>CM057933.1:2865347-3465347 GCA_030141595.1 Chydorus sphaericus
GAACTTTCATTCAAAGCCAAGTTTAAATAAGGGTATAGATCGGGATTCTTGAGAGGATAGTTGAGTGGATTCTCTTCTCGAATGACTAGTTGGATACTTGGATGGCTTGATTAGTTCGCACGATTTGTAAATCTAGGGCAGAACGGGTAGGTAGTGTAACGAGGAAATTCCGGCATCCCTCTTCCTGAAAAAAATATAAAAAATTAATATGTTAATTATTGCAATCCATTACGTTGAACTCGGTTTTTGCCGCTTAATTTGACCAGCACTCAACTCTCTGGTTTTAATTTAATCGCAACGCATGCAAAAGGATACCGTGACTCCAAAAAATTATTAGGTAATAACAGGAGAACAGTTAGTTGTGAACCAGTTTTATTTTTTCGCTGTCAATTCAATACAGTAAACCACAGTACATCTGTACATGGACCCAAGTTTCAATTATAGTAACTCCGCAGGACATCACGTAAGTATTCGATGGAAGCAGGGGTCTCGATATCGCCTGTTATCGATGAATGAATTTTCAATTATATGTACTTTAGATTTAGTTATTGAACCTAAAGGGTGTGTAATTACCAAGTTTCGAAAGGTACACATTGGGATGTTCACGATCGTTGCGCATTCTGACAAACAACCAACGGCCATCAACTTTCTCGCATTCGATGATTGCACCGCCCATCGTCTTCAGGTCGTCTGTTAAATCAATGTTACCGGCCTTCACCTCTTTACCATCCAGCCCGATGGCTAACAAGTGGCCCGTCGTTTGTCTACAATTTTCACAATATGAAGAATATGATCAACATTTTGATGAATGTAATCGGGTATAATTTTAATCGTACCCTTCATCAGTAGTAAGACGGAAAGTTAATTCCTGACAACTGTTCGTGTCCCATTCCAAGACTTGATTGTCTTTCTGGCATCCATAATGATATCCATAATGATATTGCTAAATTAAGATTGACATTAGAAACGGTATGTTTTCTTTCACATCATGACCTATTACCTCGTTGGTCGGTTTGAAAAGGAATGAGCCGATGTTGTACTCGTACTCTTTTTTGAATGATGGATCCAGGTACTCCCTGTAGGACAAAGGCTCATACCTGGCCATGTCAATGTCAAAAGCAGCCGGACCATTAATGCTGATGGGAGCGATGGCCAAACGGCGGGGCTCCATGATGAGCCTCTGTATATAAACCATCAATTTTCAATATTATTTTCAATCGAAACCGATTTAATGTCTAAAAACCATTACCTTGACATGTTCCATACGTTCTTCAAGTTCAAACCGAAACACTTCCGATTCACGGACGAGGGTGGCATCCATGATTACAAAAGTAAGCCTCCCTTGAGCCTCTCCATTGTTGCTTAGCTCATCTCCTCCACGAACAAGTTTTCTAGTCAAGATCCCATCAAGGACAGTTTTGTTCGGAATCAGCTGAGGATTGCGGTGTTCATCCAATTCAAATATTTGCTGATCTTCGTTCTCCATGTACATTTTCCCACGCTTATCCGAGTACAGCATATAGCGGATACCAAGCGGTTTAGGCGTGAAGGCGTAAGGTGTGTTGAACGGATGAGCAATCTCGCATTTTTCTCCTTTCTTCTCCAACAATGGACGGGGTATGTTGCCTGGGAAAAAACCCGCTCCACTTCTTGACCTTCCAATTTCGATTCTTATTTCATGTAGAATTTCCGGTCTTTCGGGAGAGAGACGGATTCCCTTCTCTTGTAGGAATCCGTCAGGATTCATTTTGAGCTACTCCAGATAAAAATCTAAAAGTTTAAAATATATATAATATAATAACAATGAGAGTAAAAGGAATATCAGTGAAACAGTTATTCCCATAACTGTATATTTAAAATATGTCATTTCAGTGGCAAAACTTTGAGAGACGATGTGACCAAAAAAGAATGAAACAACTCAGCTTACAGCTAATTAATATTTGGTTTCATCCAGCGATATACTCTGAGCCAGTAGGGGTAGATTCCAAGTACTGGTGAAACAGCAGTACAAATAAAGAAGATAGACTAAAACCTATTTTTAATAATCACCTTAAGACGAGCTACACACGAGATGTTCTTCGTAACGCGTATCAACTATATTCCTTCTCACGTAATAACCCGGCTTGGGTGTACTGCAATATGAATGCAATATGGGTGTCCTAAAATATGAATAGCCTATTATATTTATCAATAAACCACAAGGTAGCAATCTATAAGATCTTACCCTCGATGTTCGGCAACAATAAAAGGAAAGAAAAGTACAGAATAAACGGTAAAGGGTAGAAAATATGGACTATGGAGGGATACGGCGTGAATCTTATTGAAAGCAGTCGGCCAGACTGTCACGCAGTCACGCTCATGCAGACGAAAAGTATGCTTTGTTGTTGTTGACTGTGGCGCCACATCGACAACTTTTAAAGACTGTCGGTTTTTTTAAATTTAAAATACCTTCGCTAATATGGTGAATGTCCGCGAACCTCCAGGTGAAAGCAACGAATAAAGATTATTATATTTCTTTGCCGTTTATATCAACGTTTTTCAATTTCAAATCTTTCAAAAAATATTAAGCTATACTGTAAGAAAACGTTAACGCCTATGGGAAGCTGCCCATAGGCGATACCGGCTAAAAGTCGTCAATAGCTCACAATTCCCATCAAATCTAACCCTTCTTTTTCTTTCTTAAATAAATATTCTTTCGCAATGATTTCCAAACAAAAGGGAACATGTATTTAATCAAATACATGAGAAGAGAGAGGAAAAAATTTATCTGGCACGAGGACCAATGAAAACCAAAGAATAGACTTTCTTCGGCTAGTCAAAGCATAAGAGAAGCACGCTCGTGAGCAAGCTTAAAAAATTAGAAAGAGGAAACAATTAGTTTGTAAACGAAATAAAGGCACGAAGAAGAAATGTGCGGTAATATTTTCTGATAACGCATTTAATTAAAGAAATCGCATTAAGGATGGAATGAAAGTTTTTCTTCCTTGGCGAATTGAGACATACTAGACGTTAGGATAATTCCTGAAGGCAACCCGAAGAAAATTGCGAGAGACGGGAGCCACGATTTCGCCTATAAAAGATGAATGGAGTTTTATATCTTTTTAGTTTTAAAAAGTTAAAAACGATTATATGTAATACGACTTAATTGGTACTATATACGTACCAGACTCCCCAAGGACCACATTTGGATTTTCAAGGTCATTTCGGACACGAACGAAGGCCCAACGGTTGCCAACGTTGCAGCACTCAATAATTTTATCGTTCATCGTCCTTAGCTCGTCGGTCAGATCAATCGTAGCGGTCATTTTCTTAACGCCACCTTTGGTTGAGATGGCACGTAAGTGGCACTTCGTGTCCCTAGAATTGTTCAAACACAAAAAAGGGTATTTAACGGTAAAGTGCATGTACGTAGTTACATAAGTATTGAATACTGTGGGCGAAAGATTTTGAGGCGGAAAGTGAATTCATCACTCCTGATGACATCCCATTCCATAACATGTTTTCCTTTTTTATAACTTCTGTAGGGCTATAGAGAGACGTAAACAGATTATATCTTTTAATGTTTTTTCATTGTCGTCATGACTTGAGTCTCACCTCATTAAGCGGTTTGAATAGAAATGAGCCGACTGGGTACTCGTAGATGTCTTCGAATCCTTGAGTGAGGAACACTTCCATGTGGGGCAAGGCCTCGTACTTGGCAATGTCAACATCAAACACGCGATCGGTAGTCGTGTTAACAGAGCCCAACCGATACTGCATGACTTCAGCCTTAAAAAGACATAATGTTACTCAGAAAACAATGATGCGGGTCTAAATTATTACCTGAACAATGGAGATACGCTCTTGCAAAGTTTTGTCCTTCACATGTCTTCCATAGACGCGGATAGCATCCATGATCACAAAGGTAAGCATCCCATTGGCTTCTCCATTACTTTGTGCTGTTTCGTCACGGACAAGCTTCCTCACTGCCACACAATCTAAAACTGTGTCCTTGCGAATCATCAGCTGACTAGAGAAGGCTTCATCAATCTTGAAGAGCTGAATGTCTTCATTCTCCAGGAAGATCTGTCCCTTCAAATCTACCCAGAGTAGACAGCGAATACTAAGAGGTTTAGGTGCCACAACGTACACATTGGCAGGCGCAGACCTTTTCTCGGTAAGGGGAAAGTCTCCAATCATGAGAGGAAAGAACTTCGTTGCAGGGAAAAATTTCGGTGATCCCGTGTCATGATTCAGGGAACTTAGAGTTGAGATCAGTTTCCTTGTGCTTGGGTCTCCTTGTGGTAGGAAATGAATCCCTTCTGCTTCTTGATCCTTCAGAAAACGCATTTCAAGGTTCTCCATATACAACTCTAAAAGGGGTTAAAGAAAAATATGATATAACAATGACAGGAAAAAAGTTATCAGTAAAACAGTTCAATGTAACAATATACATAAGATTTAACATGACAGCAGCAAAACTTTAAGAAATGTAATTTGACAGAATCAAGAAAACAAATCTTGCAGCTCATCAATTTGGTTTTAACCACTGATACACTCTGAGCCAATATAGCGATGGCATACCAGATTCCAAGTAGTGAAACAGCAGCCAAAAAAAATAGAAAATGCAGACATAATCAGCTGGCACAATAAGACCTAATCTAAATAATCACCTCAAGACGAGCTAGACGGAGGTTAATTTTTGGTAACGTACCGGCCATATACCCTGTATATACCTTTAAAATCACGTGAAAAACCGACTAATTGGGTGTACTCCGGCCTGCAGTGCAGCGTCCTAGAATATATGTATAGCCAAATATATTTATCAATCAACTACAAGGTATCAGTCTATTAGGTCATACCCTTGATGTTCAGCAACTATATTAAGAAAAACAAAATACAGAATCAACCGGGAAGGCTTGAAAACAAGGGCTAAAGATCAGCCGTAAAACTTGAACGCAGACTGACAAACTGTCGCGCTCATGCAGACGAAAGGTAGATACGCTTCGTTGTTGTTGACTGTAGCGCCGCGCCGGCCACTTTCAAAGACTGGCGAAATAATTTTAAAATGCCTTCGCTATAATATCGAGTAAACCATCGCAAGTTAATTCCCTTCTCATATATCTCTCCGACTATCTACGCACTACTTCTAACGCTATCAAAACAAGGTCAGTCAATAGTCCAATATAAAAAATAAAACATCTAGACGAACTATTCTCATATGCCATTTATCCGATAATATTCCTTATTGGTGGTAGTATGACATTATTTATAGGTTTATTTTTAAATATAGACCAAGACTACTGAAGTATTATCAACTCGCTGGTAAGATGTACAGTAGTGCTTGCTTATTCAATGCGACAAATATATTTTTCTTACCTATACTAGTTTTATAGATGCCAAGAATGGCGACAAATCATACTCTAAGTGTATCGAGATCTCTCAGAAGGCAACCAGAAGAAAATTGCGAGAGACGGGAGCCACGACTTCGCCTATAAAAGATGAATGGAGTTTTAAATCTTTTAAATTTCAAAAGGATTGAGATTATACGTAATACGACTTAATTGGGAATACGTATCAGACTCCCCAGCGATCAGATTTGGAAGTTTAAGATCATTTCGGACACGAACAAAGGATCAACGGTTGCCAACGTTACAGCGCTTGATGATGTTGCCGTTCATCGTCCTTAATTCATCCGTCAGATCAATTGCTGTTGCTGCCATGTTTAGCAGTGAGATGGAAGAGGCCAGGACTGGTCAGGTGCTCATTAGTGATACTGACTACGACACGTTAGAATACTTGCTGGGGTTCCTTTACGAAGGGGATATGAAGAACTGGGACAGTTCTGTAAAGAAGAAGCTCTTCGCTCTTGCCGACCGATCCCACGTAGAAACCTTGATAGATATCTGCCGGCCTTCTAGTTCGCATACTGATGCTACTGGTTCAATTGACGTAGAATGATGGACGTCTTTTTTCATGTTTATGTTTCCTTCTTTTCCTTGAATTATCTCATTTTGGTGAAGGATTATTAATGTAAAACTACAGCCATACAATTTGGAATTCTGCTGAATTCAATGAAGTATCGTGTTGGTTCTGCTTAAATTTAGCCTTTTCAGTTCAGATAAAAGTAATATTATCCCTGAGGGGATTAAATTAATCCCAGAAGGTCTATACCCCGATTATCCCCCCTCTTTTTCACCAAGAAATATTTCAGTGGGAAGAAAAGTAGAAAGTCTCATTTGTATCGTACGTGTTAAAAAAGTAGCGTCGTCTGCTCTTTTATTTTGGATTATTTTTGGATTATTTTCGGTTTTTGGCGGATTACTGCGGTTTTGGGATTATCTGTCTTAAATACAGTCCAAATTAATTTATTTTACTCTCTGATTGAGTAGACCATCAGTCTTTTCCCATGCCAGCAATCAAAATATCATGCAATACTGTATTTTAAGTCAGAAATAAAGTTTTTTTATTGCAGTAGAGATGGGGGAGGTGTGCGCTTAAAGATATTTTTAACCGGTAACCTTAGCCTACACACTAGCAGTCTAGCACTAGAAATCTTGTAATGAAGTGTTTTATAACCTAATTAAGTAAGTCATAGAAAAGCTAGTCAAATGTTATTTGTGCCTTATTTTCCTTATTGATAGTTGATGCGTATTAAATATTGCTATTACAGCATTAGACCAAAACGATAGCTGCATACTTAAACAATTTACGGATAGATTTCTAGACTTTTAAGGGAAGAAATAATTTAACATTCATTAAAATGGGTTGAATTTTCAGGATGATTTAACCTCTACTTTGATGACTTGATCGAGTAAAATAGTTATATGATGTCAGATGTTGGGGGAGGGGAGGTGAGGGTGGTCTGGGAAGCCAATACGTCGTTACTTGTCAGATGTTATTAGCTAAATATTATCCGTGTAGCGGAGTAGCCTATACTAAAATTAGTAAAATGGTATTAATACAACGATTGTGAGGATTTAATTGGCAAGTGTGAATTTAGCTTCAAATTCAAATTGAATGAATTAAAACGAAATAAAATTGAAAGTAAAAAAAAAAAAGTTCAACCCCGAAGGTATATACCGGAACGGGATCTTGTCAGAAATTTGGCAACAGAGAAGAAAATCTTAAAATTTCTGTTGAAATCCCATAGCAGACGCCAGACGGCATAGTACTAGAAAGAAAGGAGAGACCGAGAGAGTGAATCGTTTTTCTTTTGGATTGCATGCTCATTGCTTCCGCCTAGAACGTGAAAAGTCACATAAACGCATTGATTATCGACAGAAAAGGTAAGTTGAAGAACGTATCTCTGTCACACACTTCAAGGTGTTGCATAAAATAAGCTATTTATTCTTATTTATCATTTCCTACCACAATGAGTCTGGTGTTATGTGACTCAACTCTAGCCCCATAGTAAAAGTAATCTAGCCCCATAGTGTTTGCAGCTATATGTCTAGCTGTTTCCCTAAATTAAAAATCCATTTTTACAGCCACTCATACTATATCTTGGCCTTTATCCCTAAAGTTGTCACTTATTCCTTCAAAATTGGTCAAAAAGGTTACCACATCAGTCATCAGACATAGCTCAAAACTTCATCTCTTTTAAAAATCTTACTTGAATTCCTTCTCATTTTATAGTACTTACGATGAACAGTCCCTACATTTTCTACCAATCTCTCATTTAAACTAATTTTCATTAATCATTTCTATTGTTTGTGAATTTACAGATGGACGGAGCACCCCCCAACAGAGAGCGAGAAAGCAGCCGGGAAAGGCGGGCCCGACTCCGGCAGGAAGCCATGCAGAAAAAGAGATCCTGCAAACCCTTTCAAGGACGCTCACAGAATCCTAAAGATGACGACAACGACCCCGGCACTGCTGGGGCTGTCTTTTCCGGACCTCGCGGTATTCTGCCACTCAAAATTGTCCACGATTGCATCAAGTATGATGAGAAGAAACTGGAAGCAGAGCAGCAGTGGCAAAGCTATGTGGAGTACCTCAAGAAAGTTGGTACGTTCGAGAACGCTCTGGCCGTATGCGACTTGAGCGGACCCATGGAAGGCGAACGTATGGAGGCTGCCATCGCCCTATCCTTGCTGATCGCTGCTCTCTCCAAGCCCCCATTCAATGGGTATGTTGAAATCGATCGTTTCCTTTAGTCATTCAATTTTTACATTTTGATTTCCATCTCATTACGTAACATACTTTATTCTAATTTTAATTTAAGAATTTGTACGATCGGAGCCGAGCCGGAGCTTCAAGAGTTGAATCAAATGACGCTGAGAGAAAAAGTGAAGTACTTGCAGGGAATTGGCCCCGGATTGAACACCTACTATTTTCAGGTATCTTTTCCTGAAATGAATTTGAAAGTGTAATGAAATAAATGAATTTTTCTCTTTGAATTGTAGTCTGCCTTGAACTTGATCTTGAACAAAGCCATCAGCACCAAACTCCCGTCAAACGAAATGGTCAAAAATATTGTCATCTTTTCTGGCAAGGAAATCGACCAGATTGGCGGAGACGAGTACGAGAGGGACTACGTTCTGATCCGGAACAAGTTCGAGGAATCTGGCTTCACTCTCCCTAGTAATTCAAATATTTGTGTTTTAATTTTTTAAATTCTCTTTTAAATTTACTTTGATTTACTTCTAGACATCTTATTTTGGAATCTTTGTGGTGAAAGCCGTTTGAAACCGGTGATGAAGCAGAACATCACGGCGATCTCGGGATTCTCGGGCCAAATGGTGGAATCGTTCCTGCAGCACGGAGCGTTCTAATCTTACGGAATCATACTGCAGACTTGGGCACGTACTACAATCACTTGAAAGTGTTCAGTTAAATTCGCATTCTTCTTTTCTCCGCGCCTTATTTTTTAGCTCTGAGAAGTTTTGCTTTCTTTTTTTTTCTCTTTTTTACAGTGCGCTTTACCCCCTTTCTATTGATTTAAACAAGAATATCTAGCCAGCACAGTTTTTCTTAGTTGATAAAGTGTAAACAGCAAACCTTTGTTGTTTCATTAAGTACGTGCCGGAATGGTTCCTTTCCGCGGATTCCGCCTGTGTTTGTGCTTGAATATACTAATACACGTACCGTTCCCTATAGCGGCCTTTATTGATACATGAAAGGAAGCGTGTCAGTTTAATGGTTATTTGACAGGGAAAACCAAACCAGTCTCTCGGCTTGTTACTATTTATCTTTCATATGCGAAATGAAGGTTCCCATATCCCACGAGTTCTTACTCAATACCTTCAGGAATTATGAGAAAGAAAAGTGATACACGGAAATAAAGAAAACAATTCATATTCCTTTGCTTATTGTGGTTTCTCTCATTTTTTTCGGGAATATACAGTAGAGCTTCGACGATTCTTCAACAATGTGTTTTGACTTTTAATTAAGAGCTAAAGGAGTCGAATCCGAAAACCATCTGTTATTTGAAAGTGTTGATTTACAGTCTTTAAACTTCCATCGGGACGGACAAGTATTAGACCGGCTAGGCGGCTACACTTTGATTCACTCGAAGGTGATCAATGAAGACCAATTGGGTCAACTGCAACTGTTCGAGTGAGAGCTATTCACCTTGACGAACGGTAATGATATCGTCTAGAAAAAGGTCTAATGTAATCATTCCTGACTTCACAGTAGAATTCCTCAAGTGAATCATGAAATAGTAATGTGCACCTGTAAAAAAAAAATATTTTAAAATTACGAGTCTTTGATTTAAAATGAAACTTAATTTTAAACCGCAAACAGTTTGATCCCCATTTAGCTTCATAGAATTGGTGTTTAGCTTCCGTCAATAAGTTTATTCCATTAATCCGACCGGACAGCTGGGCCCTTGAAGCGTTCAACCACGACAAAAAGTTGGGCTGCCTTAGTGTGAAATCCACGGATCGGAGCAAAGCATTGGTGTACAGTTGTTCCACATCACGGCCGTTGAGCGAATCTGCTTTGAAACTTTTCGCCACCACATTGTTTGCATTTAAGGTCCCTGTAAAATAAGTGAAAAATATTCAACTTTAGTTTAGAGATAATAATAAAAGTGATTGGCTTTTTACAGCTTAAATCTTGGTCCCCGGAGCGTAAGAGGAGATCAGAAGATGAGAACGAGACGCCGTTCACGAGACCAACGATTACCAAGTCTCCGTTTATCCGTTCCGGTCCGGAACATATAAGGAGGTCCGCAGATGAGAACGAGACGCCGTTTACCAGACCGACGATTACCAAGTCTCCATTGATTCTAACTGGCCCGTTCACTCGAAGCTTGTGGCGAAAAGGGAAACTCTCGTCTACGTGGATGTAGTCATCAACTTTCGTGCCGGAGAGGATTTGTGTTTCGATGTGACGGCTCACTTCCAAGTGACCGAGGCGAATGGAAGATGGGATCCGGTCATCGGTGGATAAGACGGCAATCGAAAGAAACTGCTTCATGTCCAACTCGTTCACTTCTTTGGCGTTTACTTTTTTAATGAAAATCCTACTTATCCAATCCAAAGATTGAACACGGACAACACCTGAAACAATTTAAATGTTAAAATACATATACAAAAAATCAAACCTTGGATAACATAGTTGCCGATGTTACGAATGTATTGTTTTGCTTTTTACCGAGCAAAATCTAGTCGAGCGGAAAGTACTCCCAATTTTATATGCAACGAATTGAGCTGTTGGATTTGGAGAGATCCTTGTCTTGTTCCATCTGGTAGTACGATTTGGTTAGTTGACACTTTTCGAGCAGAAATCGAGCCGTCGAAGGCCGAGGGACGGACGAGTATCGTTTTTCTTGGCAGCACGGCCGTTAAGATTGAAAATGTTCCCGATAGGATCCTCGTTCAAATCCGAACGAATCTGCAGACAAGTGGCCAGGTTCTTGTTTAAGGAAGCTGTGATGGATGAATGGATCTACTAGTATTAGGATGAATCCGCTCGAATGAGAGAGCCATTAAGAGGTTGTCCGATCCGAAAACTTCAGGATCGTCATTTGCTGCAGTTAAAATAAGAAGATAAAACAATTAAAAACTTGTTTAATTTAGCTAAATGATTCTAAATTTATCAACGTAGAGGTCTTGGTTGACTGTAAAAGTTTCCAGATGACGAATTCCAGGTGCTAGAGAGTGCTGTCCGTAATCAAAAGAAGGCACAAACCGCCAATAACCGTCGTATTGGTATGTGAGAGCCCCGGAAGAAGTGGCGAAGATGATCGCAAAACGTCCGTCACTAACTGCATGATGGGTCACGCAACTGTATGCTCCTGGAACACTGACATACTGGAAAGGTTCAAATCTTCCAGCCACCCATTAAATTCTCGAATCAACTTCTTGACGGAATAAATTAGAAAAATCTAAAATAGAGATAAATTAATAAATAATGGTAAACAAGAATAGTAGAGACTGAGCAGTACCGAAGGAGTGGTGATTGACGACCAAAAAATAGTTATCCACCTGATCTGCACGATTTCCCAGAGTGAAGAAGCAGAGATCCTTTGCCGCTTTAGTAGCCAAATATTGCTAGTGTACGTATCTTTTAGAAGGCAGGTGGTAGCGTAAAATTTCGGTTGGTACATGTCGATCATCTAAAATTGAAAACAGAGATGAATGGAACTATAACTTTTTAACTGAAACTATTAAACGAGAACCTGTATGGGTTAGATGATTTGATACTACAATGTAGTGGCTGTTGTAGATGCACAGAGTTATTTAATTTTGATGGAAAATAAATGTTAAATTTTCATACCACCACTTTCTTGATAGAGCCTCTGTTTTACTTCTCCAACTTGACAATGATGCCTAATCAAGGAAGTGGATGATTCCAATAGGTTGTCAATAACACCTAAAAAGTAAATGTTGGTCAGATTATTGGCATAAAGTGATATAGACTGATTATAAAACCTTTTGGTGGGACTTGAGCAGTCAAAGTTGATATAAATAAGAGGAATAGAACGACGAGGGGAAGCATTTGACAGTGCGATGCAGTTCTTTTCAAAACGGCCAACAAAAGTGGGACTCGAGCTGAAGTGACAGCCACGAACTAAGAAATCCGTTATTCGTTCTCACGTTAGTCAGATTATGTACACTCACGAACTAACTACTAATAGATTTCGCGCAAGTGGTTATCGTCAGAATAATTAATACATAGTACTGTCACATCAACTGATAAAGTGAATAATTAGCATAAATAAGCCCATTTCGCTGGTCCCTCGGAAAATAAAGAATAAATTTTACTGCAACAAACAAAGGCACAAAGCAGTCTCGGTCACCAGAAAAAAATAACGTGCCGACACTCGACGGAAACAATTTACACCGCAGTGTGTATTGTGTCGTCTACGGCAAATTGTTTTCAGTGTAATAAAGCGAGAAATTTAAAGTAACTTAAATTTGATTTGTTTTCAACTGATTTTTTAAAACACAAAACTTAAGAACTATTGTTATCGTACGTCGTACAGATATTTACATTCCAATAATCAAGCGTAATTTAAGGGAATAAAAAAATTGGTTAGAACTATTGCAATCGTCATAAACATATGAAAAAGAAGCGGTAAAATGACGCGAAACATTGCAATCCATTACATTGAACTCGGGTTTTACCGCTTAATCTCTGGTTTTAATTTAATCACAATGTGCAAAGGAATACCGTGACTCCAGAAAATTATTAGGAAATAACAGGATAACAGTTAGTTGTGAACCAATTTTATTTTTTCGCTGTCAATTTAATACAGAAATCCGCAGTACATGGACGCAGTACATCCAAATACATGTACATGGGCTACTTTTTTCAAGTTTCAATTATAATATAAGCATCATCCAAATAGCAGTGTATTCATCCATCAGTTGCCATTGAAGGACGTGGCTTTGAAGCTTATGGCTTTTCCACCTGAGCTGCAGTCGTATCTTCGCAGATTCTTGAATTGCCTTCCTCTGTGAATCTCTGGTATAGTAGGAGACTATAGGAGTGCTCCAACTATTAAATAACCCCGCATTCAACCTCCACGACGCGCGTCTTATCATTCCGACTTCTACTGCGTTCATTCTGACTTCTACTGCTGTCCCAGTTCCTCCTTCATCCATCATCCGGCCATCATTAACAGTGAAGAATCATCTGCCACACCTTATTCGGGATGATGTCCCATCAGCATCGAGATCAGCATCGTCATTTCAATAAAAAGGCTGTGTTGTTCTCATCGCAGAGCTGATAACTTCTTGCTAAATTTGTTTCATTTGAACAAAATAGTAGTTTTTTTATTAGTTAAGTATTATTCAAATGTAAAAGTTTCTGCAGCTCTCTTCGAGCTGTTTTATACCGCTTCAAGACGGTTTCAACGCAATATAGAGCGATTTAAGTGACAAAATCCGATTCTGGTAATTTGTATAAAACGTACCCCCCGTTGAGCTTTTAAACCTGATTCAGATTATTTCAGAATTCAACTATATTTATGTAACTGCTATAAGTACAGTACAAAAGATATTATATAATAGTAATATTCTTGTTATGATGTATCAAATAACTTGAATATTGTATACAATACACAGGAAACGGCAGACAGAGTGGATTGCTGCAAGTGGTTCTGGAAATAAGCGAACTAGACCGACATTTGTATCATCAAAAAGTACGCTATAAAAAGTAATGAAGATTTGTTGAAAACGACAAGTTCTTAAATCGGATGCTTGAATTGCTTAAAGCCCGTGTTCTCGTCGACTGCTTCTGCGAGGAACTGTTCACTGAAATCTCAAAACTATACGACGTTCATCGGCAGGTTAGAGAGTATTAGTATTGAACTTTTAATTTTTAACAAGATAATGTTGAATGTTTATAGGGAGGCAGTTAATAAGCGAAGCTTTGCAGCTTGCCTATAAGGATAAGTCGCAATCCATCCATGTTGGCTGCAGGGCCTTTGAGAGGGAGGGGCAGGGGGGGGGGGGCAGATTGACCCGGGCGCCAGGCTCTAAAGGGCGCTGAACGACCACATATGCCGTATTAAGGGCGCCTCAAGTTTTGACCCGAGCGCCACGGTCTCGGCTCCAAACTCTCGCAGGCCCTGGTCGGCTGAATCCGATATAAAACAAGCTCAAACCTAAGGTAAATTAGTCTGAAATGTGGCCGATAAATAAGTCAGTAAACCAACCGGCAAACCATTGGGGCATTGGGCCTCTGGCAGGTACATTAGTCTGCACTTGCCGTTTAATTGTACTTCGTTAACATTAAGTGCACTTTGTTATATCATTGGCTCTGGGATTTGTGATGAAAGCAACTCTCGCAATGGTATGGGCTCTTCATAATCTCCATCAGCAATCTGTTTGCAGACCGGGTATAGCACCGGAGCCTGCCCAGCTATATACTCTTTATCAACGGGGTCCTTGAAAGAGTACATGTAAATGTATAGTAATAATATTATTTTAATATTTATAGATTACACGATTCATTGTAATTACAGGATCATTTAGTGAGCGTAAGTTAGGCAACTAACTTAGATCTGTTATTCGCAAAAGAGTACTCCATCAAAAGTATTGATAACGATGCAGAGAGCCTCGACAATAAGCTCTTAAATCGGATGCTTGAACTGCCTAAAACCCGTGTTCTCGTCTGCTTTTGTGAGTGAAAGATTGTTCACTCCAAAGTCCATATCCTCAAAGCTATCTTACTCGTCAGCAGGTTAGAGAGTAGTATTGTACTCTTAATTTTAAACAACATAAGTTTTGAAATGCATATAATATTAAGCGGTAAGTTTTGTTGACAGAGTTAGTGATACTGCCTTTGGGGTTACTGGTTCACATCAATAGAACAAGTATGAGTATCGGCACTTATAGGTACGCGGTTGATATATTTCATTCACTCTCTTTGATTAAAGTTTGAAGTTATAACCGCACGATTCGTTATGAAAGCCCCGCGTGCGATTATCCAGTTTCCTAGAAGTGAACCTGTTATATTGCAATCATCGCAGACCCGGTTTTATTTAATTAGAGAAAATGGGCCGCAAAGAAGAAATTCTATGTTAACTAAGATGAGAGCTGATGACTGCCTTTTCTCTCTCGTTAGATTAGCTTTGACCAGAGCTCTTATTACCAAACCAGCTGTCCGGCTGTACCTACCAAAGTACTGTATATTGCGGGAATTTGTAGGGTTATTTCCTGAACTGAATGACAAAGTGGATGATCCTATCTGACTTGGATTCTTTTTCTTTTGATTTCTTATACAGTTTCAGTTTTTATTGTGGTATTACTTATAGGGCCACGTTCAGTGTTTTTAAAATTCAAATGTATTTTGAATCGATTCAGATTCAAATTCAGATTCAAATTCCAACTTTTGAATCGCCTAGATTCAGATTCAATGAATCTGAATTTGTCGAATTAATTAAAAAAAAAGTCCGATTCAGATTCAATCATATAAAAATTGCTCAATGCATTACTTCACATGGATTTTTGCACACATTATAAGATACATCTTTAAAGAGGCCCTCGGAGATTTTTAGAAATTTTCAAAAGGACGACATGCTCAAGTAAAATATCAAGTAGATCACTAGATGACTGACTAAAACTGTGACACAAACTGGTAGTTTGTCTTTCGATCGTTAGTTTTATCAGGGTTTTATGGCGCTATTGTCCAAAACTCGATGAATCGATTCATCCGCAGTTATTTGAATCGATTAAAGATTCAGATTCAGCATTTTTTAAAGTGAATCCATTCAGATTCAGATTCACGCAGTTTTTGAATTAATTCAATTTTTAATCGATTCGCTTTTGAATTTTAAGAACACTGGCCACGTTTAAATATAGACTAAGTCTATTTGTTGAATTAATTCGTTATTGTATTAATTCACTGTTAAGATGTACGGTAGTGCTTGCTTATTGAATGCAACAAATATATTTTCTGTACCTATTCGTTTTACAGATACCAAGAGTCCAAGACTGCGGCAGCAATATGTTGGAAAAAGTGGATTGAGATCTCTCGATTTAATCTTAAAAAAAAAAATTATAAGCTTGATGATGCATTCGATAACATCTGGTGTCGGAGATAGATTGCTGTGATCCTCTTCCGCGTCGAGAGCAGAGATGCTCATTTCAAGAATGTTGCAGGTGAGAAGAGAAGCTTTCAAAGAGGAATAAAATCGAATTGAGTGAGGTTATCACGTTCCCTCGCTGAAACTGATTTCACCGATCTTGTTCTTCCGTTGTCTCTGGCTACTTTCTTTGGTCATTGGTATCAATTGAGTTCTCTCTCGTGACGGAGCAGCTCTGCAGCTGTCCTTATGGTGGAAGACTGGGATGCTGTCGTCTTATTCGAGAAAAGCGTCAAAGTACCGTCAACAGCAATCCTGACGGTACTTACACTGTTGTCTTCATTATCGATCTGTACTGCCTATCACAAGATGTTGGAGCCTTGTAGGACTCTATCCACAGATAAATCCTGTATCTCTGAAGAACTCGGCTGTAAAAGTTAATTTTCTTGTATTTTCTGTTAGCGCATTTAATTAAAGAAATCGCATTTAGAATGAAATGATAATTTTTTTTTCTTGACGAATTGAAACATTCTAGACGTTAGGATAATTCCTGAAGGTAACCCAAAGAAAATTGCGGGAGACGGGAGCCACGATTTCGCCTATAAAAGATGAATGGAGTTTTAAGTCTTTTTAATTTCAAAAACTCTGTATAACAAAATTTTTTATTCGTACCATTTTGCCCAACGATCACATTTGGATGTTCAAGATCGTCGCGAACACGAACGAATGACCAACGGCCGTCAACGTTGCGGCACTCGATGATTTTATTGTCCATCGCCCTGAGCTCATCTGTAAGATCAATCGTAGCGGCCATCTTCTTGACTTTTCCTTCATGCGAAGAGAGTGCACGCAAGTGGCACTTCGTGTCCCTAGAATTGTTCAAACACAAAAAAGGATGTTGAACGATGAAGTGCATATACGTAGTTACACAAATGTTGAATACTGTGGACGAAAGATTTCGAGGCGGAAAGTGAATTCCTCACTCTTGATGGGATCCCATTCCATAACATGTTTTCCTTTTTTGTAACTGTAGGGCTAAAGAGAGACGTAAATAGGTTATCTTTTAGTGTTCGTCATTATCGTCGCGACTGGGGTCTCACCTCATTGAGAGGTTTGAAAAGAAGTGAGCTGATTGGGTACTCGTAGATGTCTTGGAATCTTGGAGCGAGGTACTCGTCCAGGCGGGACAAGGGCTTATACTTGGCAATATCCACATCAAACACACCGCGATCAGTAGTCGAGTTGACAGCGCCCAAACGATATTGCATGATTTCAGCCTAAAAAAGACATGTTACTCAGAAAACAATGATATGGGTCTAAATTATTACCTGAACAATGGAGATACGCTCTTGCAAAGTTTTGCCCTTCACATGTCTTCCATAGACGCGGATAGCATCTATAATGACAAAGGTTAGCATTTGATTGGCTTCCCCATTGCTTTTTCCTTTTCCATCACGCACAATCTTCCTAGCTGCCACACAATCTAGAATTGTGTCCTTGCGAATCATCAGCTGATTGGTGAAGGCTTCATCAACTTTGAAGAGCTGATTATCTTCATTCTCCAAGAAGATTTGTCCCTTCAAATCTGCCCAGAGTAGACAGCGAATACCAAGAGGTTTAGGTGCCACAACGTACACGTCGGCAGGCGCAGGCTTTTTCCCGGTAAGGGGATAGTCTCCAATCATGAGAGGAAAGAATTTGGTTCCAGGGAATAAATGAGGTGCTCCTGGTCCGTGACTGAGCGAGCTCAGTATTGATTTCAATTTCCTTGTGCTTGGGTCTCCTTCTAGAAGCATATGAATGCCTACTGCTTCTTGATTCTTCAGAAAACGCATTTCAAGGCTCTCCATTATACAACTCTAAAATAAAATAAAAATATGATATGACAATTAGAGGGAAAAGATTATCAGCAAAACAGTTGAACATAATAATATACATAATTACATAAATTAAACAGCAGCAAAACTTTGAGAGATGTAATTTGACAGAATCAAGAAAGCAACTCTTGCAGCTCATCAATTTGGTTTTAAACAATGATACACTCACACTAATGATAGCACACTAGATTCCAAGTGGTGAAACAGCAACAAACACAATGAAACAATGAAACCCAATTTAAACATTTACTTCAAGACGAGCTAGACGGGAGGTTCTTGGTAACGTACCAACTATATGACTTATTACGTGAAAACCCGACTTATTGGGTGTATTTCTGTGTAGCGTCCTAAAATAGGTAAGTGAAGCCTATTATATTTATCAATAAACCACAAAGTATCTGTCTATTAGGTCACACCCTTGGTGTTCAGCAACTATTTTGAGAAAAATAAAATACAGATTAAACTGGGGAGACGTGAAGGGTATAAAATAAGGACTAGGAAAATGTCGTAAATCTTGAACGCAAGAAGTCAGGCTGTCACGCTCTTGCAGACGAAAAGTAGATACGATTTTTTTTGTTGACTGTAGCGCCGCACCGGCCACTTTCAAAACTGGTGAAATAATTTTAATTAAGAAATTAATTTTAAAATGCCTTCGCTAATATGATGAATCTTCATAAATTTCCTCCTACGTTTGTTAACCTTCATATTTTTGATTTTAGTTCGTCGAATGGTAGAGGGTACCAAGAAATTTATTAAATAGAAATTTATTAAATAGTAGGCTCATTTTATGCTCGTTGTTCTCATTTATCTCATTTAACTTTTATTGAAGCAGGTACACAACTTGCGTCATATGGGTGGCGTTCATTCCGATCTACTTTTGTGAAAGCGAATCAAAGGAGCTGCTGACTATGCATTTGTGTTTCTCTTTCGGCTACCCGGCTACCGTTGCACTTGTATTCCTCTTCGGACCAAAGCTTTCCATTATAGTGTTCCAGCCGGAGAAGAACAAACGCTACAAATACTTCACCACCAACATGAATCTCCGGAGAACATTTCTGGTGAAACCACTGCTGTTAGTATAGTACGTTAAAATAATATTTGAAAATAATTTAAAATCTTGAGATAATTAATTGATTGTCTAACATTTACAATATAGCTAAAATACACTAGTGAGAGAATCGGATGATATGAATCCAGCCCGCGAAGATGCCATTGATAACATCAAAGAGATGCAAAACCTTTGATCTTTCCAATTAAATCTCGTAAGAATATTAAGATATGAACGAAAAAAAGTAATTTTGTAATTTATTCGTTTCTATTTTGAAAGATGCCCAATTAGTAACGATGCTTTCAACAACTCGGATCATGATGATCAGGAAGGTTGGAAAGTGGAGCTCACCGTTCATAGGCATAACGAGGAATAACAAGCTGCTGTTATGATAAGCGACACTCTATTATTGAGGTGGAATCCTCAGCTGGATTTAACATCAACCAAACGACGAATCTCGTGAATAACTTTCAACATGTTGCTGCTGACTATTACTGTTCCGATAACGATAAAGTTCATTTCAAGTTGGACAAAAAAGCTGTTGGCATCATAATTGTCTTTAAAGACAATCAAGATGGTTGCTATTCTCGGTAATACAAGATCGAGCGCAATATTGGCAGGTTCCGCGCAATCAATATAATGTTATCATAATATGAGTTCGCGACAATGAGTAAGTTTGGCACTTATAGGTACGCGGTTAATATATTTAAATTGTTGACTCAGTTCAGCATTCTCTTTGATCAAAGTTTGAAATTATAACCGCACGATTCGTTACGGAAGCCCTACGTGCGAGCATCGTGTTTCCTAGAAGTGAACCTATTATATTACAATCGTCGCAGACCCAGATTTATTTAAAGAGAATATTAAATTAATTAGAATTCGCAATGAAACCGGAAATAGTTTTGAAATCCAGTAAATCGACTCGAGTGAGGTCATCACGGCCCCGCGCTGAGACCGATATTTCGACAATCTTTCCCCCGGTTGTCTCTGGCCGATTCCTGACAATTGGTATTGATGACTATTGACTGCGTTCTCTTTCGTGACGGAGCAGCTGTCCTGATGATGGAAGACTGGGATGCTGTCGTCTTACTCGAGAAATGCGTAAAAGATAAATCCTGTCCGAAGAAATATGCTGATAAAAGCTGATTTTCTTGTATTAATTTTCTGGTAGCACATTTGATTAAAGAAATCGCGTTGAAAATAAAATTATTTTTTTTCCTTTCGACGTACTGAGCAATCTAGATGTTTGGATAATTCATGAGGGCACCACGAAGAAAATTGCGGGAGACGGGAGCCACGATTTCGCCTATAAAAGATAGATCAGGTTTTAAATCTTTTAAATTAAAAAAGAACTGCCATTATGCGCTTAATATAACTTAATTGTGAACACGTACCAGACTGCCCAAGGATCACATTAGGACGTTCATGGTCGTTTCGGACACGAATGAAGGACCAATGGATTCCAATGTTGCAGCACTCAATGATTTTATCGTTCATCGTCCTCAGCTCGTCTGTAAGATCTATAGTATCGGCCTTTACCTCTCCACCATTCGGCCCGATGGCCAATAAATGACCCGTCATTTGTCTACAATTTTCACAATAAAGAGGATGATAACATGTTAATGTATTTAGTTAAGTATAATTGAAAACGTACCCTTCATCAGTAATAATTTCAAGACGAAAAGTCAATTCTTCGCAACTGCTCATGTCCCATTCCAAGACTGGTTTGCATTTCTGGTATCCATAATGACATCCATGATGATATTTCTATAATAAGATTGGCAATAGAAACTTTGTATTTTTCATCCGCATTATGATTCATTACCTCGGTGGTCGGTTTGAAAAGGAATGAACCGATGTTGTACTCGTATTTCTTTTCGAATTTTGGATCCAGGTACTCCACGAAGGACAAAGGCTTATACTTTGCCATATCCATGTCAAAAGCAGCCGAACCAATAATGTCGATAGCTTTCAATCGGGGCTCCATGATGAGATTCTGTAAATAAACCGCATTCATTTTGAACATTATTTTTAGGAGAACACGATTTAAGGACTAAAAATCATTACCTGGACATGTTCCATACGTTCTTCAAGTTCAAACCGGAACACTTCCGATTCACGGACGAGGGTAGCATCCATGATGACGAAAGTAAGCTTCCCTTGGTCCTCTCCACTGTTGCTTAGTTCAGTTCCTTTACGGACAAGTTTTCTAGTCATGACCCCATCAAGGATAGTTTTATTGGGAATCAGCTGAGGAGTGCGGTCTTTACGCACTTCAAATATTTGCTGATCTTCGTTCTCCAGGAACATTTCCCCATGCTTATCTACGTACAGCATAAAGCGGGTACCAAGCGGTTTAGGAGTGAAGGCGTAAGGCGTGTTGAACGGATGGGCAAGCTGGCATATTTCTCCTTTCTTCTCCAACAATGGGAGAGGTATGTTGCCTGGGAAGAAACCTGCTGCACTTTTTGACTTCCCTATTTCGAGTCTTATTTCATGTAAAATCTCCGGTCTCTTGGGAGAGAGATGGATTCCTTCCACGTCCTCGTTTTTTAGAAATCGGTCAGGATTCATTTTCAGCTACTTCAGATACAAACCTAAAAATTTTAAAAATAATAACAATGAGAGAAAAATAATTATCAGTGAAACAGTTCAACATAACTGTACATAAGAAATGACATTTCAGTAGCAAAACTTTAAGAAATGTGATGTGACCAAACAAGAATAAATCAATAACTCTTACAGCTCATCAATAGGCCTATTTGTTGTCATCCAGCGATGCACTCTGAGCCAGTAGGCCTAATGATGGCATGGTAGATGTCAAGAAGTGAAACAGCAGTTCAGATGAAAGACTAAAACCTAATTTAGTTATCACCTGAAGACGAGCTACACGGGAGGTTCTTCGTATCCAACTTTATACCTGGTCGCACGTGAAAACCGGCTTGGGTGTACCGCTGTGTAAGCGTCCTATTAAAATATGTATAGCTATTATATTTATCAATAAACCACAAGGTATCAGTCTAAAAGGTCTTACGCTTGATGCCCAGCAACTATAATAGGAACAAACAAAATACAGACTAAACGGTAAAGGGTTGAAAATATGAAAGGATGAGTCGTAAATCTTGAACGCAGAATGTCACGCTCATGCAGACGAAAAGTAGATACGCTTTGTTGTTGTTGACTGTAGCGCCGCACCGGCCACTTTTAAAGACAGGCGATATAAATTTAAAATGCCTTCGCTAATATGACGGATTTCCGTGAACCTCCTCCACCGTCCTACGCATGTGACCCAATTTTTTGGAATTCTTTTCTGGTGATGAGTTCAGTCAACAATTTCGTCCTCTATTGCAACTATATATGTTATGGATCGCAGCAATAAAAGGCATTACTTGTACGTTTAAAGCAACAATATGTTGTTCATATATTTTTTTGTTGTTGTTCCAAATGTTTATGTATTTTTAATTTATCAAAAGATATGTTGCCTAAAAAGAATAATTTTAGAACCAACCATGGCAAGTCATTATAGATTTCTGAAGCTCCATCCCAATAGTAGGGAATTCATCCGTCAGTGTCCGTCAAAGGATACTTATACAATAAAGATGACATCTCGATTCTCGATTCAGATCCGGTATTGTTTGTGCTGTTCGAGAGAATGGTAACTTTTTATCATCTTTCTCTGCATTCTGAAATATTAGTGAAAAAAGGCTAATATAAAGTACCTATTTGATTGAACTGAACAGCAAACCAATTACCTAATTTCGAAGAGGAAAATCAATAAAAAAAAAAGTAAACAGTATGGAACGGGAGAAATAATCGGAAATAATTAAGCGCTGAATCATAATATTAGAATTTTGGATTATCTCATTTAAATTTAACAACAATAAAGCCCATCCAATTCGGACTGCAATGCTTCGATTACTTGGACAACTCCCAAGTGAGAGCCATGAGCGTAATCCAGATATTGGGCAAGACTATCTTCTTCTTCTTTCAGAACGTCAAGTTGACTATCTATCACATCCATTTTCTTCTGCAGGCTCTACTTGACTTTCTCATCCACCGGTTCCGTCAATGCACCGTGGTCTTCTCCCGCGTCCAGCGCAGAGATACTCATTTCAAAAAGATTACATTGCTCTGATCGTAAGTCATATTCAATGACCAGTCGTCTTCCAGTCATCTCGTTGACTTTCTCCTGTAAGTCCTTCTTCTTTGACAAGATCTGAGTCACCTCTTCTTCAGCGATGAGCGCTCTCTCTTCCATGATCATCAGCCGGCTTTGTAGCGACTGAAACTTTTCGTCTTCCAGCTCAACTGTAGTTAATGTAATTGAAACATCAAACTCAAAATCGGTAAAAAGATTAATTTGTATTTACCATCTTCCATTTGATCATCTTCCTCAAATGGTAATAACTCCATATTTTCCGGATTCACCCGAGGGGCAACCGACTCTTTTTTTACTCGTTTTCTTGGGCCAAGAAAAGGAAGAAAACCCCTAGAAAAGTAAGAACAGGTGGTAAATTTACGGGAAAACGGTAAATTTACCGATTTTTTTTCTAGAAAAAGCAAGAAATTTACTGCCTTTTACCGCATTTTCTTGCTTTTCTATGCGTTTTCTTCATTTTTCTCCCTTTTCTACGCCCAAGAAAACGAGTAAAAAAAAGAGTCGGTTGCCCCTCGGATTCACCACTGGATCACACAGAAGATTAATTATTAATACTGTAAATCATTTAAAATTTCTTAAGCTACCTTTGGCAGATGAAGAATGGATGTCATGCAGAGTCACGCGGCATTCTTTAATGCCAAACTGTTTTCTCATTAACGCTTCAGAATCGGTACTGCTGTTATCTGAAAGTACGGGTAAAATTTGATCATCTACCTCTGCATCCTAAAACACGAAAAACAGGGCTATAAAAATGGTTATAGAATGAAAGTAAAATAATTACCTGGTGGTCGTTTTTGCAGGCATTATCGTCAATCTCTTCAGAAGTCTCTCCCTTGGTCGTCGTAGTTACTAGTTGAGGTGACATATTGCTGAGGTGGGATGCATCAGCTCAATATGCAAATCCATGGATACCTTTGATGAGGTTTGGTATTCGCAGTCTCCACACTTGTATCTCTTCCTCTGCCGAAAAGAGAAACACTGCTCTACTTTCTCCTTAATAGGAGCTGAATAGGTCTAAATAAAAATAGAGAATGGTAAAAATTAGATGAATAAAATACAGATATATAAAAGGCAACATATATGGAAATACTTACAACCTGGTTGGAACTAGATTTGCCATTAGTGTTTTCGTTGATGATGGGCGAATTCAATGTTCCCTGCTCGTCGTGTCTGGTACTGCTTTCGTCATGACCAGGATCGGTTGGTAGTAAAGACACCTTCAACATTCTCGATTGAGATCGAATTTTTGATTCATATCCGGTACTGCTGTTATTCGAAAGTACGGGCAAACTTCGATCATCTATCTCTGCATTCTAAAACACGGAAAAGAGGTATATAAAAGTAAACCTATTTGTAATTAAATGAACGTAAATCCTTCCTGATGCTGGCTGTTGTTATTATCCTCAATAGACTCTCCAGAATGAAGCTCAAAGCAGTGACCCAGGTGACCGAGAGTATAAACGGAGTTGTTTTCTGCTTCGTATGTTTCTGCATTCTAATAAAATGAAGAAAGAGAGCTATTAATACATAGTACATACATAATTTCAATTGATTGATAGCAAAATAATTACCTGTCGCTCGCTGTTCACCCCCACCCCACCACGCGGCATTCTTTAATGCCAAAATGTTTTCTCATTATATCGCTTCAAAATTCGGTACTGTTGTTATTCGAAAGTACAGGTAAAATTTGATCATCATAATCTGCATTCTAAAATAAGAAAAGGGGGTTATAAAAAATATTCCTATTTGTAACTGAATATGAAAGTAAAATGATCACTTGGTAGTCGTTGTTGCAGTTGTAATCCTCACCAATCTCTTCAGAAGTCTCTTCCTTAGTCGCCGTAGTTACTGGTTGTTGAAGTGACGTAATTACTGAGATAGGATGCATCAACTCAAAATGCAAATCCATGGACACCCTTGATGCGGTGTGGTAATCGCAATCATCACACTGCTTGTAGCTTTTCCTCTGTCTAAAAGGGAAACACTTCTTTTTTGCTGAATAAGTCTAAATAAAAATAGAACATGGTTAAAAATTAGGTTACTCTTTCCGGTTCATTAAAAAAAAATAAAAAATTTAAAAATTATTAAGTGCATCAAGTGTAGCTGTTAAAAAAAAAATGATGTAAAACAGAATAAGGAGATGTTAAATTCGGGCGTAGCCGAAATACGGGCAGAGAGTTAATTATAAAAATAGTAATTATTAATATGCTGGATATAAAGGAATCATTTTTAAAAATTACTGTTACCGGTTCGTAAATGTAGACCTATTAGTGTGTTTTAGCACATGGCAATCAATATGCAAGTTTAAGTTACTATGCAGGTTTTATATATACAACCCATATACCCTGATAAGAATTCAATAAACTCGCCAATTGCAATCGAACAATCAAATTGCATGGTTTTCCACACACGCACACACCAAACACTTATATTGGCTAAATGACAAGACTCCAAAACAATGTCGAAAAGTAGAGGTATATAAAGATGGAAATAAGCTACTGTAAGTAACCTAGAACGTAAGACGATGACGAATTGAGTTCGATTTGATTTAAAGCAGATTCAGTATAAGAATGTAGGACATCACCTTTCCAAAGGGAAGCTTCGCCTCCTGATCTGTTATCAATCAAACTTATATTCTGAGTCAACACTCTAATATAGTCACGCACTGGAACGACGATGACGCATTGAGTTCGATATCATTTAAAGCAGATTCAGTATAAGAATGTAGGACATCACCTTTCTAAGGGAAGCTTCGCCTCCTGATCTGTTATGAATGACATTTATATGCGGAGCTGTTTTCTTTATTTTTTATTTTTTGAATACTTGAATTGAGAGGTTGATATTCTAATTAGGAGGAAGATGCTCGGGAAGATAAACTTTCCAGAGATTATAAACGAAGCGGTTGTACTCGAATCGATGCTGGGTTTTTTCTCAACTTAGAGTATGAGATGAAGTCGATACAAAGTTCACGAAGCGACCCTTCGACTCTTGATACAATGATAAACTGAGTTCGATTTGATTGAAAGCAGATTTAGCAGAATGTAGGACATACTAGCTTTCCGAAGCGGAGTTTCACCTCCCGATCTTTTATGAATCAAATTGATATGCTGAGTCAACACTCTGATAATAGTGAAACGCGTGTAAGGTACTTTGGCTGTGTGCGATCAAAGTTTTAAAAACAGCTCCATATAAAGAAGAAGAAGAAACGTTTGACGACTGCTCCTTTGTTCCAATTCGAATGCTCAACATAAATAATTAAACAGAGACAGGACATTAGAGGAAAGGTCAATACTTTATTCTGATTAATTTTCCGAATTCCAAGGCAATCAATCATCAATAAACATTTTGTTTTCACAGTGTAAATTCACATAACATCAAAATTTCATTTGTTTTAATACTTTGTCGTTTGGTTTCAACACGTATATAAAAAACTGAAACAGCAAAGCCCATATTATACGGCAAACAGATTACGAGTTACATCAAAATAGAATTTTGGATTGCCTCAATTAAATTTAACAATAATAAAGCACGTCGATTTCGGACTGCAACGCTTCAAGAATCCGAACAATTCCAAAGTGGGAGTCTTGAGCATCTACCAGCTTTTGAGCCAGGCTCGCTTCTTCTTGTTTCAAAACGTCAAGTTTACCATCCATCAAATCCAACTTTTTCTCCAATATCTTGACCTTCGCCTCTACCGGTTCCACCAATCCACGTTGGTCTCCTGCCGCATCATCCGCAGAGATAATCATCTCCAGGACACTGCACCGTTCTAATCGTAAGTCATATTCAATGACCAGTCTTCTTCCAGCCATCTCGGTGATTCTTTTGTGTACGTCCGTCTTCTTTGACAAGATTTGAGTCACCTCTTCTTCAGCGATGCGCGCTTTTTCTTCCATGACCATTATTCGGCTTCGAAACGACTGGATCTTTTCATCAGCTTTAAGCTCAACTATAACAAATATAATCGAGACATCAATCTCAAATCGATACTATTATGATTAATTTGTATCTACCGTCTGCAATTTGATCATCTTCCTCAAATGGTAATAACTCAATATTTTCCGGGTTCACCACTGCGGATGACACAAAATATCAATTATTAATACTGTAAATCAGTTTAAATTTCTTAAGCTACCTTTGGCAGATGAATAATGGATGTCATGCAGAGTCACACGGCATTCTTTAATGATGCCAAACTGTTTTCTCATTAACGCTTCAAATTCGGTTCTGTTGTTTTTCGAAAGTACGGATGCAATTCGATCATCTATATCTGCATTCTAAAATACGAAAAAGAGAGATTTAAAAATATTCCTATTTATAATTGAATGAAAGTAAACTAATATACCTGACGGTCGTTGTTGCAGGTATCATCATCACCAATCTCTTCAGAAGTCTCCCCCTCGGTCGTCGTAGTTACTAGCTGAAGTGACGTAATTGCCGAGATAGGATGCATCAACTCAACATGCAAATCCATAGACACTTTTGATGAGGTATGGTAATCGCAGTCTCCACACTTGTATCTCTTCCTCTGCCCAAAAGAGAAACGCTGGTCTTTCCACTTATTAGGAGGTGAATAAGTCTAAATTAAAATAGAAAATTGTAAAAATTAGAGGAGTAAAATAAAGATTTATAATAAGCAACAGCTGGGAATAGTACCAACCTGGATGGAACTAGATTTGCCATTTGTGTTTTCGTTGATGATGCGAGATTTCAATGTTCCCTGCTCGTCTTGTCTGATAATACTGCTTTCGTCATTACCAGGATCGGTTGGTAGTAAAGACGTCCTTAACATTCTCGATTCAGATCCAATATTGATGGTGTTGTTCGAGAGAATGGGTAACTTTCCACCATCTTTCTCTGGATCCTGAAATATTAGAACAAAAGAGGGCTGCTATAAATCACGTTTTAGATTGAATTACTACAGCAAAATAGTTACCTGATGATCGCCGATGTTTGGGCTGCTTTTATTCTCGTCAATCTCACCAGAATGAAGCTTCAAGTGTGGATTAAGATTACAAAGCATGTCCACAGAGTAACTACAGAGGGGACACTGGTACTTTGCAGCCTGATTTCGATGACAGGAGTTGTGCTGCTCAAAGTCCCGTTTAAGCCGAGCCTTGAATGGGCAATGAACGCAGTGAAACTTGAACTTTTTCTTGTTCGTAGTTGGAGTTTGATGTGAGGTGGTTGAGGTGGGATGCATCTCTTTGATGTGTAAATCCAGGGATACCTTGGATGTGGTTTTGAACTTGCAATCCCCACACAAGATGTACTCCTCTTTCGTTCCACCAGGAAGAAAGTTCCACTGCACCTTGGACCACTGGATATGCTGGGGACTTGGCTTTAAAATGTAACACACATGAAAATATGGCATTATTTACAAAGAGTTAAATATAAGCAACAAATATGATGTGAATACTATATTAACCTGCTGGTTTTTGGTACTGAACTTGTGACCAGTGCTTTGGTGGTTCATGATTGCAGGTCCAGGTTTCAAGATGCCCTTCTTTTCTGCTTCGGTAGTAGGCTTACTTTCAAGACCAGGAATGATTTGTGGTTCACATGTCGAATCTTTTGAGACTTTTGAGGTAGAAAATAGCTTCTCCATAATGTAGGACTAAGCAGCAACACAGCTAAATTCACACAGAAAAATCTGCCGACTGTCTGACTTGCCCGCCTGGCGCCTGCCCTAAACTTTTGACCAGGAACATAATAGTTCGTCTGCTTCAATTCGTCATCACGCGATGCGTGAAAAGGTATATATGTGGAGAAGAACAGGAGTGCGTATTACTTCAACATCTAAATAAATTCGATAAATTGTCGTGGATACATCGATAAACAAATTGTGGCTCAACTTTTTTCTTTAACTTTGAGGTTTGGACAAAGTTGACGGAAATTTTGTCTTTAAGGACAGACAAATATTATTCCGTATTCTATTTTCCTGTGCGCATTTTAATAATTTTGTTTTGCTTTTAAAAAACGGTTAACGACTACGCTCCTTTATTCTTACTCAAATGTGAATACGAATCTTTGAAAAAAAATAGACAGAACACATACTTCATTCTGATCAATTTTTCGCTCCAAAGGCAGTAGGTTAATCAATAAGCGTCTTGTTTTCCCACAAAATAGTTTTCCAAACATTGAAAATCAAAATTTCATCTTATTGTAATACGACTTTATCGTTTAGATTCATCAAGTATATGAAAGAGTCAAATCATTAAAAGATAAATTAAGATTGATAGGGAAATAAAAATCTTTACTTTATTGAGATGAATTTTGGATTCCAAAGACACTAGTAAATAAATAACTATTGTTCTTTACAATTTCACATCAAGCAAAATCAAGAAAACTGAAACAGCATCATGGAACGGGAGAAATAATTAAGCGCTGAATCATAATATTCGAATTTTGATTATCTCATTTAAATTTAACAGCAATAAAGCCCGTCCAATTCGGACTGCAATGCTTCGATTACTTGAATAACTCCCACATGAGAGCCACGAGCGTAATCCAGATCTTGGGCAAGACTATCTTCTTCTTCTTTCAAAACGTGAAGTTGACTATCTATCGCATCCATTTTCTTCTGCAGGACCTTGATTTTCTCATCCACCGGTTCCGTCAATGCACTGTGGTCTTCTCCCGCATCCAGTGCAGAGATACTCATTTCAAGTAGCCCACACTGCTCTGACCGCAAGTCAAACTCAATAATCAGTCTTCTTTCAGCCATCTCGATGATTTTCTTCTGTAAGTCCATCTTTTTTGACAAGATCTGAGTCACCTCTTCTTCAGCGATGAGCGCTCTCTCTTCCATGATCTTCAACCGGCTTTGTAGCACTTTGATCCTTTCGTCTTCAAGCTCAACTGTAATCAATGTATTAATTTAAACATCAATCTCAAAATCGGTACCGGTATTACGATGATTTATATTTATTACCATCTGCACTTTGATCCTCTTCAGATGGCAACAGCTCTATATTATCCGGATTCACCACTATGGATCACACAAAAGATTAATTATTAATACTGAAAATCAGCAGTTAGAATTTCTTAAGCTACCTTTGGCAATTGAAGAATGGATGTCATGCAGAGTCACGCTGCGTTCTTTGATGCCGAATTGTTTTCTCATTTTTGATTCATATCCGGTACTGCTGTTGTTCAAAAGTACGGGTAAACTTCGATCATCTTTCTCTGCAGTCTAAAACACGAAAAGATGGATATAAAAGTGTGCTTTTTGTAATTGAATGAACGTAAAATAATAACCTGTGGATGACTGATGTTATTATCCTCAATAGACTTTCCAGAATAATACACAAAACAGTGATACAGGTGACCAAGAGTATTAACGGAGTGATTTTCTGCTTCGTATGTTTCCGCATTCTAATAACATGAAAAAAGAAAGCTATTAAAACATACATAATTTCAATTTATTGCTGATAGCAAAGTAATAACCTGTCGCTCGCTGTTGTTGTTATCCTCAATAACCTTCCCAGAATGACTTTTCAATCGGTGATTCAGATTACCCAGAGCATCAACAGAGTATACACCCATTGGGTATCGGTAATCCGCAGCGTGCTGTTCAAGTGCCGCTTGACTTTGAGCTTTGAATGGGCAAAGAGCGCAGTAGAACTCTTCCTCGATCGTAGTAGTTGTCGTAATTGCTGAAATGGAATGCATCAGCTCAACATGCAAATCCATAGACACTTTTGAAGCGGTTTGGTAATTACAGACTTCACACTTGAATCTCTTCCTCTGATCATAAGGAGAATCATCCTCTTTTCTCTTGGAAGAAGCTGAATAAGACTGAATAAAAATATAGCATGATGGTAAAAATAAAATGAATAACAGCAGATTTGTAATAGGCAATAGATGGGAATACTACCAACCTGGTTGGAGCTGAATTTGTCATCATAATTTTCGTTGATGATGGGAGATTTCGTAATGGTTCCCTGCTTTTGCCTGGTCCTACTTTCGCCTTGACCAGGATCGGTTCTTAGTAAAGACATCCTCAGCATTCTCGAATCAGATCCGGTGTTATTGTTAGTGTTGTTTGAGACAATGGGTAATTCTCCACCACCTTTGTCTGGATTCTGAAATATTAGAACAAAAGAGGGCTGCTATAAATTAGATTTTAGATTGAATTACTACAGCAAAATATAGTTACCTGATGATCGCCAAAGTTTGGGCTGCTTTTGTCCTCGTCAATCTCAACAGAATGAAGCCACAAGTGCTGATTCAATTGGCAAAGCATGCCAACGGAGTAGCTACACTGGGGGCACTGATACTTTGCAGCCTGATTACGATGACAAGAGTTGTGCTGTTTAAAGTCCCGTTGACACCGAGCCTTGAATGGGCAATGAACGCAGTGAAACTTGAGCTTATCCTTGTTCATAGGTTGAGGTTGATGTGTGGTAGTTGGGATGGGATGCTTCTCTTTGATGTGCAAATCCAGGGACACCTTGGATGTGGTGTGGAACTTGCAATCCCCACACAAGATGTACTCCTCTTTCGTCCCACCAGGAAGAAAGTGCCACTGCACCTTGGACCACTGGATATGCTGAGGACTTGGCTTCAAAATACACATGGAAATAAGGCATTATGTAAAAACAAGTTGAAAATGCAAAATGGTAATAAGCAATAGATGTGGAATATACTACCGACCTGTTGGTTATTGGTGCTGTTTTTGTCATCAGAGTTTTGTTGGTTCTTGTTGGGAGATTTTAAAATTCCCTTAATCTCTAGCGCGATAGTAGGCCTACTTTCAAGACCTGGAGTGATCGTCGGTGCACAAGGCGAATCATTTGAGCCGTTTGTGGTAGATAATAGCTGCCCCATATTGTAGGACTATGCTGCAACCGAGCTTGTATCACACTGAAAAAGCTGCTGACTTGCCCGCTTGCCCCTCGTCGGCTTGACCTAAACTTTTGACCAGAAGTGAAATAGTTCGTCTGCTATATTTTGTCATCACGTGATGCGCGAAAAGGTATATAAGAGAAAAGAAACAGGACATTTCTATAAATAGACCTCCGTCAGAAAAAGTTTTAACATTTATTGAGAACTGGCAACTCTGGCGATGAGTGACCAATTTTCGAAGTCCCCCATAAGAGCTAATGCATTTTAGCCCTTTTTCAAGGAAGTGTAACTCTTCGGGATATTTTTTTGAAGGGTGGTTACGTTCGCATTAGTTACGGGGATTTCAATGCTCAAGCGGAAAAAAATTTTTTAATCCATTTATTTTCATAAATACTCGAGATATTAACATTTTCCTGAGACGCCTACGCCGTAAGAGTGCGTGTTAAAGACATCACCCCTCTTTTTCCACTTCTTTCCTTTAGTCTCTATTTTAACACAGTGGCTTATGGCGAAAGTCCCTCAGAAAAAATAGTAATATCTTAAGTTGTACTTAATATAAAACTTTAAAAAAAATACTTATGGGTTGAGGGATGAATTTCCCGTAACTTGCCTAATCATAACCACCCTTTAAAAAAATATCCTGAAGAGTTACACTTCCTTGAAAAAGGGCTAAAATGCATTAGCTCTTATGGGGGACTTCGAAAATTGGTCACTCATCGCCAGAGTTGCCAGTTCTCAATAAATGTTAAAACTTTTTCTGACGGAGGTCTATTGTCGGGAATAAATCGATGAAAAAACTTCGACCCAACTTTTTTCTTCATCTCAAAGGTTACAATTCGAATAATTCGAATGAAGGTATAGTATAATTATGAACTTTGCAGAGATGTTATACGCGGAAGCAGTTGCACTCGAACGAATGCCAAGTAAAAGGTATTGACAACCGCGCAAATGCAAAGTTTTGGTTTTCATTTCAATGTTGTTTAGTTTATAAAATGATAACTTAAATTCAAAAGATTCTTTACAGCCTTTCGTGCAAATTCAAGTACTCCAAATTTATTTAAAATTAGTTTAAAAGCAAAATTGCGCAATCCTTTTATATAATGAATAAAATAATACGGACTATGCCGTCTGGTACTTGACTCTGTCACCTCTCATGTCTCATCTGACGAAATGAATCATGAATCAATTATACCTTTATTTATAAATCCCTTTTTATCCTTAATAGTTTTTTCTTTTTTCAATTTTTTAAGTATATCGTAAAAAGTAAATTTTTCTTTCTCACGTCCGTGGCCCTATGGTGTAACGGTTAGCACTTGACCGGACCGGACTCTGAATCCGGCAATCCGAGTTCAAATCTCGGTAGGACCTTTACAGTTCTTTTCTGGCTGTTTTAAGCGCAAGCGGTGGACAAATATTTTATTATTTTAAAAGTTTATATCGCATGATTTTGTTCGCTAATTAAGCCATTAATAGCCGGTATGTGATTGTGCAAAAACTCAAACTTTCAAAGCCTGAGTATTTTTTTCTACATATTATAATCTTTTTCGCTTGGTAAGTTTTTTATTTGGTCTTATTGTCTTGTTTTGATTTATTTACCTTATGAATGGGAACTAAATTCAAATGCATTCAAGGATTCAAATTCTATGGTTATATAAACATGGCAAGCGGCTCCTGAAATAATCGTCCGCCTTATTGTAACACAAGGCAATCAATACAAGTAAATACAGGCTTGCAATTGAACTAATTGGGCGGTATAGAATCTAAAACGATGTAGAACAGCATGGGTATATAAAGATGAAAATAAGCTATTATAAGTAATAGAGTCGAGAATACAAGACGATGAAGAATTGAACTTAATACAGTATCCAGAGTAGATCAGTAGAATCTGTAGATTTCAACGTCTACTAAATGATTGAGGATAACGATATCGCTTGCAAAGCGGACTTTCGGCTCCTGATCAAAATGGTGAACTGAGTTCGATTCAATTAAGAGCAGATTCAGTATAAGCTGTGAATGATGAGGACATCGCTTGAAAAGCGGCGGTTCTCCTGATCTGTTGCGAATCAAACTGAAATTCTGAGTCAACATTCTAATAGTGATACACACACTATCCATCTATATAATTATAATTCATCAGTACAAACTAGAAAATACAAAATGGTTAAAATAAAACGAAACGCGCTAATCGCAAGTTACTTTTTTTAATTTTATGGTGGACTGGTTCATCGGTTCATCATATAAGTTCATCGGTCCTAGCAGCATGATTCAGACTCGACGTTTTGAACGGAAACAGCCTTTTTTTTTTTAAATCATCATCATTCTATACCTAAACAAGAGAATCTGATGGAAACTTCGGCAAAGACTTCTTTGACTAAGGAGCAACTCGTCGTTTAAGTTGCCAAGGTGTTCGTTGGAGTCAACACATTTATTACGTTCCTAGAAGTGGCACTTATTACGTGCCTATTATCATACTATGTGGTACTGGATCCTGGTAGAATTGTATGCGACTCTTATAAGATCTTAAGTAAATTTCTTTTTCGTTTTAAAATAAAAATGTAGGGCGCTGAAACTTGCGCCAAAGTACTGGATCGACTTCGCTCATTATCCATTCCCTCTGTCGCTATTCAAGTCGATCAACTTAAGGGGCGGTGGATGGAAGTCGACTTCTTACCATCTATTTGGGCTGTGTATTTTATTTTTTTTTAATGGTACAAAAGAAGAGAAAAAACTGAACTAGTGCTCCTTTATCCCAACCCATTCCAACTAAATGCTCAACACAAATCATTAAAAAGAGACAGGACATTAGAGAAAAAGTGTATACTTTATTCTAAATGCAATAAGTTGTTTTTAAAAAACATAAATTCACATATAATCCAAATTTTAATACTTTGTCGTTTTAGATTCAACACGTTTATGAAAAGCTGAAACAGAATATTAGCCTTTGTTACGACAAGAAAAATTACGGTTTAATCGAAATAGAATTTTGGATTGTATCATTTCAATTGAACTAATATTAAAGCCCTTCTAATTCCGAATTTTACACTTGAATTACTTGAACAATTCCAAAGTGAAAGCTTAAACATATTTCAGATCTTGTGGGCGAGTCTCGATTGTTCTGCTTTCAGAGCCTCAACTTGGTCATCTATCGCACCGATTTTCTTCTCCAAGCTCTGGATTTTCTTATTAACTGGTTCCATAAGTTGACTGCGGTCTTCTTCCGCATCGAGCGCAGCGATACTCATTTCAAGAAGGTTTCGTTGCTCTACCCGTAAGTCATATTCAGTGAGCAATCTTACACCAGCCATCTCGATGATTCTTTTGTGGACGTCCATCTTCTTTGAAGGTATTTCTTTTATCTCGTCATCGGAGATCCGCGCTCTTTCTTCCATGATTTTCAGCCGTTCGACCGATTGGATCTTTCCGTCATCAATTGCAACTGTAAAAAACATAATTTGAACACTAATTCGCCTAAAAAACTATAAACAGAATTAACTTTTACCATCATCGGCTATTTCATCCTTTTCCTCAAATGGTAATAGCTCCATATTTTCCGGGTTGACAGCTGTTATGCAAAAAGAGATACAATGAATAAAATATTCCTCAAATCAGTTAGAATTTCTTTTGTGGACCTTTGGCAAATGATGAATTGATATCACGCAGAGTCACGTAGCATTCTTTGATGCCAAATTGTTCCCTCATCATCGCTTCAGATCTTGGATTGATGATATTCGTGAGTGCGGGTAAAATTCGAGCGGTCTGAAATTAAAAAAAAAATTGCTATTATAAAAACACTTTTGAATTGAATACAAGAAAAATAATTACCTGATGGTCGCTAATATCTTTATTATCTTCACCACTCTTGGGAGGGGGAAGTGCCGTAGCTGTGATTGGATGCATCAGCTCAATGTGCATATCCATGGACACCTTGAACGTAGTTTGGTATTTACAATCTCCACACATGTGCTTCTTCTTGCAAGGAGAAGAGTTCCACTTCTCTTTCCTCTTCAAAGCAGCTGGATTTGACTAAATGAAAATGAAAAAAAAAACCAAAAAACTTTGTGATAAAAATTTGAACATATAAATACTGTATACATTTATAATGGGAAATAGAAGGGATATAAATACTACAAACCTGGTTGGTATCGATTTGGTCATTATTAGTTTTTCCCTGCTCTGTCCTGTTGGTCATCATCATCGTTTCAGACCCAGTATTGCCGTTGGTTTTCGAGACTGGTATTTCTCTGCGATCTTTCTCGGCGTTCTGAAATAGTAGAAAAACAGAGAACTATTGTAAGTTACCTTTTTGATTAAATGTAAGAGAAAATAATTACCTGGTGGTCGCCAATGTTGTTGGTATTACCCTCACCAATCTCTTCAGAATGAACTTTTAAGTGGCAATTCAGGTGCCAAGGACTGTCAACAGAGAAGCTACATAGTGGACACTGGAACCTGGCAGCCTGATTACGATTATGACAGGTGTTGTGCTGTTCAAATGCCCGTTTATTCCGAGCCTTGAATGGGCAGTGAGAACAGTGGAGCTGGAACTTCTCCTTTCTTGGTGATTGAGATGACGCACAGATGGGGTGTATTGACTCAATGTGCATGTCCATTGATACATTTGAAGCTATAATAAATATAATTACACATCAATCTAAAAATCGGCATTAAGACTAATTTATTTTTACCATCTTCAGTTTGACTTTGATCCTCCTCAAATGGCAACAGCTCGATATTTACCGGGTTCACCACTGGATCACACAAGAGATTAATTAATTTTACATGTATATCAGTTAGAATTTTTTTAGCTACCTTCAGCAGATGATGAATGGGTGTCGCGCAGAGTCACCCGGCATTCTTTGATGCCGAATTGTTTTCTCATTTTTGATTCATATCCAGTACTGCTGTTATTCGAAAGTACGGGTAAACTTCGATCATCTATCTCTGCATTCTACAATACGAAAAAGAGGGATATAAAAGTATAATTTGTAACGGAATGAACGTAAAATAGTAACCTGATGACAGCTGCTGCTATCCTCAATAGACTCTCCAGAATGAAGCTCAAAGCAGTGACCCAGGTGACCGAGAGTGGAGTCGTTTTCGGCTTCGTCTGTTTCGCCATTCTAAATAAAACATGAAAATGAGAGCAATAAAACATACCCAATTTTAATTGAATGATAGCAAATTAATACTTGTTGTTCACTTTTGTTATTATCCTCAATTTTCTCCCCAGGATGACTTTTCAATCGGTGATTCAGATTACCCAGAGCATCAACAGAGTATACACCCATTGGGTATCGATAATCCGCAGCGTGCTGCTCAAGTGCTGCTTGACTTTGAGCTTTGAATGGGCAAATAGCGCAGTGGAACTCTCCCTCGATCGTAGTAGTTATTGTAGGTTGAAGTGTAGTAACTGCTGCGATGGAATGCATCAGCTCAACATGCAAATCCATAGACACCTTTGACGTGGTTTGGTAATCGCAGTCACCACACTTGAATCTCTTCCTCTGACCACAAGGGGAATCATGCTCATTCCTCTTATAGGGAGCTGAATAGGACTGAATAAAATAGAGAATAATGTAAAACACGATAAATATACAAAAGATTTGTATAGTAGGCAATAGATATGGTAATACTACCAACCTGTTTGGAACTGAATTTGTCATCAGAATTTTGTTTGATGATGGGAGATTTCTTCCATGTTTCCTGCTCTCGCATGGTCCTAATTTCGCCTTGACCAGGATCGGTTGTTAATAAAGACATCCTCAGCATTCTCGAATCAGAACCGGTGTTATTGTTAGTCTTGTTCGAGACAACGGGTAATTTTCCACTATCTTTCTCTGGAATCTGATGTATATGAACAAAAGAGGGCTGCTATAAATCACATTTTAGATTGAACTAGTGAATTACTACAGTAAAATAGTTACCTGATGATCGATAATGTCGTGGCTGCTTTTATTCTCGTCAATCTCATCAGAATGAAGCTTCAAATGCGAATTCAGGTTACAAAGCATGTCAACAGAGTAACTGCACAGGGGACACTGGTACTTTGCAGCCTGATTACGATGACAAGAGTTGTGCCGTTCAAAGTCCCGCTTACCAAGAGCTTTGAATGGACAATAAACGCAGGTGAATTTGAACTTTCCCTGGTTCGTAGGTTGAGTTTGATCTTCTGGGCAACTTCCAACGCAACTACTAGTTGCGTTGGATGTCTCTGCGCTGGATGCGGAAGAAGACCGCAGTGCATTGACGGAACCGGTGGATGAGAAAGTCAAGAGCCTGCAGAAGAAAATGGATGTGATAGATAGTCAACTTGGCGTTCTGAAAGAAGAAGAAGATAGTCTTTCCCAAGATCTGGATTACGCTCACGACTGTCACTTGGGAGTTGTCCAACTAATCGAAGCATTGCAGTCCGAATTGAATGGGCTTTATTGTTGTTAAATTTAAATGAGATAAAATAAAATTCTAATGTTGTGATTCAACGCGTAGTTATTTCTACCGTTCCATGCTGTCTCATTTTTTTCTTGATTTTGCTTTTATGTGAAAGTGTAAAGATTCTTCATTTATTATTGTCTTTGGAATTCTAAATTATGTCAATAAAGAACGGACTGTTTCCTTACATTTCTTAATTTATCTTTTGAGAATTCAATTCAAGTATTTGAATTTTTTCACCCTTACTTCGCGCAATGAAGAACAACTTGTTCAGTGACATTTTAGTCGATGTAGGCTGCAGTGCGCAATGGTGCTTTTAAACCAATTTTAATTTAAATTGAAGTACTTTGAAGGTGAACGAAAGGCTGTAAAGAATATTTTTAATTGAAGTTATCATTTTATGAACTAAACAACATTTTAAAAATGAAAGACGAAACATTGCATTTGCGCGGTTGTTAATGCTTATTTACCTGGCATTCGTTCGAGTGCAACTGCTTCCGCGTTTAATATTTCTGCCAGGTTCACAATTATACTATATACCTTCCGTCTAATTGTTCGAATTATATCCTTATTGAGACGAAGACAAAAGTTGGGCCAACATTTTTTCATCGATTTAGGGTCGCTTGTATTAGCTAAATTAGCTAACAAAACGAGACTTAATCTCGTCCTTTGATTAGCGAAGAAACCCTTCTAAGGGTCCATTGATTAGCGAATGCATTCGCTAACCAAATTTCATTAGCCGATGCATTCGCCAATGGGGCCCATTAGCAAATACACTCGCTAATGAACGAATATTTTTTAAAAATTGATTAGCCGATGCAATCGCTAATGGGGCACATTAGCAAATACACTCGCTAATGGACGAATATTGGAAAAAAAAATTGGTTAGCCGATGCAATCGCTAATGGGGCACATTAGCAAATGTACTCGCTAATGGACAAACATTTTTAAAAATTGGTTAGCCACTGCAACTGCTAATGAACGAATTATAATAATAATTGGTTAGCCGATGCAGTCGCTGATGAGCTCCGTTAGCAAATACACTGGCTAATGCAGTATAATATTAATAAAAAAGTGGTTATAGCCAATCCAACTGATAATGGATGAATAATAATAAAAGCATAGACAACTACACACTGTACTTCCTAGGCAACAGAGATTTGACAACGTTGGAAGACGGTATCGAAACTTCGAATAAATTTTTTAAACTAAAAATAATGGAAACTTTAGAGAGGAAAACCCATTTAATTTCATTTGTTGCCATTGAAAGGGACGAAAATTGTAATAATGGATATTTAGGAAAGAAAAAAACGGAGATCATCTGATGTATTCTGTATCAATTGAAAACACACTTTAAAAATTGAGTTCTGTCTCTCTCTCTAAATTTATTAAGTTTTGGAAGTGTTAACTGCTTTTTTTTAATGGGTAGGTTAACCAAGTTAAACTCAGTCTATTAAAGCCCACAACATCGGTCTTGTGGCCGAGCTCGCCACAATCAATTCCAGCGTAGCCTTAGCTGGATATCGGTATTTACCGATCGAATTAACTATCCTAGCTTAATGAAATTCTAAATCCACATAGCCCATAGCTGGCTACCGAGCGGGTAGGTTTTTATTTAAAAAATTCCTTTAAAAAATTTATTAAAAATAACACTTCGATTATTTTCCTCGCAAAGTTCTTGATGAAGCGTCGCGATCAAGAAAAGTTATATATCGATAGCTTAGAATACGGAGGATAGAATAATGATCATCATCCCGAAACTAAATGATTTGCCATTGCTGAATATACTCTTCATATTAAATCAAAACAGATGTGAGAGCTCCTCATGCAGTAGCATTTGGATACCTAATAATTGTGCGAGGTATTATACGAGACTCAAACTATAAAAATTGTTGAGCCCACCAATTCCCCCCCCCCCCCCCCCCCAATCGATTGCGTATGTGAAACTTCCAATAATGTAGATAGATGTGCACCAGGACATATATATATATATTGGGATACCAGTCAAGCCGATTAGCACGGGTGGGCTCTTGAGGCATCAAAACAAATAATCTAAAATTCAATTTTTAGCTTTCTACACATCAAGCAAGGGTCACCAGCCATTAAGAATTAAAAAGACTAATGCCGCAAAAAAAACAGAAAGTCTGATTATTGATGGTGAACAATTACCGCTGTTATAAGCTTCGCAGCTAGATCATGGAGGTGACGATGGTTAAAGGTTGCCGCAGATTCATGTATAGTTAGTTTAACGGCTGACATAATATGTAGACTGGATGTTAGGATGTAAGTATTTTTTGGTCATAGTATACCGATAAAACAACTTAATTAAATGATTTTTTAGTGGGATATATGAAACAACTTAATTAAAAATGAACCAACGGTGCGATGGGATGGTCGAAATTCAATAGCATATATTATATAACATATATCTAAATTCTATAACAAAGGCTATAACAAAACAGTGAACTTGAGAAAGGGAATTAACCAGAATTAACCAGAAGATATACCGGATAGGTAAAGAAAAAAAAATGGCAGTTGCACCGATTAAAACTGGGTAGTCAGTAATAAAAGAACCGGCTTGGTAGATATTTTCGCGGCCGATATGATATAATTTTTTGACTAAAATTCGAGCAAAAATTATAGGCATCAAGGACTATATGTACAAAAACATAAATTAAATGTTTCAAAGGGGGGTTAACATGGGATATTCAGTTGATACATTCACATCTGCGTTATAAATAAATTAACTCGTCATCATAATTGTCTTAATTATATGACGGGAAAATGGGCTGGATATCACGACAAGGCAAGAGATAAAGAAGTAACAATCGAACTGCGTAGCTAATAAACAAGTAAGATAAATCATAAAGGCGTAGCGGAAACGGTCAAGTGGGTTAACCATACAAGTAAATATCAAATACAAAATTTAGCTTGAGTAAACCATTTTTTATTAATGCAACAGGGTTTCATCTTCTGCGATGTAGTTGCCAACTACATAGCTATATTAGTAACTCATACTCAATGACCAGTCTTCTTCCAGCCATCTCGATGATTTCCTTCTGTATGTCCATCTTCTTTGACAAGATCTGAGCCACCTCTTCTTCAGCGATGCGCGCTCTTCCTTCCATGACCATCAGCCAGCTTTGTAGCAACTGGAACGTTTCATCTTCCAGCTCAACTGTAATCAAGATAATCGAAACATCAATCTCAAAACCAGTAAAAAGATGAGTTTATATTACCATCTGCCATTTGATCTTCTTCCTCGAACGGTAATAGCTCAATATTTTCCGGGTTCACCACTGGATCACACAAAAGATTAATTATTAATACTGTAAAACAGTTAAAATTTCTTAAGCTACCTCTGGCAGATGAAGAACGGATATCATGCAGAGTAACGAGGCATTCTTTAATGCCAAACTGTTTTCTCATTACCGCTTCAAATTCGGTGCTGTTGTTATTCGAAAGTATGGGTAAAACTTGATCATCTATCTCTGCATCCTAAAATACGAAAAAGGAGGCTATAAAAAATATTCCTATTTGTAACTGAATAAAAGTAAAATGATAACCTGATGGTTTTTGTTGCACTTATTCTCCTCAACTCAAAATGCAAATCCATGGACACCCTTGATGCTGGTGGTATCGCAATCATCACACTTGTATCTTTTCCTCTGCCCAGAAGGGAAACACTGCTCTTTCCCCTTAATAGGAGCTGAAAAAGTCAAAATAAAAATAGAACATGGTAAAAAATTTGATGAATTTAAAAGTAATAAAAATTTAAATTAAATTGTAAAAGGAAACCGATAGAGATACTACCAACCTGGTTGGAACTAGATTGGCCATTAGTGTTTTCGTCAATGACACGAGATTCCAATGTTCCCTGCTCGTCGTGTCTGGTACTGCTTTCGTTATGACCAGGATCGGTTAGTTGTAAAGACGCCTTCATCATTCTCGATTGAGATCCAATATTGTCGATGTTGTTTGAGAGAATGCGTAACTTTCCAGCATCTTTCTCTGCATTCTGAAATATTAGTAAAAAATGAGGGCTTACTATGAGCAACTTTTTGTGATTAAGTAGCAGCAAAATAATAACCTGACGTTCTTCAATGTTGATATTACTTTTTTCCTCGTCAATCTCACAAGAATGAAGCTTCAGATGCAGATTAAGATTACAAAGCATGTCCACAGAGTAGCTACACTAGGGGCACTGATACTTTGCAGCCTGATTACGATGACAAGAGTTGTGCAGTTTAAAGTCCCGTTGACACCGAGCCTTGAATGGGCAATGAGCGCAGTGATACTTGAACTTTTTCTTGTTCGTAGTTGGAGTTTGATGTGAGGTGGTTGAGGTGGGATGCATCTCTTTGATGTGTAAATCCAGGGATACCTTTGATGTGGTTTGGAACTTGCAATCCCCACACAAGATGTATTTCTCTTTCGTTCCACCAGGAAGAAAGTGCCAATGCACCTTGGACCACTGTATATGCTGAGGACTTGGCTTCAAAATACACATGGAAATAAGGCATTATGTAAAAAAGAGTTAAATATAGATAACAGATATTGTGTGAATACTATGAACCTGCTTTTTAATGGTTTTGAATTAGTGACCAGTGCTTGGCTGGTTCATGATGGCAGGTCCAGGTTTCAAGATGTCCTTCTTTTCTGATCCGGTAGTAGGCTTACTTTCAAGACCAGAAGTGATTTTTGATTCACATGTCGAATCTTTTGAACTTTTTGAAGTAGATAATAGCTTCCCCATAATGTAGAACCATGCGGCAACAGGGCTAAATCACACTAAACAAGTTGCTGACTTGCCTGCTTGCCCTAAGCCTTTGACCAGAAAGGCAGAAACATAATAGTTCGTCTGCTATAATTCGTCATCATGTGATGCGTGAAAAGGTATATATGGGAAGAAGAACAGGAGTGCGTATTACTTCAACTTCTAGATTTATTCGATAAATTGTCGGGGATAAACTGATGTAAACATTGTGGCTCAACTTTTTCTTTAACTTTGAGGTTTCCATTCTTATTATGAGGGAGGTATAGTAGTTGTGAACTTAAAACAAATATTTTAAACGAAACGGTTGTACTCGAACGCATTTCAAGTATAGAGGCTATTATGATATATGTGGTCCTATGGTGTAACGGTTAGCACTTCGGACTCTGAATCCGGCAATCCGAGTTCAAATCTCGGTAGGACCTTCACATTCTGAAGAGGTTACTTCGGTTAACCATGGATGAATTTTTTATTATCTTATTTTAAAAAGTTCGCATCATGATTTTTGTTCACAAATTAAGCTATTTATAGCGGGTTTTTGATTGTGCGAAAACTCAAACTTTCAAATCATTAGTATTTTTTTGACACAATATAATTCTTTTTGACTGAGTTTTTTTATTGGTCTTATTGGCTTTTTTTTTATTTATTTACTGTCCGTTAAGATTCCGAAGGCTTAAATAAAAACGAATGCCTAGTTTATTTAATAAATTATTCATAGTAGTAATCTGTATATTCGCGGCTAGAAAAGTTTTATTGATCATAGTTCAGTGAATGTTAGATTTTCTTTTTCTTTTTCTTCCGTGGTCCTATGGTGTAATGGTCAGCACTTCGGACTCTGAATCCGGCAATCCGAGTTCAAATCTCGGTAGGACCTTTACAGTTTTTTGCTAGATGTTAATCGCATTGTGGCTGACGGAGCCGACTATTATGTATTATTTTGCTCTCTCTCTACTGTGGTACCGTATGCGCCCGCCGTGGCGCTGGTGTCTCCCATTGGCAACCCTGTACAGATCCTATTCAGTCTTGTTCCCCCACAAAACTCGTGTTCTCTCTCTCTCTCTATCGTTTAGGATTCAAATCCAAATCAAATTGTAAAAGTGCTTTCTTGCTTATATTCGTGTGAATAAATATCCCATCACCTCCCCATCTCGGAATTTGGATTATTTAGTTCATCACGAACATTTTGGTGATCTCGACGTGATAGTGTGTACAGTGAAATTGCTCCCAGCAGCACGTCAGCCTGTCACTCCAACGTGACAAGCACGTTTTCGCCCACACATCACGTATCAACTCTTTATAATTTCATCTTAATTAATCTAATCATCTCTCCTCTTCTATTCACACCTTTTGGTGCAAGAGTTGCTGTCCATCAGAGTCTCACATCATATTTCTTCGCTTGTGGCTCATCCCTCGCTCACATGCCACGAAGACTCCAACCGCCTGACTCTGTCTCAAACATCAGAAGGAAGAAAAACACCCACAAAGAGAAGAAGAAGAATAGAAAGGAACTTTTGGAGCATGTCATCACTCACGGCATTGACCCGGAAATAGTCAACCTGGTCAGGAGCTCATCATCATCATCATCAACATCATCATCGGTGTTCGACAGGCTGCAACCTGTTGCACCATCATTGCAGTCCAGGATTGTAATTGAGATTACATCACCACCAGAGGAATCTAATTCATCTCCGGTGGCTCAACCATCAGCTTCCGGCTCTGCTGTGCAACATCGTGAAGTGATAGAGCTCCCCCCTGCTGATGACGTCACATCCTCTCCAGTAGCTCACAACAGCAGCCCTCAACAGCAGCCTATCTCAGTCTTTAATCGACTTGGCTCTCCGACTGTACACCAGCCGGCTGAAGAAGAAACTCACGCTGCTGCTAGTGAAAAAGAAGATGTGCTCAACGTCCTTCTCGAGACAGAAGAGGATCTGGAAGAAGAACAGCAACCCGCACCAACTCTAAGGAGCGTCGTGACTGTACCTGCAACATCCTCAGTGCGTCACGACCGGGAACGCTACCCATCTTACTTCCGGAACCCTTATATCAGGTCTTAATTTAATAAAATTTAAAAAATAATAAAAAAAAAGCCGTCTCTTGGTCCAGCTCTCACGGGCTGGGCTTATCATCTTCTATCCCTACTAGGTCCAGCTCTCACGGGCTGGGTACCATCATCTTTACTCACAAGGTCCGGCTCTCACGGGCTGGGCATTGTATCCATCATCTTTAGTCCGGCTCTAACGGGCTGGTCGCTGGTCCGTCTCTTACGGGACGGGCAGTGGAATAAAGAGAGTTGGTCGCGACTTCTACAGGTCGGGCTCTAAAAACAACTTTCTTTTCCACCTCCGCTCTATAGTTCAGCTCTCACGGGCAGGGCTTAAGAGCACCAGCATCAACAACTCTTCTCAACATCTATCGGTCCGTCTCTCACGGGACGGGCATAGGAGAAGCAAGGTTGGTCCGGCTTCAACAGGCAGGGCTCTAACACAACTTTCTTTTCCGAGTCCAGTTTTTACAAACTGGGCGAAGGTCCGACCGTCACGGTTGGGCAACTCTTCATCTCATCGGTCCGGCTTCCACAGGCTGGGCGCAGGTCCGACTCTAAAGGGTCGGTCACATCATCGACACCGAGTCCGGCTTCAACAGGCCGGGTAAGGGTCCGTCTCTCACGGGACGGGCATATCAGAGGTCCAACTCTCACGGGTTGGGCGGCCGTTTGGAAGAAAGTCGGGTCAGTGCCTCCCAATATCTGGTGCTGGTCCTTCCGGCCAACGGTCCGGCGGTTAAGCTCACATAAGAGTGAGAACCCTCAACTCAAATCCGTCTCCAACGGGACGGTTGACTCATCTTATCATGTCTAAAACAGAAGAAGGAGCCGTCGGCAATGGCGCTCCAACAGTAGAGAACGAAGACGATTTCACTGACGGTGAAATGACCGACAGCACGTCAGCTTCAGAAAGAACTATAGTTCCAGGACCAACAGGCAATGGTGCTAAACCCAAGACACCCCTGGTGCCCAACTTCCGCGGGTACAACCCTGACGATTGCGCAAATTACATCCCACTGCGTTCAACTTTTAGATACGCTAGTCATAGCTCGGCTAAAGGAGCTCACACGTCACTGCGTAAGAAGATCTACGGCCTCATTGCTCAAAAGGGAGAAATACGATCGGTCGAAGCTATGTGCGCCGAACTAGTTGCTATTGGAAAGGAAGTCAAGCAGCAGCACGATCTTCACGTAAGCGGCCTGGGAGAGATGACCTTCTCGGACGAAGAGGAGGAAAATGATTGGATCCGGAGCGTCAACACCCATCACAAAGAATGTTTAGACGCAGCCTATCGCTACGTCGGCACCGCTAAAAGGACTGCTCAACCGGGCGGAGCGACAGGCACACCAGTTGCACCTTTTGGGACCTCTTCAACTCAAACTCCCTCGCCTTCTAATACCGTGATTAATCCGGTTATGCAGCAGCCGTCTGAAAAGCAAGTTGTACAGTACAAGAAGGCTGATTCAGATTGGGGCAGCGCCCGCAGCCAGACCTCCTCCCGGCGTTCACGATTATCATCGAAGGCATCATTAGCCTTCCTCAAACGGGAAGAGGAGCGGCTTGCTGAAGAAGAGGAAGAAGCTACAGAACTCGATCGGAAAGAAGCTGAGCTCAAAGCCGCTAAACGCCGACTAGATAACAAAAGGCAACTCAACGCTCTGCTTGCCAATATCAATCAGCTGGCCCTTGAAGAAGGTTTGGCAACCGATGCAGATTCCATCCTATCAGCTGAGTCAGGTCGCCTCTCTAGAGCGGCTAGTACTCGTTCCTGGATACAAACACACCATTCTCAGCAGGGTGCTGTTTTGAAACCTCCTCGCCAGCACACACCTCCTAGAAAGACAGCCATTGTGGTTGATCCTTCCACTTCTCCTGCGAGGCAACGGCACAAGACACCTCCTAGAGAACCAAGGCACAGGACGCCTACTAGGGAAGCACGGCACAAGACGCCTCCGAGAAAGACTTCAAGGATCGTCACTCCTTCTACGCCGTCTTCCAAGGCCCTGGCTGATGCTAAATCTAAATCATGGATTCAGCAGAAGAGCACCGGACGTTTACGGCAAACTACATCCGATGCCATGCTCGCTCTGCTCCCTCGTCATAAGATTGACATCTTTGAAGGCAACTACATGAAGTGGCCTTCCTTCATATCATCTTTTAAACATCTAGTCCACGATGTTGTCTCCTCGGATGCTCAACGATTCGCCATCCTCATCGGCTACTTGGGCCCTAGAGTTCGAGACGAGCTGGGACACACCCTGTCCGATCCAAGTCAGTACTGGAATGCCCTTCAAGAGTTGGAGGATACCTACGGTCATCCGCACTTCATTGCTAAGGCCTACCTCGACGACTTGATGGCGCATGGGACCGTTCAAGAGCGTGACTCCAAGAGCCTCCTTACCTTCATCCAGAAGTTGCGGGGTGTCGTCACTGTCCTAACAGACCACGGCTTCGAGCACGAGCTACGGTCAGGCGTCATACTCGGCAATCTACTCGCCAAGCTGCCATTCTGGGTTCAAACCAAATGGAGTCGCCACGCTTATGGACAAATGGAAAGTTATGGCAGCGTCTTAGACGTCGAGGACCTTGCGTTGTGGCTACGTAATCTGGCCATGGCTCAACGGATGCTGACTCTATCTAAGCCATTCGAGACCCCTCAAGGTGAAGAAAAGAAAGAGCATACGCATAAGCAAAACAAAAGGGAATCCAGGCAACCTAAGGATCAAGCACACAAGTCGAAGTATGCCAATTTCACCCCGACTCTCCTTGCAACCAGTGTACCGGAGGTAGAACCGAAACCGGCCCCGTCAGTATCTTATCCTCTTAAGGAAAAATGCTTCGGCTGCGGTGGTCCAAAGCACAGCATGTTTACGTGCGCCACTTTCACCAGTATGGATATACCGGCTCGCTCGAAGTTAGTCTCCAATAACATGCGGTGTTTTAGCTGCCTTGGTACCGGTCATAGTCTGAAAGACTGCCCTTCTACATTCCGCTGTAGGATCGAGGGCTGCGGTGGAAAGCACAACACCCTCCTACACGATCCGGCTGCCAAGAAAACTAATCTTGGTTCAGCCAAATCAACGTCTGGCGCTGCTAAACCGTCCATCGATTCATCTACTTACATCAAATCTTCTGGATCTAAGGGCAAGCCAGCTACTATCCCGGCTATCAAGCTACCTGAAGTGGAATCGGAGCAACCGTCTAAAGTTGCCCTGCGTGCCATTCTAAAGTTAGAATTCCGGCGTAAAGGATACAGCGTTCAAACTCACGCTCTCCTCGACAACGCCGCCAACGGATCTCTTCTTCGAGAAGATATTGCTGCCGCCTTGCGTGTACCTGGTCGAAACCGTCCAACACGCTTCAATACCTTCCACAATCAGGACCCGTTCGTGCAGTCAAGGATGGCTGATTTTGAAATCGCCATTCCGGGTGGAAAAGTCATCTGTACGGTCGTTGGCTACACGACGCCAGAGCTCCACCTCGATTGTCACACGCTTGACTGGGATCGAGCCGTCGTTAAGTGGCCCTACCTGGCAACACTTCCAGCACCGGCTCCTCCTAACTGCGATATTGGTGCCCTCATTGGCATGGATGTCGTGCGAGCCCATCTGCAACGAGACTTGATTGAACCGCCTGCTGGTATCGACGGTCCATATGCCATCAAGACCGACTTAGGTTGGTGCGTGATTGGACCGGTCGACGAATCCTATATCAGCTCAACTGCTCCCAAGACCCTGGCGTCGCCCACTCCATCTTGTTTCTCCATCGCTTGTGCCGACTCATCGCTACAGTCATCTGATGACTCCCTTCACGAAACAGTTCTGAACTATTTCAAGCTTGAAGCGGCGACTACCCGGCCAATGTCCACGATGAAGCTCACAAAGCTGGAACAAAGAGCAGTTGATATTGCCGAGTCCACCATCGTCCACGAGAAGATTGGTGACATGTACGAAGTTGGCCTTCCTCTCATCTCCGACGATGAGACCTTCATCGACAATCGGCTTCAAGCGGTTAGTATGCTAGAGCGCCAGCAATCCAAGTTCAAGAAGGATCCCTCATACGCAGAGCTGTACTCCAAGGAAATCGAGCAATACGAGAAAATGGGTTTTTCTCGCCGGCTATCTCAAGAAGAAATCAATCAAGAGGGGAACAAGTGGTATCTCACCCATCATGGAGTAACCAACGAGTTCAAACCCGGCCGGGTTCGAGTGGTCTTCAACGCTTCGGCCTCGTTCAAAGGATTCTGCTTAAACAAAAGGCTCCTTCCAGGCCCCAATCTACTGAATGACCTGCCTGGAGTGATCACAAGATTTCGCGAATACAAACACGCGGTTTCTAGTGATATCGTCAAGTTCTTCCACCACGTCAAGGTGCCCCTAAAGGATCAACAACTTCTTCGCTATGTTTGGAGAAACCCCAATGTCACTGGGCCCACCGAAACTTTCTGCATGACTCGTCACCCGTTCGGAGCCGCATCTAGCCCGTTCCTGTGCCAGTTCGTGCTCCATCGAGCGGCCAATGACAGTGCTAAGGATCTTCCCTCCGCTGCTGCACGAGTGAAGAACAACTTCTATGTCGATAATTACATGGATTCATTCGACACACTCAAAGAAGCCAAATCAACGTGCCAAGACATCATTGAACTTCTACGCCGTGCCGGATTGAAGATCAATGAATGGTCTTCCAATTCTAAAGCTCTCCTTTCTCACCTACCTTCGTCAGATCTTGTTGTGCCTTACATCGACCTAGATGCCGATCCTCTGCCTACTGGGAGGATGCTCGGAGTCCGGCTCAACCCGAACACCGACACTTTCGGCTACAAGATCAAAGTCAACCCTGACGTCAAGACGAAGAGAGAAATCCTTAGCGAAGTAGCGACTCAGTACGATCCTCTCGGATGGTTGGCCCCGGTCACCATAACCGCTCGCGTCCTACTTCAAAATGTTTGGCTTTCAGGGACCGGCTGGGACGAACCAATTGCTCCTAAGTTGCTTTCCTTATGGCAATCTTGGGCGAGCACTCTTCATCTTGTTGAGAACTTGGCTATCCCTCGGCTCCTTACTCCTACTTCTGATGGAATCGAGCTTCACGCATACTGTGATACCTCAGAAGCTGCATATGGTTGCGTCCTCTACGCTCGGAGTGAGATCGACGACAAAGTGAATGTCAACATCATCGCTTCACGCAGCAAAGTGGCTCCTATCAAACCGATGACCATCCCTAAACTTGAACTCCAAGCTGCCGTCCTTGCCGTTCGTATGGTCTCGCATTATCAAACGGAAATACGGTTACCCATCAAAGGAATTACGTTCTGGAGCGACAGCGAAACTACTCTACGAAGAATCTGGTCCGATAAATGCAAGTTTCAGGCTTTCGAGGCCAATCGGATTGGTGAAATACGTGAGAGCTTCAACGGCAATCAATTTCGTCACGTACCTGGGGTACTGAACCCGGCCGATGAGCTCACAAGAGGCGTCCCGCCAGCTGAGTTCACCTCTTCTCATCGATTCATCATTGGTCCTCCGCATTTACACGGCAAGAAAGAAGACTTCCCACCAATTCTTCCTCACTCTGAACCGGTCAACGACGACTGCGTGAAAGCTCCGTTATGGATTGATGCTATTGGTGTCGACACTCCACGACCCATTAGCGATCTTATCAACAAATCATCTGACCTCGTCAAGCTTAAACGGAAGATGGCACACATCGCGCACTTCATTCTTCGTCGTAAAAGGAAGGCGACGGATGCCACTACCGTACCAACTTCGCCTCGGGTCTCGGATATGGCGGCTGGACTTACCCTCTGCTTAAAAGTGCTGCAAGAGGAATCTTTTTACGAAGAACTCCTTGCTCTAAAGAGGCGCCGCTACGTTCATCCAAGCTCTCGGCTAGCAACTCTTACGCCGTTCCTGGACAAAGATGGTGTAATTCGTGCTGGTGGTCGATTGAAGCGTGCGCCGCTCCCCTTTTCGGGCCGGCACCCGATCATTTTGTCACCGGACCATCACCTCACTCGACTTATAATAGAGCACTACCATCACGTTTATTTTCACGCTTCGGTGGAACGTCTCTTGGGTGAACTCCGGCAGCACTACCTCATCATTGGAGCCCGACGCATCCTTCGAAGTGTTGTCCATTCTTGCATCCAATGCCGGAAGGCCAGTGCGAGCCCAAAGCCTCCGCTCATGGGTGATCTTCCGACCGCCCGCCTTTCGCCCGAGTATCCCTTCACGTCGACCGCAACTGACTACTTTGGACCCCTCTATGTTAAACAGGGCCGTTCGGTCATCAAGAGATACGGCGTCCTCTTCACTTGCATGGCTACTAGAGCCGTTCATCTCGAGATTGCCCACAGCCTGGACCAGAGCTCTTTCATCAACGCCTATCGGCGTTTTGTCGCTATACGCGGCCGCCCTCGTGTCGTTTATAGTGACAATGGCACCAACCTAGTCGCCGGTGAGAGAGAGCTTCGCCAAGCACTGGACGAGTGGGATCCGGCAGTCATCGAGCGTTTTATGGTTAATAAGGGAACCACCTGGCAGTTTTCACCGCCCTCATCTCCTCATTTCGGCGGTGTCTGGGAGCGCCTAGTGAAATCCTGCAAATCAGCTCTTCGCTCCGTCCTCCTCAATCAAACGGTCACGGATGAAGTCCTGTCCACCGTCATCGCCGAAGTCTCAGCTCTACTAAACTCTCGACCTTTGACTCATATCAGCGTCGATCCAGCCGATCTGGAGCCGCTGACGCCCAACCACTTTCTCCTAGGACGTCCGCAACCCGATCTTCCTCCGGCTCCCTTCGCTGAACTAACCAACAAACCCACCAAGAAGCAGTGGCGCCACGCTCAAGCGCTCACCGATCAGTTCTGGCGCCGGTGGATGGAAGAATACGTCCCCTCCCTAATCGAGAGACGAAAGTGGCATCGCCCGAATCAGCACATCCAAAAGGACGATCTAGTCCTCATAGTGGACCAGAACACGCCTCGTGGGCTTTGGCCCATGGGACGTGTCCTAAACATTTATCCCGGTGAGGACGGAGTCGTCAGAGTCGCTGAAGTGAAGACGGGAACCGGCGTCTATACTCGCCCCGCTACTAAGTTGTGTCTTCTTCTTCAGGCCTCTCCCGAAGATCAGCCCGACGAAGACCCTCCCTCATCCTAGTCATATATCTCATGTTTGCTATGTTGTTTATATTATTATTCCGACTTCGTCACCGAAGTCAGCCGGCAATGTGGCTGACGGAGCCGACTATTATGTATTATTTTGCTCTCTCTCTACTGTGGTACCGTATGCGCCCGCCGTGGCGCTGGTGTCTCCCATTGGCAACCCTGTACAGATCCTATTCAGTCTTGTTCCCCCACAAAACTCGTGTTCTCTCTCTCTCTCTATCGTTTAGGATTCAAATCCAAATCAAATTGTAAAAGTGCTTTCTTGCTTATATTCGTGTGAATAAATATCCCATCACCTCCCCATCTCGGAATTTGGATTATTTAGTTCATCACGAACACGCATCGTGGACGAAACTTTTATTATTAAAGTTTACATCGCATGAGTTTTATTCGCTAATTAAGCCATTAATAGCCGGTATGTGCGATTGTGCAAAAACTCGACTTTCAAAGCCTGAGTATTTTTTCTACATATTATAATCTTTTTTGCTAAAGTTTTTTATTTGGTCTTATTGCCTTGTTTTGATTTATTTACCTTATAAATGGGAATTAAATTCAAAGGGCTGAAATGAAAAAAAATGGCTAGTTTATTTATTAAAATATTTATAGTAATAATATGTATATTTGAGCTCAATTTTGTTTACAAATGTCATATCTGTAAGCATCTGTAGGCATCTATTAGATACAGTGACGGTCCACTCGTATAAAACCAAAAATGAAAAATAATTGCTGCTAGAAACGTTTTGTTGATTTCTTCCTAGAGTCTATCCACCTCTTCCGTCGATCCCAGTCCTTCAACAAACGTATCCAGCAGCTATAATCAAAATAAAAGTTTGATTAAATTCCAATTTAATCAATTTAATTGATCAATATCTGGTAATTTCATAATGTTGACTGGATGACCAGCATGTGTCCTCTATTTTTTTACGAGAAATTGTGAATCGAGCCGACGCGAAGCTCTGACTCTGACTCGACTGCTGAGCTTAATTGTTATCTATACTTATCCAAAATGTTACCTGAACGGTACCAAATTTCAGGTAGATGCCGGACAGAGACAATTTCATGTAATTCCGATAATAACAAAATAATGAGTATACTAATATAAAAATGGAAATTATATACCAAAAGCGGAAAGTGTTTGCTGTATCTTTTTCATAATAAACGCAACAAAAATAATAATAAGAAAGTGGCTTTAAAAATCAGCTGCAGCTATTAAAAGAAGAAGTAAACCTGAAAGGATACACTAATTTTGATTTGTTTGTTGAGAGAAATCTTCATGGGATTATTCGTTTAGTGGAAACTGTCGTCTCATCCGAGAGCTCTTATACGGTACTTCGTAGAGGTTTTCCTTCTTTTGTATCAAGAAAAAGTAACGTAAAAATGAGAACCTAGTCAAATTTTGAGAAATGGAGAGCACCATATTATAAACTTTAAATATAAACCATCGGCTACAATTTTTCATGTTTAAAAATAAAGGATCTAAAAATAATTCATAATGATAAATTTCGATAAAACCGCAGTTTCGGAAAAATTGCTAAAGAATAGCTATTACAATTTCCCATTTTAATAGCAAACCATCTGTATTCTGCAGCATATGCTGAGCAAAAATGTGACTTTGTTGTAATGTAACAAACAAATAATACATATATAGATGAATAATTTTGATTGCACGTAAATTTTCTTAAAATAGAAGTTGACGAATGCCACAAAACATATTGTTTTAGCTATATATAATATAAAGCTGCTGCTATTTTAAGCACGGTCAAAGAAAAAATATACCGCAGCTGGAGACTGACCACGGATTTCCGATCAGAAACTGCTACATTCAAATCAACGAATCTTTCGAATTTTGGAGCCGAGCTACTGTCAACAATTCAAAAGTTTTACAAACCTTCGGCGCTGTTGTGATCAATATGTTCAATTTAATTGTTCTACCTAAGGAAAAGCCAGAGACTAATTTGGTTATCGGAAGAATCTCCTGGTAATGAGGTAGGTCTTAGGAATATTGACGAAAATCCCTCAATGTTTGATCATCCTTTCAATTGGACAATGACTTATAAGAGGGACTCGGACATTTAACTCTTGTACGGTCGAATCCATCCTATCTCAAATCGGTATACAATGTGCTTTAAAACTGACTTCAATATAAGCTCTAGAATATTTCTTGTGTTTAAAATGAAAAGAACCCAAAACGAAACGACATTGCGTGAAGAAAGTCAGGCAGCTTTGGCCGAGAAAAACTGGTACTGTAGTATGGATGGTCTCTCATTGTGAATCCAGGGGCGAGTGAATACAATACTGTATATTTACCAGCTTGAAATTTCAAGGTATACTATTTATATGAATGGAATTTTTGTGAAATGAAACAATTAAACAGTTGCTGCTAGAAAAGTTTTATTAATTTCTTCCAAAAACAGGAATTATTATAGAAAATACAAATAAAGGAAAACATTTTTTGTTATTATTTTAATTATGATTTCAAGTAGATTGGACAGTCCGCGCTCCATATTTTGGTTATGTGCTCTTTAGTTTAATTCAAACAAACAATAAATTTTTCTTTTTCATTTATTTGACGGAAACGCCCTGAAATCCGTGACTCGACAGCTGGATACTATGCAAAGCATTTCGTCCTTCTGGACCCAGCGATTCCAGCGACATTTTCGCCCGTTTCCTGTTTTTAAAAAAGAATTAAAAATTGATTTGGTAAGAAAAATTTCCTTCTTTAGATTTACCTGACTTTGGGCGAAGGATCCGACTGGGCCACATAGGCCAACTGATCCACAACTGAAGAATCCTGTAAGATGGCCAGAGCATGGCAAGACCCTTCTCTATCCGCCTCTTCCGCCGATTCCAGTCCTTCCACAAACGAATCCAGCAGCTAAAAATCAAAATCAAAGTTAAATTAAAATCCAATTAAATTAAATTAATTTATCTCACTTTCTGACGGAGATCCTCATCCTCTTCTCCAGCAGAATGTTTGAGGAATGAAGATACAAGAACACGAGGATTAGCCGGATCTTGACTGGGATCTGCCAAAAGTCGGGACATCCGTACCAAAACGGGCCCAGTATCCAGCTGGCCAGGATGCCGGATGAGCCTAGTGATGGTCTTCTGGATGAGAGCTGGATCGGCAGACCCAAGTGCGTCCAGGACGCTCAGCTCGTCGTGAATCTCTTCCAGGCGGAGTGCAAGACTCCTCTCTTTAGAGCGCACATAGTAGCGGAATTGGAAGACGGTTAGCCGGCCAATGGGACGGAATTCCGGCACATCCCGGCAACGACAAATCAGCTCTTTCAGAACTGTTTAAAAATAAAGTTTAAATCTAAATGAATAAAGATTTATTATATAAAATTGTACCTCTTTCTTGCATAGGGGCGGAAGCTCTCGGTAAGCATTCCCGGCAAACGGGCAATAACCGGGCAAAGGCTTCCAATCCAGAGACAGATAAAGATCGAGCTTCCGCGCAGATAATCCCCCATAATTTCTGTATAAATTTCAAACATTTTAAATTATTGAGCATTATTATATAATTAAATCAATTAATTCAAACCTGAAGATGAGGGAGACCGCGGAGCTCTTCGTGAATAGAGAGCTTAATAGTTGGGTTAAGCTGCCACTTTTCAATCAATTTAGATAGCTTGCTTAATATACGTCCCTGAACTTGAAGTTTAGAGAGGGCGTCCTTCTCTCTGCATTTCAATGGACCATAATTACCAAGACTCTATAATAAAGAAGAAAGAAAAACCATTTTGTTATTATTACAAATAATTATGGTAATAAAAACTAAAATTACATCAGTCAGATGGCGGCTGTATTTGAGGTGTACTAAAAGGGTTTCGTCCAGCTGAGAAGTGAATATGACGCAAGGTTTGCTATTACTCGTGGGAGTCTTTCTTCCATCCGATCCAGCACCGCTGCTATTCGACTCCAAAGAGTCTTCGTTATCCAGGAAATCGAAGCACTCTAATGCGTGATTGACATCCGTCAGACTAGACTGGGATTCGCTCCTGGATCGACTGCCAACCGTTCCGGCTCCTTGCTGCTGGATCTAATTTTTAAAAATTAAATTACTTAAAAAACAGATTCCGGAAGGTTATTTAATAAATAATTACTTTTAATAGTCTGTAGAGGGCGTTGACGCTGTGCTCAAATGTCTCAAGCTCTGCGTAACGTCCCTGGATGTCGGCAATGACACCTCGGAGCTGCTGGATCACTCCTTCTAGCTGAACTCCAGCCCACCTTTCAGACCAATCCGATTTCTTAGCGACGCTAATCTCTTCCGGAATTTGATTATTGGCACTCGCATCGTCCACTTCTTCTTCAAAGAAAGTGTGATCTAGTACAGCCCGACTCTTTTTGGACGACGAAGATGATGAATTAGCGTGGACGCTGTCTTCGTAACCGCTATCGGCTCCTGTATGACTCGGGGAAGAGTAGTACTTCCAATCAGCTGATGTCAAAGCGGAAGCTCCACTGGAAGTTTCCGTCCTAATTAAATTCATTTTTAATTTTTAAAAAGTCATCGCAATTTTATGAAGATTTTACCTTCGGACGAGAAGGAAATTGCCTGTTGCGTCACTCTGTGCCTTTGACATTGTGTTGGATGCCGATCCGGCGGGTTTCGATTTCTTAGGCGGAAGAGGCGGAGGTATTTTAGCAGACGGCACAATAATCTCTTCTTCTTCATCATCTTCGATTAAAGATTCTCGACTGGTGTTGTAATCAGGTGATGGATCCCTCATTAATTGAACTGCTCCTTCTTTTTCTATGATAGCTTCTTCTTCCTCCTCGTTTACAAAGTCGTGGATGAGTCGGGTACTGTTGAACGTGGAACTTTGGCCGCTATCTTGATCCGGTGATGGAGAATCCTCACTCTCGCACTGTTAATTCGAATAATTCTTTATAATCACACATAATATTCAAATTAATAGTTGATTTACGATGGATCCGGATGGGAAGGATGACATGGATGACTTTAGAGAGCGGCTCTTCATGAAACTAGTTCCTTTTAGACTTCGAACCGGATGGGATGTTTCCACATTACCATATAGAGGACTAATCATTTTTAAAAATTAATTAATTGATTATAAATGAAAATTTGAATAGATATTTACTCCCAAGTGACGACTAGACTGAGTTTGAGGGAAGATGAGATGCTAACAGTCAACATCTGGGGCTGCACAGAGAAGAGTTCCAGCGTCTCGCAAAACGCATTTCCAACGAGAATCTAAAATAAATTTTAAATTTTAAATTAAATTATTGAAAAAAAAGAAGAAATGAATGAAACCTGTTTTCCAAGGGATCTGAGCTCAATGACCCTTATATCTAGCAGCTCTTCGACTGAAAGTCGGAAAGAGGATGAAGTAGAGTCCCACGTTTGAGTGGATCCATCCCGGCCGACTTTGCCTCGCGTCCGCCACTTCTGACCTCCGTGACGGAGCGTGATCTCAAACACATCGCCGGATCGAAGTCGGGCAAAACCCTGAAGACCTAATAAAAAAAATATATATGATTTTATTATAAGAGGTTAATGGCCCTTCTCCTTTCGTCTTCCTCTATTCACCGAGAGAACCGTAACTTACTTCAAATTCGTCATACCGACAAATGTAATTAAGTCATAAAAAAGCCATAAAAATATAATTTTTCAAGTAGCTAAGATATCATACCTTTCATTTGAATGTGTAATCCACCCAAAATACCTTCCAGTCTGTTCTCAAGGGCGCACAATGTCTCATTGCATTCCTTAAATCCAAATCTAAATAAATTCAAATTAATTAAGTTTTCTTTAATTTTTAAAAAATTGAATTACTTGACGTTGGTTAAGGCTGTTTCTCTTTCAGGTCCAAGTGATTCTATATAAGCTTTTCCAATGGCCCTAACGCCCTCTCTGAGTCTATTCTGGACCATATAGGCCTCTTGGAGTTCCTCCAATTCAGTCAGTCGTTCGTCTAATCTGTTAAGATACTTTTCGGCCAGTTCTTCCTCATCATCTTGGTGATTTAAATTTGATGTTTTTAGGTTAGCTAGATCTTGTTCAGTGGCTATCAGAGCTCCACGAAGTCCCTGGATGACTGATGATGTGATTTGAATGGATCTATCAGGTCGGGGCTCTTTGGATATTTTGATCGTTCCAGTTGATGATGTGCTGCTCTTCTTTCTCGGTTGTTGGGACTGAATGTTGATGGACCATGTTGAACCCGAGCTCGGTAATGGGGTCGTAGAATCCAGTCCACTGCTACCAAACCAAGATGCCCTATTTTTCAAAAAAATATTTATATAAAGAATTTGCTTATTAATTTATTATCATTATTTTTTTGTCTTATTTACAAAGAATTTTTAATTTAATTCAATTAAAGTTAACATTTTTATTTAGAGGGAAATTATTATTAATTTATTATTATGATTTATTATTTTTATTTTACGAATAATTTTTATTTTAGTTCAATTAAAGTTAATATTTTTATGACTTATTTTTTTTCTAAATTACAAATAATTTAAAAAATAATTAAATTAAAGTTAGCATTTTTATTTAAAGGGAAATTATTATTATTTATTTTATTTTTTAATTTAGAAAGAATTTTTAATTTAATTCAATTAAAGTTTAAAAAATTTATTTAGAGGGAAATGACCTAAATTTTATAGAGCCATAAATGCACACAAATGGGGTCGATAAAAGATTAAGAAAAAAAAAAGTTTATCGGTCGCGTCTTTGAGGAAAAGTCTCTTGTTACAGCAGCTGCTTTCTCTCTCGCTCCTTGTTGCAGCACAAGGCGTTTTCCATCACGAATTGTTATAGGGTGGCTCTTTTTGTGTAATTATGGTGTTGGGTAAACAGCATGGGATGGGACAATAACAACAAAAGAAAAGAGAGTGAAAAGGCTTATTTTTTAAAAAAGAAGTGAAAAGAAAAGTTGAATAAACGACATTCCTTATTGAGAGAACTGGAACTTTGAATTTTAAATTAGCGGTTTTCTTTTTTTTTTTAAAAGATGTGGGAATATTAATTGGATTTAGTATGAACGTGTAGGAATTTTTTAAGAAAAAGAAATGGAGCGGAAATTTCGCACTAAAACAATTTTGAAATCATGTAGAACTGAGATTCTTATTACTATATATATGATGCCAGTAATTAAGGATTACGGTCCATTGACCTGAAAAAAGGACGATTTCTCTTTTTAAAGTTAAAAGTCTCTTTAAACCTTTCTCTTGTAAACAAGTGGAAATCAATAGTTTTCTCCAGCAAGTGCGATGTAACACGAATGAATAAAGGTAAATATGGGTCATTTTCTTTCTCCCGAAGAAAGTTCGTGATAAAATAAAACAAGGAAGCAAATTATCTCAACACGACATCTTAAAGAAAATTGAATTGTCGCCAAAAATTCTTTCAAAATTCTAAAAAATTTCTCAAAAAATTCAAACTTTAATTTTAAAAAAAAAGTTCTTCAAAAATTCCCTGTAAAATATTGAAAGCGCTTAAGATTCTATGAATGAAAACAGTAAAAATTCAAAATTCAAATGCAAAAATAAAAAATTCTATCGAATTTTAAAAACAATAAAAATCCAAAAATCAAATTTTAAAATTTCAAAATTTAGCTAAAAATTTAAAAAATTCATAAAAAATTATAAAAGCGGTAAAGATTCTATGAAGATTTTTAAAGATAACTTAATGAATTTTAAAAAATGGTAATGACCTTTTTTGTTTAGTGCTTGCTTTTGACGAGAGGGTGCCCGGCGTGGAGCGGTTCAGTACGGAAGAGGAGGCGGTGATGGAGGCATTCATGTGGTGATGCTGGGCGCCAAGTTGGCTTGACGTCCGTCTCGAGCCCGAAGCTGTTAACAGAGCCGTGAAGCTTTTGGAGCGGGAAAGACCGCCGCCCAGTGGGAGCACTGTCGGCGGCACGCTATCTCGGTCGCCTGCCATTATCTGAAATGAATAGAAAACAAAATTTGTGAATTCTTTTCTAACACACTCATAACAATGCGATGATAACACTTTTTTTGCGTCATATAACTGATAAAAAACATGACATCATTTATTGAATGGGATACAAAACACTTCCGACTTTTTACGCAATTTTTTAAAAATAAATAATTTAAAAATTAAATTAAATCTACCTTTTAAAATCAAATAAATAAAAAAAGGAAAATAAATTTTTGACATTGAAATAAGTTTTTTAAATAATGAAATAAATTTTTATTTTAAAAGGCGATGGGAAAAAGATGAATATTTTTCTCAAAGGGCAATCAAACCGCTACTATTTTTAAAACTAATATAACGGTAAATATAATGAACGAAAAAAACGGCAAACACTGCCAAATGAGGACATCTCTAGCTGAGTCATCAGGCCGATAGCGATGATAATCGTGGAAAAAACAACCACGTAATAATCCGAAGCTCATTTACATAAGAAAATTCCGATCACGTAATCAAGGTGACTTTGAAAAAATAACTCGTTCTGAATACTTTTTTTTTTTAAATTAATTAGAATATTTTAGTGCGCGAAATTTATAATAAGGGCATATAGCGCACTGTCATCATCATCATCATCAGTCGGGCGTGAATTTCATAAGCCACCTGTTATCCGGGCAAAAAACCGAGGCTAATGAGGGGTAACTGTGCGTAACTTTTTCCTAAATTTTAAAGATTGAAATTCGAGAATTAGAAAAAAGAACTTTTTAGGGGTGAGGTACATTTGAGAGTAAGTGTGAAGTACGTGCGCGAGCATACCGCAAAGAAATAAAATAAAAAATTGCTACCCTCCACCCATCCATCCATCCATCCGGAAGGTTTGGGGTTTCTACATAGTCTCAAGTTCAACAAACCTAACACCAGGCGCGTACATAACATTTCTTTACCGTCCGTCCGTGTCCACGCATTCTCTTTTATACGACAGCCGTTTCTTGTTTTTCTTCCTTCCTTTTCCCATATTTAAAAACTTGTTACAAGTGAGCTTCTGTTGGTCATTTTTCTTTTGTTTTCTCCACCAGAGCGCGACAGAGTCTTTTAATCAACATTAAAATGTAGAAGGTTGTCTACCTTAATTATATATAAAGACATTCCAGTAAGGTCATTCAGGATTTAGAGAGACATAAAAGTTGGAGGGGAGATAAGTGTGTAACTTTTAGCTGTTTATCGCTTTGACCAACCCCAATCGCGTGCCCCAACCACCACCAACCTTTTAGTTGAGTGATAAAAAAAAAAAATAGAGATGCCGCCAGGGGGCCTAAGAATGCGGGCGTCGCCGTCACGCACACTTATATAAAATTTTCCGACGTCCATAATAAGATTTTTTTTTAAATTTTATTTACATAAATGGCTCGCGGTTATACATCACGACAAAAAAAGTAAACCGGAAATGGAATTTTTTTTGCGACCAGTTTGACCAAAACTAGAATACATCCTAAGGCATTCCAATTATATTTTTAGAACGAAACAAGTTATGACGCCATATGACAACTAGTAGACTACATATTTTTCCAGGTTGCTCTGGTGACAATAACAAATCAAAGGCCTAATAATAACGTCGTCATGGTAACGAGAGAAAATCAACAAATTATTATAGAACTCATTCAAGTGAGACTTTAAAAAATGCGCAGTTTAAAGAAGTAAAATAACCTTGGAAAAAAGGCATTTACGATTATTACGTTACGCATATATGGGTAGGCTTAAAGTATTAAAAGAAAGTAGACCTTAAGTTATTTCAAGAATGTTGATAACGTAAATTCACAGAGGGAAAGCTCAGCCAACCAATTTTTCAAAAATGTCTGGCCTCTTTAATTATTCACGCTCCTTCAGTAGACCATTAAATATACAGCACCCTGATTTAAGAATACATTTCAATTGATTACATGTCATCTTTTAAACGAGATTATTTAACTTTATCGACCATAGATATATATAAAGAAAACGGTAACGTTCCGCCAACATCATCGGATGACATTCTGGCCGCTCGGTGGAGCGTTAAGGTCCACCCAACGGTTCTTATTCACGCAGGAATCCGTAACAAAACTTGAAGGATTTCTTAGTCTTAAATGGATTCATTTTCTTGAGGTAATAAAGGGCGGATGTGGAATGCAAAATGTGTAACCTTGCGCGCTTATTGTTACTGAAAGAAAAAGTGGGGCAGCTCTAACCCCTCTTATTATTATCTTGCGTAATAATAGAATAACAGAAAAATATGGATACCACTCTCCTTGTGCCTATTTGTTCGGGTCAAAAGAGAAATGACATTTTTAAGAGTTTTAAAAGTTAATGGGCGAGGAAAGAGGCAAACGACCGCTACTTTAATAGCTTCGAAGAGTGTCTTGATTTTGACATTCCGTTCGATCACTCGCACTTACGGTACATTTTGAAAGAAGAATGGATCTTGTAATTGGACATGGACTGGTGGAGAGTGCACGATGAGTTGAAAATAAAGCCTGGAAGGATTGGTAATGTTTTTTTCTTACTCGCTAAAGGCTACTCACATTTTTTTAATATTTGAGAGGTCAGCAGCCTGATTTGAGGTCCTCCATCATCACTGGAAGAGTCTTTAATTGAGTGGCAACCTTGTTATTGTCATGAAAAAGGTGACTCACGAAACTGTAGAGACACGAAAGAGAAAAACACTTTGAATAATAATAAAAGTTGAGACAAAAACGGTCACGAAACGTCCAGTTACTTCAGAGTCCGTCAGAGTTCTGAATCCCCGGAAGAAACGGTGAGCCGATTATGACGTAAAAAAAGAAAGAAAAAGCCCAAGGGAAGGAACTGGAAAGAGAGAGAGAAAAACTTGAATACCTGTGCGAACGAAAGATAAAAAACACGCGCGACCAGCTGCAATGTGGGCTGTCACTGGACGGTGCAAAATAAAAAAAAAGGGGGGATTTTGAAAAGAAGTCAGCGCCATCTAGCGCTCGGATTTACAACTTAGTATGTAAGCAAAGCAAAAAATATTGAAAATTTGTTGTATTTTTTAAATTACGAATGAATGACATTCAATGGTTGAATTATTGCAAATTTAAATAACTTTTTCATCGCGATTATTGAATAGGGGTTTGATATAAGAAGTCAGCGCCATCTAGCGCTCGATTTTACAACTCAGTATGTAAACAAAGCAAAAAATGTGTATTTATTAAATTACGAGTGAATTACATATTTTAAAAATGGGGTCAATTATTGCATATCGCAGCTACTGCTTGCTGTAGCATCGGGAATTTCAGCAACTTTTTCTTCTGAATTATTGTTTGTCTGCTCTACAATTTCCAAGGTCTTCATAGCTGTTGATACAGCAGCTGCCATAGGGCAGCCCATATGTTGTTGTTGTTGAATCGATTCGGCAGCAGCGGCCTTAGAATGAGGCGTCATTAGGCGGGCGATGAGTGGATTTGGATCAAAGAAAACTTGGAGATCCGTGATTTTCAACTGTTCATCCACCACAACCAGACTCATTCCAAAGACCTCAATGAGCTCACCAGTCGGCGGGTTTCCCCGGAAAGGCCCAGTCCAATGCGTCCAGTGGCGCCAAGTGAATGCCACTTTAGGCGGACCTATTTTTAAAATTCATTTTTAAACCTTATTTAGATTTATTAATATTTTAAAATCTTTACCAGATGCAAGTTCGAGGAGTTCCCAAGCAAATCCATCTGGAAAAGCGCTTTTAAAAAGTGCGTGAGATGAACCATTCGTCTCTTTGCTAACGTCGAATAATGGAGAAAATTCCATCATCATATTATAGTTGCCCTCTCGAATGTTATCTTCGATGGTTTTTGGAGGTCCTCCATTGGTTCGGAAATGATATTTAGTCGGATCTATTGTTTTCCAGTCCTGTTTTAAAATTCAATTAGAAAAATGATATAGAATTTAAGAAAAAAGAAGTTTACCTTTGCATCTTTTTTGTGGGTGCTCTCCATTTCCCATGTTTTGACCAAGTTTTCAACCACTTTCTCCAGTGATCCAACTGGGTGGAATCTAGTTCTCTCTTTAAGATACATTTGATTCACCTGATCGTAATTGGGTTTGACGGTACGCCACTTGATTTCCGGATCGTCCATGTACATCCGAACTGGAGTGTCCGGATGTTGCTGCTCCTCCATTAGATTACCTGTTTCGCTCATGATACTCGACGATGTAGTATTTTTGAGATGGCTTACCTATCGCTTTATATATCAGCACTATTTTACCTTGAGTGCAACAAAAAATACGGAAATAACAGTCTGCATATAACAAGTTTTATAGGAGAAAGGAAGAAACCGGATGTATCCTTGGCTATTTTTGGCCCATTTCCTGTATAAAGGTTAAATTGAGTCATCTTACCAAAAAGAAGAAACAGTTCAAAACATTATTATGTAATTCTATTGTATCTATTATGTATTTTTACAAGCAATATGATTAATCATTGTCGAAATCGCGCTATTTTAACTGCGCAAAGGCTTTTTTTAAAAAATGATTTCATCTTTTTCCTTGTTCCACTATTTTTAATTCCGGTGTTATTGACCTGATTATATAAGCTAATAAACAACTCCACGTGACTTGTACACGTGCAGCACTGATAAGCGTCCTCTAGCGTTCACAATCTTAAACAAATAACCAAACACTTTAAAAATTTTCTTAAATACACACCGCTTCTTTAGAAACCAATTTAATTAAGTCTTTTAGTGTTAAAGTAGTCTTACTGATTATCTGATTATAACATGAAGCTCATTATAGCACGTGCATGGGCAGTAGCACGTGCGCAACTTTGGTCTCAGCTTTTTATTAACGTTCACTGATGACCATCGCGTGCGGTTGCGGCCTTCAAGTTAAGAGCACACGTGAGGCGAAGGCACGTGTTGGTTATAATCCCATTGATAACTTTACTACTGATGGTATCTCAATTCCAAAAGTTGAACATGTGGTGTACTATTAAAACACGTAGAATGTTACATTATAATCAGGCAAACATTGTTATGCAAGTTCTATTTTACCACTTTCCATATCTGATTGGTTTTTATCAGCCCAACTTTCCTCCTTTTTATAAAAGAAACTTTCTTCTGTACTCACTATTTACATGAAAGAAAAATGATAGCGGCTATAATCGCTGATGACAAGCATTCACTATACGTAATTTGTATTAAAGAAAATGGATGAATAACTTTTTACACAATAATATTGTCATCAAGCGATCATTATAAATTAATACTGCTAGCTATATAGTTCGCCCTATTTGCTTAACGTTTAAAATTTGAAAATAAAATGCAAATAAAATTATTCTTTTCTCCTTTTTTAAAAAGAAATAAGTAATTTATGAATAGTTGATGAAGGGCAACACTTGTAACCTTATTAGAAGCTTTCTTTTCTTCTTAAGTGTGCTCTTCATCATCGTCGATTTTAAACATTTCCATAGCTGAGGACACGGCAGCTATCATAGGACATTTACCTATTTTTTGTTGTTGGATTGAATGAGTTTCTTTTCCGTCCAGTTTCATGAGACGGGCAATGAGTAGATTCGGATCGAAGAAGACTTGAAGAGCTCTATGAGTTCTTCGGTGGGTTGGTTACCAAGATAAGGGCCAGTCCAATAACGAGTCAAATGACGCCAAGTGAGCGCCACTTTCAGCGGACCTGTTTTAAAAGTCATTTTTAAACATTACTAAAATTTATGGGTAGTTTAAATATCCTTACCAAAGTAGTAGTTTAAAAGCTCCCAAGCAAACCCATCTAGAAAAGCACTTAAAAAATGCGTGAGATGAACTAAATTCGTCTGTTTGCTGACATCGAATAAAGGCGAATCCTCCATCATCATAATGCAGTTGCTTTTTAAAATGTTATCTTCGATGGTTTTTGGCAGGTCCGTCATTGGTTCGGGAGCGATATTTAGTCGATTCGATTGTTCTCCAATCCTGTCGATGTACGAAACCAATATTTAATGCATCCATTTCCCATGTTTTGACCAAGTTCTCAACCACTTTCTCTAATGATCCGACTGAATGGAATTGAATTTTCTCTTTTAGATACAGTTCATTCACCTGATCGTAATTTGGTTTCGTCACTTGATCTCCAGGTCGTCATGTACATACGAACAAAAGTGTCCGGATGCTGCTCCTTTTCTTCAGGCTTCTCCATTATTCCTTGCAATATTAATATCGATGTAGTACGTCACACTGCCATCTTTAATATGCTGCATTTCTAAAAACATCGCTTACTATTTATATCTATTTTGTAATAAGATTTTGGCTATTTTTATAACATGATTTACCATTTCATTACCGATTTCTGGTTTATATGTTCAAGGCCTGCAAGATTTTGGCTATTTTAATAACATGATTTTCTATCTCGTTTGCGATTCCAGTTTATATTCAAGGTCTTATTGACTAGACGAATAAGCTAATTATAACACTTACACCAGCAAGAACAAAACTTTATAAACATCGCCTCGACTTTTGTGTACGTTTGGTAATTCACGCGTGCAGCTTTTAAACACGCTTATGCAGTCTCGACTTAACTGGAAGTTGGAACACGTGCAAATGTCGTGCGACCGAGGCATGATGATCACATTGCGCTATATTTAGCAAGAGATGTATTTTCAGAAATGTTTAATTTAGCAAATTAAGGTTATACAATTCTCAGTCCATGTGCGCACTACGAATAATTTTCCCGAGCCTTATATTTTGCAATTTTATGCAGAGTATTTACTTTATTTTAATCAGTATAAGAGAACTTGTTACATTAAATTAGTTTAGAATCTCTATAGATGTGATTCCGGTTCCATCCACTTAAAACTATTTTTATGAATTGATAAAAATAGTTAATTTTTCTCACGCTCCACTATACTTTCAAATTTGCCATTGCAAAAGATTCAAAAGAAGGAAAACCTCCAAGAACTCTCCGACCGACGGCGGGTTTCCACGAAAAGAAATAATTCCAAGGAAATTTCTCTTTAAAAAAAGCAAACAAATCGGCGGGTTTCCACGAAAAGAAATAATTCCAAGGAAATTTCTCTTTAAAAAAAGCAAACAAATCGGGATTAGTGTATCATTTCAGTTTCACTTCTCTTTTAAATAGCTTCTTTATTTTCAAAGCAACTTTCTTCTTTTTAGCTTTTATTATGAAAAGATGAAGAAAACACTTTCTACTTAAAAAAAAAAGTTAGTGCTGTCGCTTATTTTGTATTATTTGTATTAGTACTCATTATTTTTTAGCATAGGAAGTGCATGGCATTTTTATATGACATAATTATAGAATTATGAGTGATTAAGGATTTTAGCTTTTCGTTCGTTGAGAGTATTTTTATGAATGAATTTTCTCAACTGCTTTTAATTTTTTTAATCTGAATGTTGCGATAGTTGATTCAGATACGGTTATTAATCGTCATTTAGAGGGAAAGACACAAGTTTAAAAAGCTAAATAGGTATACTTACATGGCTTATTTTTATTATTCAATGGTATAGCTTGAAAGGAAATGGTTACACAAATTATTGCGCAGTGAAAATCCTGATGTAATCATTATGTCAGGGTCGTCAAATAGACCACGGACGGTTATTTAAAAAAAAGTAACCGCAACTCCACAAGTAATAACTTAAACGACTCTCAATTCTCAAAGCTCAAATTCTATATTTAAAATTTTACTTTTTCAAAAGAATTAAGAAAATCATCGAAATTCCAATAGCGAAACCAATTAAAGTTATAATGATTGGTACCACTTCTTTTTAAAATCGCATTTGTGTATACTTTTCCTATCCTTGTGTCGTCTGTCAGTTTACGTCGCACGTTGAAAGCATGGCTCTTCCTTGAATAAATTCGTTGTGCTTTGTATTTTTGGATTAAAAATTTCCAGTTAGATAAATTATAGATTAGCAACAAATTGTCACAGCTCTGTGTATTCACTTTTTTCCGAAATTTATTGTACAACAGTAAATTTCATATTTTCACAACATGGGTCCACAAAGAAAAAGGCTTTTGCTTTCCAAAAACTTGCTTGAGATGAAGGTATTTCTTACATCTTAACTACTCTTGAAATACCTTTAAAAATTTATTCAATTTTTCTCTCATTATTTCATCCTCAGTTTATGAAACGTACCAAGGAAAAGACAGAAAAAGAGTTGGAAGATGAGGACAGGAAAGCCACATTCGCTGATCAAATCACTCCTGCCATGATATCTCACGGGTAAAACTATTTATTTCCACTTCACCAACCTGATTTGGCTGAAGAAATTAAATCTATATCATATTCCCAGCATTTATATTATTATTTTCTATTTATTTAATTCAATTTTTACTGATGATATCACAGGAGCAAGTTTGTCATTGAGAACAGCTACGCCGTTTGCGAGAACCTCACCTTCGGCCGTATGAGCTTTAAAGGAGCCAACCCCGAAATAGAGAAACTGATGAGAAAGCTCGAAGGTGCATCTGCCCCAAAAGCTGTCGATCCAGTCCTTCAAACTGAAAAAGATGCCGACATTCGTGCCGAAGAAATGGCTGGTCTCAATCACTCTATTTCACGAAAGTTTTCCAAACACCAAAAAGTCCGGCACCGAGGTTTCAAGAGGCCGGCTGAAGACTAAATTTCATTATTATTATATCTTCACCACAGCAATTTGCAATCATAAAGAAACGACAATTAAAATTCCTCTTGGTTGTTTAAAGTCGTATAATTCGCCATTTCTACTATTATTTCACTAATTCTAATTAAAAATAGATATTTAACCATAAAAAAAAAGTAAAAGAAGATTTAATCTAGTCCTTAATTATTTTCAAGTTTTCCACAGCCGAGGACACAGAAGCTGCCATAGGGCATCCGCCCATTTCTTGTTGGGTTAAAGCAGCTCCTTTGCCGTCCAAGTTCATGAGACGGGCGATGAATGGGTTGGGATCAAAGAAGACTTGAAGATCCGTGATTCTGAGTTGGTCATCTACCTCTACGAGGCTCATTCCAAAGAGTTCTATGAGCTCTCCAGTCGGCGGGTTCCCGCGGAAAGGGCCGGTCCAATGCGTCCAGTGGCGCCAAGTGAACGCCACTTTCGGCGGACCTATTTTTAAAATTCATTTTTAAACCTTATTTAAATTTATGAATAATTTAAAATCTTTACCGGATGCAAGTTCGAGAAGCTCCCAAGCAAATCCATCTGGGAAAGCGCTTTTAAAAAGTGCGTGAGATGAACTATTGGTCTCTTTGCTTACGTCGAATAAGGGCGAAGCTTCCATCAGCAGGTTGTAGTTGCCTTCTCGAATATTATCTTCGATAGTTTTTGGTGGGCCACCGTTGGTTCGGAATCGGTATTTAACTGGTTCGATCGTTTTCCAGTCCTGATAATTAAAATTTACTTAAATATTTATTTTTAAAATTAAATCAGGAGTCGAGTTACCTTTGAATTAATTTTATGGGTGCTCTCCATTTCCCAAGTTTTGACGAGATTTTCCACCACTTTTTCTAAAGAATCAACTGGATGGAATCGAGTGCGCTCTTCCAGATATTTAAGATTCACCTGATCGTAATTAGGTTTAACTTCCTTCCATTTGATATCCGGATCATCCATGTGCATTCGAACAGGAGCGTCCGGATGTTGTTTCGGTTTTGATGATGGTAACTCCATTTTCTGAAGTTTTAAACTTTGAGTATCAGAGATGTACCTTCACTGACGATAAAAATCAACCAAAATAGTGAAAAAATTCTCCGTTCAGCTGTCCTTTAAATCCTTTTTCTAACTGCGTACCCCACGGCCCCACCAGCGTAAACGTTCAGGAACGTTTCGTAATTTTCTTATCTTATTTTTTTAAATTCAAGGTCGTACTTAAGTTTCAAAAACAGGTTTAATCGTTAAACATTAATGTGGAATATGAAGGTCTTCATCCATCCTTAGAACTTATCTTTTAAGTTAAAAGGTTGATCGATTCCGGGATATTCCCTAATTTGTAATCAAGCTAATAGGTGTGGCAATACTATACGCGTTTACTAGAATTAAAAAATAAAATTCTCTTTGATTACATTTAATTAAGAACGATTAGTGCGGCGACAACCAGAAAATCAATTGGAACACCTTTCTTTCAGTTAAGTAATTTTAAAAAAATAGTACTAATGAGGTATTGAAGTGAACAAACTTCGTCAGCTCTGATTTAAATAAATTCCATAACATTTCCCGGCGAAAAAATGAAGGTAGCTTCGTGTTACTTAGGCAGTAAGCGCCGTTCCTTTTTAAGAAGCTACACGAGTCAAGCAATTCTCATGAAAGATTTGGCCACTTTAAGTACTGTAAGCATTGATTTCAACCAGCTTTTTAAAAATTAATTAACTGTATGAATGAAGATGCCTATTCTTGGGGGAAAAAAATCCATCGAAACAAATTAGTATCGTTAGAAAATTTTATACATGTATTTATTTTCAAGGTTTTGTAGTATAATAAAAAGAGAATTTTCCTTTCTTATATCGAATGAACGGTTGTGTACAATGAAAAAACAGAAACCAGGCCGAAACGAAGCACAGAAGGATGCCTATGTGTACATCATCTCCGCCATTTGTGACATCTTCTTCGGTATCTGTAAATAAAATTGCAATTAGTAAAAAAAAAAAAATTAGTTAAAGTCAATTAAATTTAAGAGGAAAACTCACATGAACAAAGCAATCAAAATAAGCAGCCAGCTCTTCAATAGTTGTGTCATCTTCACTTGGACAGGGATTGAGGGCCTGCTGGGAGCAAGTGGGCTGTGGGTGGGTCAGGTTCAAGGACCTCGATTCCACTTCTTGTGTCTCGTCATCAGTGACCGGGAATGTGCCATAACCAGCAAACTTGACCACATTCAGTTTGGGCTTCCTGATGTAGTGAGACTTTTTGAAAATCATCAGTCTGCTCTTCCTCAGAAGGGGTTTGGACTGACTGTGCCTCAGTCGTGACGATGTGAAGGTTTTGAAGGACGAGGGGGGTGCATGAACCGTGTGCCTCCTGGGCCTGGGCAAGGAAGAGACACTGGTGACTTGGCATCGGTCTAAAACGGCGCACAAGTCATCTTCTGAATCACATCTGTAATAGATAAATATGTTTTAATTCATTTATTGCAAAAATAAGAATGTGATACTTGAGAAATTGTTTGTAACCTACTTTGCTAGAATTTTCTGTGGGATTCTGGTTTCAATTTCGTCCGGTAATCGTAACCTGCGTAACTTTTCTTCTACTAAAGCGTCTACGGCGGGAAGATTGGACTCGGATGCTGTAGGATCTGACATTTTTTTTAACGTGGCTCGTTTCTTTGATTAATTATCAACAGGAAAAGTAGATCCAGAACTTTTCGGCGGCCATCATGACGCATTTGGTCATGGCTGCAATGATTGACGTCAGCGCTGTTTCGTGATTTTCAAAACATTGCAATAAAGTTGATATATTCTAATTTATGAATGATTCTTAATGAAAATAAATATTAAAAAAAATTATTTTAGGTATTAAAAATATGTTATAATTAAGATTTGTCAAATTTATGTACTTGATTATAAAATGGCAACGTTGCAAGTGACAAGTGCCAAGCTGTCACAGAATCAAAACAGAGAGCACGACGTGTTTTTATTATTTTTTAGTGAAATGTATCATTTATTATCGGGATATTATAGGTATTTATTTCAAAAGGATGAGTATTACGTGCTGATTTTGGGACTCGATAATGCGGGAAAATCTGTGAGTACCTTTTTACCCCATAACTGTTTTATCATACTCGATTTAATTATCGTTTAATTTGCCTTCATTCCGTAGACTTACCTCGAAGCAGCCAAAACCCATTTTACGAAAAACTACAAAGCTCTCAACCCCAATAAGATCACATCAACTGTAGGACTCAACATTGGGTAAATAGAATGATAAATTTCAATAAAAACTGTATCTAAAGTAACACATATTTCTCTATTAAAGTGTGATAAATGCAGAAGGCTGTGCACTCAACTTTTGGGATTTGGGAGGACAAGAAGAGCTCCAATCTTTATGGGACAAGGTAACTAGAATTAAAACAGCAGTTCAATCTCATCTTACTTTTAAAAATATAATATTGTAGTATTATGCTGAGTCCCATGCCATCATTTATGTGGTGGATGCCTTTGACCGGGAGAGAATAGAAGAATCCAAAGCAGTTTTTGGTAAATATTTTTAGAGAAATGTAAATTCCAAAAACAGAATAATAGTTAAGCTAATATTTTAATTACAGACAAGATGATAGCTAGTGATTTACTGAAAGGTGTACCTCTACTGGTTCTAGCCAATAAACAAGATCTTCAGGACAGTATGGGTGTTCGTGAAGTGAAACCCATATTTAACAAGAATGCACATCTCATTGGACAAAGAGACTGTATGGTCATGCCTGTCTCGGCGCTGAACGGGTAAATTTGGAATTGAAAATTTTCATTTATTTAAAAGTTAACTTAATTTCCTTTATAGAGACGGAGTTGATGAAGGCATCAAATGGCTCGTTCAATGCGTGAAGCGGAACAGCAACATCCGGCCTCCCAGAAATCAGTCGGATAACTGATTTTATAGGCGGCTGATGATCTTAAATGTCTATTCTTGGAAAGCATATTTATTTCTGAAATATTCCATTTATACTATTATCTCTTTAGCATGAATAAAACATGAGCAGGGTTCTTTTTTCTGAAAAAAAGTTTTTTAATCAGTTAAGTAAAATCAAGCATTTCCATCAAAATTCACCAAAAACACTTTGTAATTATCATTAACACACGTACTCGGAATGGGCCAAACAACTTAAGGGAACTGAAACACAAAGACGATAAAAGTTTGGCGTATTGAATTAGCATCGAGTAAAACTTTGTTGCTCCAGGAATTCTTGTGGAGAATCTTTTTAACTTAACGTAAAGAGAAAACAGGTGTAAATAATGACAACGGACGGATTCAAAATTCCCGGCTTCTAGAATCCTCATCAGCCGACAATCGCACAGCGGCATCATCCTCGTTCAACACGGTCACGTCATCGTCCTCTTCTTCCACCTCCGCTTCAATCGGTTCATCATCCGAAACGGCTGGCTCATTCTCTCCCTCTGACGACGATTCATCTTCCGAAACGGTGATCTCGTGCCCTTTGAGGTCCTTATTCTTCAGATTTCCCATCCAAAAAGCGTCAGCACATCCGTTGGCCGCGAGCATAGTCCGCACCCGGAAGAGGAGAAGCTCCTGACATTTTTTCCAAGCCGGAATGTGGGCGGCGAGAGACGGATCCCGGGAAGTTTTGGCGTGATTGCAAACCTGAAATTTAAAACAAGTATTTAAATAATGAATTTATACAACAATAAGAGGTTGAGCTACCTGTTGGAGAGTTCGGGTTCCTTTCTGTAGTTTGCGAAAGAGTTCTTGCGACTCGTTTGGAAAATTCTTGAACTGTTTGTCCAGCAGAGGCATAACCAGACGATAAAAGAGGTCCACAATAGCTCGGCCGTGCTTGAGGCAGGCCGTTAAGACGCTGCGTCTCTCCGTGTTCTTCACACTGGCCACCAGGTCATCCAAGAGTTCTAGGGCTCGGTCCCACGAGTCCAGCTCGGCCTGGACAGAGCCAACTCCGTGAGAGCCCGGAATTTTTTTGGCAGATTCGACTAGAGCTAAGAATGCGGCACGGAAGTAGACGGCGTAGGTAGATTTATTACAAGTGCGGAAGCTCTCAGATTCAAGCGACTCCCTGCCAGACCCATCAGCGGTTCCGCCCGTTCGAATCACTTCTGGAACTGCTGTCTTAGCAATGCGCTCTATTTTGTCCAGCGTCCCAGTGCCACTCAATAGGTACACCTGAAAAGAAGAATATAGCTCATTATTAAAGACATTTTGAGTTGAATGTAAGTTAGGCTTACCTGGAGCAGATACTCAACACCAGCATTGAACTTGTTCCCCTTTTCCGGCTGTCCATCTGCACCACTCCAGCCTCGCTTCAAGTAGCCCTCTGAAACCATAACCAACCTGAAACATAATGAAAATTAAATGAGTACTTTAAATATGTCTAAATAAAATAAAATTTAACTTGTCCGAAAGTTCGGCATCCGGCTCTGGAAGATGATTGAGAAGAGCGGCAGCAAGACGGACGTGCTCCACCGCACAGTCGAAGGTGGACACCGACCCAGCAAACTTTTCCACATAAGTGAAGCAGGAGGCCGTCAGCTCTGGGATAGCCGCAGTTTTAGCATCTTCAGGTCGGATGCGACCCGCCAAGAAGCGGAGAGCGTCTTCCTTGAGCAGCGTACCGGTGGAGGCTTTCTGTAAGCCGTGCCAAGAGAAGATACGGTGCAGAATACGGAAGATGAGACGATAACACCGAGCAAGGCGGCCGGCCGGCTCGGCAAACATGTCAGCTGCATCCAAGAGCCCATCGTTCGTCTCGATGAGTTGTTGGAAAAAACCAGAGACGGATTCGAGATGGCAGCAGAGACGTTTAGTCAGTGAGACGCAACGTTTGGCCACTTCCAGTGGGTCGTAGAGATCCAGCATGACAAAGGCAGCTTCTCCACCTTCAGAGCCGGTGGATGACTGAACAGGCGGGAAGCGGCGCTTGGCTGCACAGGGTAACAACTTGTGCTGCACCTTGGCCGAAAGGTCGATCAGCATAAATTCCAAATCCTTGGGCTGAATGAATTTCAAACAAAACATTATCATTATTTTTTTAAGTTACAAAAAGAGGCAAAACCTTACACTGAGCGAAGAAGAGGGCGTAGAACCAGTAGACAGATCAAGAGCGCTAGACAAGAGTAAGAAGGCTGATTGGTCCAGCTCTCGGAAATGGACGATGAAGGTAGATTGAACGGATTCGGCAGCTCCTTCCGCGGTACCAGCTCCGTTTTGAGTGCCGAGGAAATCCAATCGATTGGTGCCCGTCAACTTGCCACTAGCATCCATAGGTGTGCTATGGAAAACCGTCTGTAAAAGAAGATAGATTTAATAACTTGAGAATTTCCTCTAATATGATAGTAGGTTACCTTATTCGGCTGCGAGGTAATCATCGTAGTCCCGTCCGCCGTTTGATCCGTCTTCTTCTTCCCTTTGCCTTTACCCTTGCCTTTAGCACCGCCGGTTTTCTTGGCCGGTGCCTTCTTCTCTCCGTTTGCGGAAGGCTGTTGAGCACGGGAACGGATGGGTTCTCCGTAGAAAACGGATGGCGGAGGTAGGAATGTTGGGTTACGAGCCAAACAGCGATAAAACTGAAAAAAGGAGAATGTAAGATTTAAATAAAAATGTAAACCGTTAAGTAAAACTAAGTTAAGTGTGGGAAAATTACCTGGAATGTGTCGGACACATTGTCATAGAGGTAAGCGTGGAGCGCTGGATGCATCTCGTTGAGTAAAGAGAGGCTGGCCATTTCATCCATGAATAGGGCAGCTACTTCGGGAGCGCGCTCAGTGCAACCATTAACGAGGTCCATCAAACTCTTGGCAAGTTGAAGGCGTTGGTCTCCACTAAGCGAAGCAGTCGAAGTTGACAACATTCCTGCTCCGCTTCCAACGGAAACTTCAGCAAGTCGGACATCCGCGCAAGTTCCAGGACCGATGAGTTCAGGGTCCGAAAGGACAGCAACAAGTGCGACAGCACCCAAGACGCCCATACGCTGGAAATCCGTCCGACGGTTGTACAACTGTTTCTTGACTGTCATGAGTAACTCAGATTGGATAGAAGAACAGAATGAGGTAGACCTGTAATAAAGTAAATAATTAGTTTGAGAATGTATAAGTTATTACATAACATAGCCAGTTTACTACCTATTTTGGGACTGATTCGATTCTGAAAATCCGTATGCCATTTTGGCTAGCAATTCCATCACTTTCTTGATCTGCGATAGGCCCATGTACTCAAGGTATTCAAGAAGAGAGACGGCTAGAGCTGAGAACTGGACGAGATCACCCCATCGGTTGTCGGCTAGCTCTTGAAGCACTACAAGAGAGGCAGTGGCTGGGCTCTCCGCACCTCCGCTGTTTCCAGATGCGCCTCCACCGCTGCAGCAAATGTGTTGAATTAGAGCCTCTACCACTTCCTGTTGATAGAATTCATCCAGACGAGAGAACATCTCTAAATAGAGGAGTGAGCCGTGCGGGATAACCAGGGGATCCTGTCAAGTAAAATAAAAACAAATTTAGAAATTAAGTAATTTAAAAATAAATAAGAATATTGACGTACTTTGGAGAGGAGTAGTGAATCGGCTACTGCTCGGAGCTGGTCGAAATAGTTTTTCAAAACCAGACCGTAGAGCTTGAAAGCTTCTTTCACCAGATCAGCTGACATTGCTTCAGAACGAAGTTTACGTTTGAAGAGGAGCTCGACCGGTCTTCGGCGCGTACTCAACTTGTGCTCCATAAGAAGAACGAGAAAATCAAGACAGTGATGGTTGGCGCTCTCTACTTCTGCTTGGATTTCTGTACAAAAAGAAAACAAAAATTAATTAGATGCCATTTTAAATGTAAAAAAAAGAGGTTACCTTTGAACCAGGTGTCCGCTAGAGCCTTGGAGCGGATCAGAGAGGCTTGTAACGACTCAACGGCCAGAGAAAGACAGTCGTTGATCGTTTCCTCGCTAAGACTGCGTCGCTGCCGGTTCCGACTGAAAGCTCGGTCAAAGTTAAGACGAACTTCACGAATAAGACGAGGTGATTCGTCACTGCCCACCCGTTTGAAAACAAACGTCAAGAGCACGGGAATGGTTTCCAGAGGGACGTTAAGGATTCGTTTGACAACTTTGGCTCGTAATTCAGCCGCTTCGATCGTGGGAAGACTGAGATCTCCCAAGGCATCCAGGACGGCCGCTGTCAGTGAGTGCTGGGCATCAGCGTCGTCGAGCAGCTCGCAAAGAGCAAAGGCAACACGAATTTGCTCACGATCTGACACTAGACCGGGCAGTTGGGAAATGATCTCTTTCTGGATGGCTGGTCTAGATGAGTGCAGTAGATCGAGGAGGGTGTCGACAACGTAAACTGGATCCACAATTCGGTTTAACCAAGCTAATCTATGAAAATAATTAATAAATTAGTTAAATATAACGATAATAAACTTTTAAAAATTAATTACTGGGACAGGATAAGCGACGGGAGGTTTGCCTCAGTGCAGTCTTGACGTCTCTCTTCTTTACTGGCATCGGCAAACCGTTTGAGAACAGACTGCATCAGTTTAGGTTGGATTTCCTCCATGTTTAAGAGTAGACGAACCAGTGAATCCTGTGGCAGCACCATGGCTGTCGAGTCTTCCAGAGCAGTAGCATTCTATGAAAATTAAAAAGAACAATTTAAAACCAAATTTTAAATTTTAACAGAGGGACTTGGAGTAAAATAGCAAACCTCGGTGGGATGAAGGGCCTTGATGAAATTTTTCCTGTTGTTGAAGAAAGTGTCACACTCAGACACAAAGAAATCAATACTTCTGGGGTGATGGATGCTGCTAGTCAGGTGTTCTCGTAGAGATTGCTGAAAGTCTGACCCTTGAACACCTGTAGAAAAATATAAAAAAATCAAAACATGATAATTGCAAATGTTTTAGATAAGTATTGTACTCAGTATGTTGGGCAAATCTCCAGATCGTGGATGAAAGCCAGCCTCTGTCAAAGCTTTAATATAGTCCTCTGGACCTTCAGCAATGTCCTCTACATCCCTTCTAGTTTTCTTCAGCGCTGGACGTGGTAAATCACTCAATAAATCACCTTCTTCATCTTCATCCGAGTCGATCATCATCGTTGCTCGCTTTCTCGGCATCACAGTACTGCCTTCCATTTCAAAATATGAATCAGTTCATTAAATGTCAGGACATAAGTTAAACGGTTGGACAATGTTTTATGCAAAGAAAGTAATATTAATGATTGAAAAACCACACAATGTCTTGGGTAAATCACGAATGAAATTTTTCTTTTTCAATCTCAGTCCGTAGCTAACATGTGCATTGTGCAATGTAACGACGTAGCAGACGACGAATCCACTTTCCCGCCTAATTCTATCACGAATCGCACCTAGCGGATTTTTTAAAGAACTTTAGGGAAACCAAGGCGGCAGAATTCCAAGCATTTCAAATGTTATAACTATTAATCAAAAATATTTAGGTAATATTGAGTCTTAAGTATAGCGATGAATATATAAAAAAGGTAGTTAGAATGTACACTAAAGATAACGTAGCTTTATTGAATTTGCGTTTTTATTTCATAAAAATTGTCAAACAGTCATTGAAATGAAATGGTTTCCAAAGAATGAAAAAATGTAATAATCAAATAAATAAAGTGTCCGAATGAGGGCGGGGCCTTATAATTCCTTTTGCAATATCGTTTGTAATGTGGTAGAGGTTATATAAGCATGGACTTGAAGAGACTAGAGATAGTGTGGATGGTTGAAAACTATGCAGCCTAGTTAGTTAACCATTAGATTATTAAAGGGCGGAGTCTAATAACTTTCCCGTTCGCAATTTCTTTTGTAATATAGTAGGGGTATATAAGTATGATGATTCACTATAGTTACTAAACTTATCTAAAGGGTTTGTTCCTATGAGGATGTTATGCGGGCCAGACTCTGGTTACCGACATCTGCAAGGAATGGGACTAGGATAAAGGGTTTGTTCCTATGCGGATGTTATGCGGGCCAGACTCTGGTTACCGACATCTGCAAGGGATTTCACAAGAGAAAGTGGATAAACTTGCGAGTTAATCAGCTGATCAATTTGATCAGCTCGAGCCTCAGCTAGATGGCTCCTTCTGTTGGCTCTTTACTTGAATTCGTTAAACATTAGGTACACAAAGATTACAAGGGACTTTGAGAGACTAGAGCCGATAAGGATAGTTGAAGACGAGTAGTCACCGGAGGTATAACTGGGCTGTACGGGACTTGGAGAGTGTGTTGATGGGGATAATCGAGGACTGATGGTTATGAAGAAACAAAAAAATTACGAGATTTTTCTCGCCTACTATGACTCAATTCTTACTCAAAAAATATCAAGAATGTCGCTGTATTATCTTTTCTGATCCTTCTAGACGAGAGAAGCAAACTTTTCTTGAGCTGTACAACTCGAACAAGGACTCAACTGCTTTCCAGCTCTTTTTGCGAAAAAATAGAATTCTCAATCGAACGAGGAATGGGTTTAGAATGATGTGTTCATGTTCGGCCGAAGTAATCCATTCTATGGTCCGCACGTTCTTAAACTTTAACAGAATTTTTGGTTATGAATTCGATTCTTTTTGTCGAAGACGTAATGCCTGCCTCCTATATTCAAAGGCTTTTGGGCATAAACTTTTACTAACCTATGAATCCGCTTAGTATTCTCTCTCTTTTTAAATTTCGATCATATATTGAATAAACAATACAGAATAAAACATGAAATATTTTGCTAATTTTTTGTACAATTTTATATGAATAATAAATATAAATAATTCCGAAAGCATTTCTGAGGTAAGCGTACATTAATTAGGACATTCGAATTCGAGAGCGTTGCTTGGTCTTACTCCTAAAAATAAAACCCCATGCGGTACAAAAGAAGAGAAAAACAACTGGTCGATCATGCAATCGACAATCGGGCAGCTCTTTTATCCCCTTCCTAGTTGTCAGAAAATTACACTCAAGTTCTAATTTTAAAATTCTAAAGAAATTTGACTTGACCCATTGAAAAAAATGTAAGTTTATAACTACTAATATTTACAGAGTTGGGTTTCCAGTTTCTGTATTCAAGATCCATCACGAAACCGACAATTAAGACAAAAATATTATACAAGAAAAAGACGACGATTCAATGCTTCTTGATGAAGGAGTGGGAATCCTGGAAAAATTCCGGCTCATCCTCATAAGGGACGCCGTGTACGCGAATGCATCTAGCACTCAAGCATTTCAACTTGAGAACAGCACGGCACCAGTCAGGTCGATCACGCGAATCGGCAGCTCCTCCTTCCCCTTCCTGATGGTTGTTCTCGTTGCGTTCGATCCATAAGTCCACTGCCGTCTTTCCAGAGTTGTTGGTACAAAAAAGGTGCGCTCCATAACCAATAAGAAAACATCCAGTGGCTTTACTCTGTTCACTGTCCGACAGAGCCACAAGATGAAGAGGTCGATAACCGTGATAATCGGCTGTATGAACACTGGCTCCTAACTGAAGGAGGAGTCGAATGGGGGCAGAGTAATGCGCGTTCTTGTAATCTTTGCAAACCAAAAGCAATAAGGATCCTAGTTGGTCGCTATCTAGATGACTAAAAAGTTGGAGCAGGGATTCCCAAATGTCATCCAGCATCTCCGGTAGGTCAAGCAGCATCGCAAGGAATGAGAACATCGAACTCGCGTAGCTGGTTCCAGTTTGCGTCTCCAGTTCACGATCAGCCAAACGAAATTGATCCATCGCCAGAATGAGACTTATTGACTTCTTGATTACTTCTAAATTGAGTAGCCTTGGGTTGGAGTTCTTAACAAGCGACAAAGTGCGGATGAGGGAGCTGACGAGATCGACTGACCTCGCCCAGATTCCTTTTTCGCTCGGTTGAAAGAGAAGAATCGTATCCACCATGGCCCGGTAAATATCTAGGACCTCTAGATGCTTCCCCTTTAGCACCATAGATTTCAAATACGAATCGCCCAACTCCTCCAACAAGAAGACATTGACGGCTTCCCAGCTCCTACTGGATAAGATCCTCAGTTGAACTAGAAGCGAATGGATTTTGATCCCGAACTCTGTTGGGTTCCGGGTGACGAGCTTCAGTTGATCCAAAGTGGCCCATTCGACGGTGCCTACGCTTTTATGTACCAACTTCTTTTCGCAGGAACCGGATCCTTCCGTTAGACGAAGACGTGTAGCTCGACGCCAATAGTGGAAAGCCTGTTGATGTTGTGGAGTATCTCTTGAAAATAAGAGGATGCTTGCTCCGCCGAGTTCCATAGCGTCGATCTTCTCTATGATGGCGATGTCATCCCTATCCAACAAAAAATCAAAAAGGTCCAAATAGAGACGAGAACCAAGACTGTATGCCGCTGTCATGATAGGTGTGAAGCCAAAGATATCCTTGGCCATCATATCAGCACCTTTCTCGATAAGAAGTTTGAGTATCTTCAATGAATTTTCTTCAGTAAAACCACAAAGAGGACTGGCCCAGTGGTGCAAGACTGTTCTTCCCGAGGACGGTTCGCGCTGCTTCAGGTTCAGGCCATGATTGATGAGCGTGATGGTCATATCAACGCCACACAAGTTGCTGTTCATCCATATCGGTTTACCGTTGGGTTCGTAGGAAGCAGAAATATCGGCCCCAAATTCCAATAAAGATTGAACGATGGCATTCCTCTCTGCTCGTTGTTCGTCAAGTGGCTGCCGGTGTGGGGGCGTCCAGTGTTCAGAAACAGCTCCATTTAGTGCAGTGAGGCCGTCATACTGGGGCCTAGCTTTGCTTGATGTTTTGGCTGTCGCATCAGCTCCTTTTTCTAGAAGATATCGGACGATTTTGCTGTGCCCTTGGAAAGCGGCTATAAAGAGAGGAGTGGCGCTTTCAATTTTCACGAATCGCCCAGCATCAGCAGAAAAAGGGAATGGGAGCAGGCGCATGTAATAAGTTGCAGTGTCCCGGACATCGACTCCCCAAGATTCGACAATGTGCTTGACGGATTCGAATTCACCGCAATGACAAGCTATTAGCAACGGTGTGGTGCCTTTAACACGGCCATCCAAGATTAACTCCTTCAGTGCAGGATGAGGGCAGTTGTTCACGCTGGAAACGTGATCTTCGATGTCTTGTAAATGACTCAATCCCATCGGACGTGCTGAATGTAGGAAGAAATTGGGATTGAGGGGACAATTTTGCTTAGGTGCCATTGTTGTAGAGCCTTTGAAACTAGAAATAAGTAATGACAGAATGTAACAACAACTTTGAAACTATTTTTTAAGTAAACAAAACAATATAGGTATGGTACTGTATTATTGTACCTGGTTGAATTAACTCTGTGAGGTTGTAGTGATTTTCTTCCTCCTTATTCAATACACAAAAACCTGATCTCCCTCCTCAGTATATATGGTACTATAGAAAACAGATGACAACAGAGGAAACAGTACAAACCTGAAATTTAAAAAAGAAGAAAATTACACCTGGTTAATAAGATTTCTTTTCACTGTAACACTGTTCGCTACTTTACCTCCTTCGTAAAAATGAAGCGATCTTAAGGTTCTTCACAAATAAAGACTGACCTGCTGTAACGTAATAATTGAAAGAAAAATATTTATAATCAAGACCTCCAAGACTATTAGGACACTTGAAAATAATGCACTGATGTATTTATTCACAAACTGTACTTAAAATAATTGGTTGGAAAACTCTTTGGAGAGTGATAAATGTAATGGCACGCTTTCACCTTTTCACGTAGTCGCCGAGCTTGGCTGATGAAACTAGTAGGAGACGACGATTCAGAGAGGAGCGCTGCCGCGCCATGGAGCAAGGAGGCGCGAACGTCTCAACTCGAGGCGAACTCTGATTCTTCCCTCTCAGGTCTCAGTAAAGATACTTTCCGACCTGTACGGTACCGTAGCGATTCTCCCTTATATTTGTTTCTGAAAGTTTGGAATTAGTAGAACATCTAGGAATAATATGAAATTCAAGTAATTCTTACAATCCCTTCAATGTCAATGTGCACTTGTTTTTAAAATTTCAAAAATAAAATATCTATACCTCAACTTTTCCTCAATGTGTATGGGTCCCGTAGCACATTTTCAGCAGTGACGGACTGATCGAGCAATCGTTAATACATTATTAGGAGACACCGTGTCAGGGTTCAAATCTTCCCGAGACCCCTTCTTTCTAACTGTTGAGTACCTGGAGCAGAAAAGCACCAGTCGGACCACGTCGTCGTTAAAACGCTTTCTGCACTAATTTTATTGCTATAAGTCAGTATCATCTGAAAATAGAAAACAAAACAACTATGCGAACTGTTCTTATTCACTTTGATCCGGTTATCGTTATTGATGCACTCGACAATAAGTGTAATTTTCTAACATCTTGAAAAAATACGTAAACAGAACTCGAATTATAATAACAAAAACTGCAAGAGCCAACTATTTAAGAGAATCTAGGCTTTCATCTTCTTTGACTAGACAAAAACAAGGACAAAAAACTTGAGGGGTGCAAAGAAACGTGAAAAAAGGAAACAAATCAATTCATCTTGCTCAGTGTAATTTCCCGAAAAAATGAGCTCGGAAAGCACGAACAGGTCCAAAAGTATCTACACTGCCGTCAGGCTGAGAAGAGGCCACCGATAAGGCCAATAGAACATCAGAAGGATTGGCAAGTCTCTGGAAATCTTGAGCTCCTGGAACACGAACTGTCGTAATCAACTGGAACTGGAGGAAGTTCCGCCATACGTGGACTAGAACGTTGTCCACCCCGCTTCTCTGGAGCACTAACAGTGACAGTCGTCCGTCCGGAAGGGAGGCAAACTTGACGTCCACCGGCTCAATGAAAGGCAGCCTCTGGATCCGCATAGGTTGGCCGCTTCCGCTCACATTCCAGATAGTAACTTGTCCTGGAATAGCAGCTGGCTTAGATGGTGCTACAATAGCTAGTAGGCACTCTCCAGATCCATCACAAATCATGTCCATCGCGATGAATTGGAGAGTGACGAGTGTCTTTCGCGCTTCAAAGAGTCCAGAAGATTCGTTGTAGTTCCAGATGGTGACTCGGCCGTGACCACGGTGAGCTCGGTTTCCGATGGCTATTTGCGGATGAGATCCATTGCTAGAACTGGCAACCACCTAGATAATTAAACAGTTTATAAATCAATCAATTGAGAGATAATTTTAATTAAATGATATTACATAGAGAGCGTTAGTTGTTTCCAAGTGCTGGAACAGGCTGTAACGTCCTCTGGAACGGAGCGGGCGGCAGTAGACGGAAGAATTGATTTTACTTTCCGCAAAAACGTAACAGGAGAGGTTCCCAGTTAGAGTGAAAGAAGCGCAATCCAGCGGATGGTCGGTCGGGATGGTTTGCATCAGTTTGCCGGACTGATCAAAGACGAATAAGTTATGCTGATCCGACAATGAACGGTTCAATGACGTCACACTGTCACAGCAATATCGTCGGAAGAGGCAGCAACGGCCGTTACGTCTACTCCGCCGAGGAGCAACCGGTCAGAGGAGTCGTCGATGTAGAAGAGCTCTCCGCGGTTCTTGACAAAGTAGCACATCTCCATTGGACCTTCATCTGTTGATTGCCAGGCAAAGACTGCATCAACAGCATCCACGGAGCGCACTCTCGGTGCAGGTATCTCCTCAAAGAACTTGAGCTCAAGAGCCTGATTCGTTACAACGCGCCGGATTTCACTGACGATGGTCGAGAGATCCTTGTCCGTAGTTTGTGAAGGAACTGAGAGGCTCTGGGCGACGTGAATCTGTTGAGATTCGGGTGATGTCTGAATAACGTCCCTCAGAGTGGATTGGTTGGACGAATCCGTCACTTCTTGGGCAGCTAGACCGAAGAGTACAACTTGCTCCTCGAAGACAGTGTCCTTGTTTCGTCGTACCTGATGAATTAAAAAGGGATTTTTAGTAAGTATGATGAGTGAAAATATATTAAAATGGAATTACCGATAGATTGTAGAAGCGTGAAAGATTCACTCCGTCGTAGAACCCGTTAACAGTCAGGTTGACGAAGCGAGCGGCCAGCGAGAACTCTTCCGTAGCTATCAGGAAAGTAGATGCTTTGCCGCTGTCTGTAACAATGTTGATACTGCCGGGTAAATGGGATGAAAGGGTCAAAGGTCCGTCAACAGTTTGGGGATCGGAAAGTGTCAGAAGAGAAGTCTTGTCGACGGTCACGTTATTCAGCTTTCCAGCGAGTTCCAGCGGCTGCTGAAGCACCATGTTTTCAAGCTGGACTGGGCCGGCAAAAGTGATGTTGCCAAAGTTTAGGACGACCTTAGCAGCCCAGCTGGATAGATCCACTCCGTTCACTAAGCATGTAGGACACATTTCCACTGCGTTCTTCACCACCAAAGATGATAAATGCTTCCGGCCAGTGATGATTCGGTCCGGCATGTCACTCCGCACAACTGTCTGGTTTAGATCGAGGCCGTTCAGCAGACCATCCACAACGACATCTAAAAAGAGAAATATAAACGATAAAAATGAATCAAATTAAACTTAAATAGATATCTTACTAGTGGCTGATAGGTTCTTGAAAATGATCTTGTTGTTGATGACCTGTTCTCCGTCGCGGAGCAGAACCAACTCCTCGCCCAACTGGCTGCTATCTACGTCATTGATCCAAGTCGAGTCGAGTTGCTCCACTTTAACAATACCTTCGATATTGATGGACTGGAACCGGTGAACAGCAGCAGTTATCTTTTGTGGCACTTTTGATGACAATTTCACGGAGCGCTGATTAAGGTCGCTCAAGTTGACATTATTAACCAGTCCCTAAAATAGAAACAAATGATTAATTAAAAAATGTAAGTAAAATTGTAAAGCTAATTCGATTTACTTCAACTAGTTTGCCTTGGACAATAATATCCTGGAAGCTCTGAGGAAGGCGTAGATCAACATCAGAAGAGATGAGCCAAACTTTGCGGAGTAGATCAGTCAAGTTGATGCCGTTCACCAAGCTAACAGAGAGGACGGATGACTGCCTAAAAGTGGCGTTGCTCATAACGTGCCAGATGGAACTCTGGGGAGGTACAGTGACGTTGCAGAGAACGGTAGGATCCTGCCCGTTTAGATGACTCCGGACTTGCAAGGAAATGGAAGTCAGAGGGGAGGTAAACACCTTTCGACCGGTAATGAGGGGTCGTTCCGATGCAGATCTCAAGATCAAATCATCCGGCCGGATGCCTTGAATGGTCCCTTCCAATAACAGATTTTCCACAACAATCTTATCTAGAAATATCAACAAAAGATTCGTTAATATTGATTAATAATATATTATATAAGATGTTGTCATGTTGACAAATTCATTACCAAAGTGAAGTGATTCGAATGAGTTGGGTTGATCCGTGTGGAGCGTCCTGTTGACCAAATCTTCCAAGTCGATGTTGCCCACCATCCAAGAGCCATTCTGGTCATACTTGTTCACGTTCAGAGATCCATTGATGATGTGGATGGACCCAGAAATGTTTTGATCAGGACCATAGCGCAACCACGAATCTGGAGCCTTACTATCAACTCCATCGACAGTCGCTGTTAAAACCGTTCCAACATTTTACTTAGTTTCTTAATTATTACGTCCAAATAAATAGAGAATTACCTAAAACAGTGATCTCTTTGGTTGAGACAGCACCGCGGATAACCACATCGGAATAGAGAGGGACAGGATGCTCTATCGAGAAGAGATCCACCAACCGGTCAATATCCAAATTGTCCACTGAGTGAACGGAAGCGTTTTGCACTTTCAGAGACCCCAAACCTTTTAGAGCAGTGATCTTTTGATATGGACCTGAATATGAAAATAAATTTTTTTTATTAGTTAATTTAAAAAAAAGTTAAATACAGTAATGTACGGTTTTTCAAAACTGTAGCCGTTGACCAGTTGTTGATGTCGATATGGTTCACCATTCCAGTAAGTGATAGATGTTGAGCGCTCCAATCCCAAAAATAGTAAAGGCGAAGCAGTATCGAAGGAGTCGTGATTGACGACCAATAGGTAGTGATTCATCTCATTCGGATTATTGCCCAATGTGAAGAAGCAGAGATCCTTTGCCGTTTTAGTAGCCAAATATTGCCAGTGTACGTATCTTTTGGATGGTAGGTGGTAGCGTAAGATTTCGGTCGGTACATGACGATCATCTGAAATAAATAATTTAAAAATTCTAAACATATTTTTGAATGGAAACATTTTTTTTTGTAAAACCTGTGTGAGTTGGATGATTTGCGAATTGCGACAGCCAGATAGTGGCTGTTGTAGATACGAAAATCGTGGATCTGGTGGGCCGAATGGGTCTCCATTTTATCACATCGGTCAGAGTCGGTCAGAGTGGCCGCCAGAAGCACGGTACACGTAGGATTGCTTAGAATACGCCATCAATCCGGTAGATGGATCATTGGATCAATGGTCCGGTTATTACATATGGCTATGTAAGGCCAGCCTCTGTCAAGGCTTTGATGTAGTCCTCCGATCCTTCAGCAATGTCCTCTACATCTCTTCTAGTTTTCTTCAGCACTGGACGTGGTAAATCACTCAATAAATCATCTTCTTCATCTTCATCTGAGTCGATCATCATTGATGCTCGCCTTCTCGGCATCACAGTACTGTCTTCCATTTCAAAACATGGATCAGTTCTAGTGTCAGGACTAAAGTTAAACGCTTGGACAATCCGACAATGTTTTATGCAAACTAAGTAATGTTGATATTTAAAAAAAAAACCACACAATATCATGGGTAAGTCACAAAAGAAATTTTTCTCTTTCACATAGTCCGTGGCTACCATGTGCATTGTGCAAATGCAAATTGCAACGTGAGTATGTGATTCTGACGATGAAGCAGACGACGGATCCACTTTCCCGCCTAATTCTATCACGGAATCACACCTTGCGGATTTTTTAAGAACTATGGGAAACCAAGGCGGCAGAATTCAAAATTTTTCCAAGCATTTCAAATGCTATAATTTGTAATCAAAAGTATTGAGGTAACATTGAGTGTAGAGATAAATATTTAAAAGAGGTAGTTAGAGAGGATACACAAAATATTGGCCTTTTGATTTCATACAAATTGTCAAAAAATGAAATGAAATAGTTTTCAAATAATGTCCCAGTTAATTTACACTTAAAGGGCGGGGCCTAATAACTTTTCCTTTTGCAATCTCGTTTGTAATATGGTAGAGGTTAAATATATGGTATATGGTGGGTATAAATTACTTAAAGAGACTAGAGATAGTGTGGATGGTTGAAGACGGGTAGTCACCGATGGTAGCTGGGCTATACGGGACTAGGGTAAAGAGTTGTCCCTATGCGGATGTTATATTGCGGACCGGGTACACCTTGTATACGGACATCCGAAAGGGATTTCACAAGAGAAGTGTGATAATTATCAAAGAGCTCAGTTTAAACTCAGCTCGAGCCTCAGCTAGATGGCTCCTTCTGTTGACTCTTTACTTAAATTCGTTGAACATTGAACACACAAAGGCCATATTGGACTTTGAGAGCCTATAGACGGCAAGGATAGTTGAAGACGAGTAATCACCACAAGTATAGCTGGGCTGTACGGTACTCAAAGAGGGTGTTGATGGGGAAAGTCGAGGACTGGTGGTTATGAATAATAATAAATTGGCGAGATTTTTCTCTGCGCTTAGTGTATTGCCGCTATTCAGATCGAAGTGAGAACCGATTTCAGTACAGAATCAAAGAAAAGATATTCTCAAAATAAGGGTTAGCTGAGTTGAAAAACAATACACAGAAACGTTAGCCGTGGAACACACTTTTACGTTTAATTAAAGGTTAATCGAATTTCCCACTTTCCATGAAGGTGTGCAACAGTCGAGGGGAGAATCCCGAAACCAAAGTTAAGTTCCCATGCTTGGTTACCGGATCTTTGGAGCTACCACCATTCATGTTCCAGTAAACAATGTCTGCAACAGTTAAACGAATAAATATAATAAGTTAGTTAAACATCTAAATACTTTTTTTCTACATTATAATGTAAGTGTTAACGATGTTGAATGCCAGAATGATCACAAAAAAAAATCTTAAATTTTTTTTATTATTTACCAGGTAATTGGTAGCCGGATTCCATGTATTTGCGCTGGATGAGCATGTAATCCGCCTCAGATTGCTTCCCAATGCGCTGATCGAACTCCTCGTTGGAGAAAATGAACATAGTCCTCACCATATCGTTTGGCGGGAGCTTTGCTTCATCAGCCTTTTTGAGGATCAAGTTGAGCACAGCCTAAAATACAATTTTATTAATAGTGACGTGTGGGCTTCAGAAAGATGTCAATATAAGGAACATCGTTACAGACCTGTAAGTCGGTAGCCACTCCACAAGCCATGTGACGAATATAATCGACTTTCTCCATCAGAGTTGGTTGTTGTATTTCGTGCACTTGCCGCGCCTCGGTAGATAAAGAGAAGACCAGTCTGTAACAAGAAACAAAAATTAATGGGTGTTATGCAATAAATGATAAATAAATGAAAATACCCGTCAAAAGGAGCCTTTGAAACAGCAGCTACTAGTAGCGAGAGAGTGAGAGCCGCATTCAACTCATTTCCAATAAAAGGGCTACCGTAGTCGTAGATAGACACGGCACCGTCAAAGACTCCAAACTCCTTCATGGCCCGCACATGCCTATTCCAAACCTCCTCCAACTCCGACGCCACATTAGATCCGCCGTGCTTGATCACGTTATCGATTATTTCAAGTGGAAGCATGTAGGAGATCTGCTTTCGAAGTAAAATTGAGTCCACAGTGACGGCAAAGAGTTCTTCTTCGTTCGGCGGAAACCTGTAATTTTAAAATGTTTACAGTTAAGCTTAGGGTTAAAAAAGTGTTTAAAATACTATGATGGAGCTAAACTTACTCTCGCTTTACGATCCTGCCTTGAAGTTGGTTGAAGTACTTTAGACTGTAAGATTCCCATGCAGCATTCTCGTATTTTTCGGTAGATTCGTTGGCGGCTTGCACCCTATCATTTCCGTACAGTGAGACAGCAATGCTGCGACCGAGGCCTGTGGTGATATCAAATACTCCGCCGATTTTGGGAAGCCACCTAACAGGACTTGTAGCCGAAGCGTTTTCCTCACTTTTGAGCCCTGAAAAAAAAATCAATCCAAGTAAAATTTCATTTCGTAAACTAAAATAATTTTAGAATTAATACCTTGGGCGAAAAGCTGCGAAACGGTTTCGTAAACCAACTTCAAAATCTTCTTTTCTTGTAACATGTTGACGCATCTTTGGCGTAGATTTGTTTTCTCTTCGCGTCGATGAGTTCGGATGACGGGGGTTAGAAATTGGCGTTCGATCCGGGCTCTCTCTCTTTCCAAATTATCCGGAAGATGGGCGAGATACTTGTTCCAAACTGTTTTACTATCCGGGACGTCCACAACCATCCAAATCATCTCTTGAAGAGACAACTTGCTGACATCCAAATTGGGATCCAGCTTTTGCTCGAGCTGCTTAGTGACATCCAACTGGGATAGTCGGCCAGTTTGACCAGTGAAACCAAACTGGACCAGCCAAAGAAGAACATCCCAACGTCCCTTCTCCGCCAGATGGACAAGGTTGCTCAGCAGAGTGTTGGGATGGAATTTAAACATCCAACGGAGGCTAAGGTAGAGCTCTGTCTCTGCAGACTCGATAGCGTCAGTGTAGCATCCGGGAAAATCCAAGGCCTGGAAGACTAATGAATGATCCAGCTTTTGAAACTTGACCAAACGCGCTGTGTCCGTTGACATTAAGGTAGCGGGCGGATGGCCGAGGAATTCACCGACGATGACTGATGGTAAAAAGGAAGGATTCCGAGCCAGACTACGAAGAAACTGGAATCAAAATGTTAAAAATTGGATTATGGATTACAATGAAAACGTAAACGAAATATGCGAGCAGTATTCGTGTAAGAGCTCACCTTTTCCTTGAGAAGACTGACGTCACGGACCCTTTGGATGACTTTAGCGCGCATAGGCTTGGCACTGGCGAAAGTGTTGATCAACTCAATCAGCCAGTTGACAGCGTGAAAGAAAGATCGGCAGACGGCGTCCTTGACCGGTTGTCGCAAACTATCGAATATGTCTGGAACTAGCACGTCGTCATCCGGAAGGCAGAGCACGGACGCAAGCAGAGTGTGGGCAATTCCCAGAGTAGCCTACATAATTTTAAATTAAGTTGAAAAATTAAATGGAATAAAAAAAATTACATGCAATTTACCGGTGCATTAGGGTCCATTGTGAGGCGAAGGAGGCGGAAATGAGAGGCTAGCGAGCTAAAGCTAGCTTTTCTGTAGGATCGACCGCCCGGTGTTTGGTGTGCTTCTTTGAACGTCATCGGACCGATGTTGGCAGAGACCAGTTTGTCTGGCTGAGGAGGAGTGTTTAATCCCAATTGAAATTTGAATTTCACGGGAAATCCATCAAGAGGCTCTTTGCGCCCGAAAACGAAAAAGGAATTCTAAGAAATAGAAATTCTAGTTAAAATAGATAATTTTAATAACAAATATAAGTTTTTTAAAATTACCAGTATTTTCCTGGACACGTTTTTAAAGAGTTGAGCGCGGATGTTGGGATGCATCTCGTCGAGTAGAGAGAGACCGGCCATTTCATCCATAAAGAGACCCGCTACTTCGGGATCACGCTCTGTACAACGCTTAACGAGGCCCAGCACATCCTTGGCGATATTCATACGCCTTTTACCACTTGTTATGCCCTCTTTGTCTACCAAAGAATGGCGTTTTTCTTTGGGGATTTCAGCAAACCGAAGATCGGCTAACCCCATCCAACGAACATGGACGACGGAACCGACCAAATGGACGGCACCCACAACGCCAACTTTTTGAAGTTTCGAACTGGAACTCTCTAGCTGTTTCCTTACTAAATTACGAAGCCTTAATTGCAAAAGGCTGGAAAGAGCGAACCTGTAAATGATTTTAAATTAAGTTAACTATTTTGAGAAATATTAATCTACGAAAGTCGATAACTTACTGATTTGATGGATAAGATTCGGGGTAGCCGAACGCGATTTTGCAAAGCACTTGCATCACTTTCTTGATATAGGTCTGATTCACGCATCGTTTTCCCCGCAAGCGTTTGACAAAGGCTGCGGTCAGATCTGAGTGCTTGACTAGATTTTCCATTTGGGTTTCTGCCAGCCTTTGGAGCACAGCGAGAAATACAGTCGCTAAGCTTTGCGACACTCCACCGCTTCCAGAATGGCCGTAGCCAATGTTCTCAATTGTGGTATTTACAACATTTCGCTGCTGTGAATCGTCCATGAGGCCGAACATCTCGGAAAAGAGAATGGAACCGCACGAATTGAAGACAGTGTCCTGAATTTTAGATGTAAAAAAAATTATATTCATTTTAAGAAATGGATTAATATTTAATAAACCAGTTAAGTATCTACGCACTTTGGAGTGGAGGAGTAAGAAGTCGACTACTCCCCAGAGCTGGTTGAAATACTTTTTCAAGACCAGGCCGTAGAGTTTGAAAGCATCTTTCACTAAATCAGCTGAAATGGACCCTGACAGAAGCTTCCGTTTGAAGATGAGCTCGATCGTTCTTCCGTGCTGACTCCATTTGTGCTCCATGAGAAGAAGAATGAGTAAATCAATACACAGAAGATTGCCTCTCTCTAGTTCTTCTCGGATGACTATACAGAAAGGAAAAGAAAATATCAGAAGACGTTAAACTTGTTTTAGACGGCAAAAAAGGTGAGCATACCTTTGAACCAGGTGTCCGCAAGAGTGTTGGAGCGCTTCAGAGCGGCCTGTAACGATTCGATAGCTAGAGAAAGACAGTCGTTGTGTCGCGTCTCTTCATAATAACTGCAATTTCGTTGGTACAAATTGCCCTCGGCAGTCTCTTTGAAGTTTTGATATCGTTCAAGACATGAAGAACGACTAAAAGCCCGGTCAAAGAAGAGACGTACATCGTGGATCAGGCGAGAATATTCTTCTTCGCCCGCACGCTCGAAAACGAACGTCAAGAGCAAGGAAACGGTTTCAAGAGGAACTTTCACGATTCGTTTGACTACTTTCTGCCTCAATTCGGCTTCTTCGGTAATCGAGAGGTCCAGTACACTCAACACCTTGAGGATTCCATTCGTGACACGGTACGGCGTAGCTGTGCTGCACGAATTAAGAACTTGAAGAAGAGTGCTAGCAACTTTGCCAGAGTTGGCAATACTGTTCAAACCAGCCAGCCTGTGAAGAAAAAAGAAGGGAGTTTATAAGTTAAAATTGACGGAAGTGGATATATAGGTCGACTTACTGAGACAGAATAAGTGTCGAAAAATCGGGCTCACTGACAGCTCCGTAGAGCTTGAAAGCCTGTTCCAATAGATCAGCTGAAATGGACCCGGACAGAAACTTCCGTTTGAAGATGTGCTCGACCGTTCTTTCGTGCTGACTCGATTTGTCCTCCATAAGAAGAAGAACGAGTAAATCAACACACTGAAGATTCTTGCTTTCTAGTTCTGCTTGCATGTCCATACAGAAAGGAAAAGAAAAATATTAGAAGAAGTTTAACTTATTTAAATGGCAAAAAAAAAGGTGAGCATACCTTTGAACCAGGTGTCCGCTAGAATATTGGAGCGCTTCAGAGCGGCCAGTATCGACTTGAAAGCCAGGGACAGACAGTCGGTGTGTCGCGCATCTTCATAATAACTGCACTTCCGTAGGTACGCAATGCTTTCGTCAGTCTCTTTAGAGTTTTGATTTTGTGCCAGGCATGATGAACAGCTGAAAGCCCGGTCAAAGTTAAGACGGACTTGGCGAATTAAGAGAGATGATTCTTCTTCGCCCGCACGCTCGAAAACGAACTTCAAGAGCACGGGGACGGTTTCGAGAGGGACTTTATGGATTCGTTTGACTACTTTTCTCCTCAATTCGGCTGCTTCATTGGTCGGGAGGCTGATTTCGTTTAACACATTGAGGATTCCAGACGTGACTCGGTGCGGCGTAGCTGTGCTGCAAGAACGAAGGACTTGAAAGAGGGTGCCAGCAACACTACTTGGGTTAGCAATAGTGTCCAATCCAACAAGCCTGTGAAGAAATAAGAAAAAAATGTAAAAAATGTAAACTTAAAGAAGTGCATAATTTGTCGATTTACTGAGACAGAACAAGTGCCGACAAATCGGGCTCACTGCGACCTTGTCTCTCTTTCTCATCCGAGCCAAATGCTCTGTACCTACATAGGAAATAGAGGTGTAGAGGTAAAATTTTTATTTAAAACTTTTTGAAGTGGTTGGAATACTTAGAGAGAATGAGCAGCTGTAGATTTTTTTGAGCGCTATCTTTCCGCCTCTCTTCTTTGCTGGCCTCAGCGAACCGTTGAAGAATACACAGCATGAGTTTGGGTTGCACCTCCTCCATATTTAGGAGTAAGCGAACCAGGGAGTCCTGTGGTTTGATCATCACTGTGGAGTCTTCCAAAATCGTAGCATCCTATGAAAATAAAGAGGCAATATTTTTTTTTTAATTTAAAACAGAGAGGCTTCAATTGGCAAAATAATTGTAATGGTAAACTTGAAGTAAAATGGCAAACCTTGGTAGAGTGAAGAGCCTTGATGAAATTCTCCTGGCTGTTGAAGAAGGCTCCACACTGAGAGACAAAGCTGTCAATACTTCCGGGATCTTGGTTGTTTCCAGTCAAGTGCTCTCGTAGAGACAGCTGAAAGACTGAGCCTGGGACACCTGCAAGGAACATAGTTGTGAAAATATTATTGGCAAGTTAGAAAATATAATGTCATTAGGTAGAATGTTGCAATGAGTTACTCAAAATGTTTGGAGAGTCTCCAGATTGCAGGTGGAAACCAGCCTCTATCATCACTTGGGAGAACTCCTTCAAACCTTCAGCTATTTGGTCCTCATCCATTTTTGTTTTGATATGAGGACAATATCTTCTAAATCACTCAATAAATCACCTTTTTCATCTGAGGTGGTCGATGGCAGTAAGCCTACTACTATCTATTTAAAATCGCTAATAATCAATTGATCTCCCAGTTGATTTCTAGACAATTAATAGTTAGAAGTTACCTGAACTATTTCACTAAATATTTTCACACCACGGAGGTTAAATGTATTCCAAAACTAAACAAGTTGTCGCGCTGAAAATACAGTCAACCGAGGACATACCGATCGCGGGTGGTTACTGGTTGCTGCCGACCAAAAAAAAAGTGTAAAAACAGCAGGTGCACTGCAACAGAGAGAGCAAAATTAGCTAACATGCTGTTTTTAAAACAGTGCCACCTGTGTGTGAGATTGATGAAACTCAGTTTAGGCCCTCACCTCCAATAGCTCCCATGCGACATGTCACGTGACTCGTGAACAGAGCGTTGTGATTGGCTCTGAGACGTGGTGCCTGCAGTCTGAGCTACACTGTAGCTCTTTGAAGGACTTCACGTCTATGGTGTACTCTGGAAGTCTGGAGCAGTATTCATTTTCTTTGCTTGTGTTGACACGTTCAAATCCCCCGCCCTTGAAGTTTCATCTAATCAGCGGAATTTGAGAACAAGGCTCCAGAAAGTAACTGAAATACGATATGCATCCAAATTATAAATCAAACCTGGGCCCAAGCGAATAAAATTTTTTTAATGTCTCATCTTAATTAATTTCGATAGAAATCAATGTTAAAAAAAAAATTATTTGTCCGAGCTCGAGCGAAATCATATGTGAATAAAAATTTAGAGCGTCTTTAGTTTATTTTAGCATTTGCTTACGCATGCTGTTGGATTACTTGGATAACGTCGTCTGCTTCTTGTTCAACCGCGTTGTGAAGTTTCACGTGTTGGCTTCAATGTGTTTTCCTCGACTTTTGCTATTTGAAATTATTGTTTGAATATTTTGAACCGTTAAGAATATTTTTTGATAGAAAAAGATGGCAACTTCTTTGGCGAGGCAGTTGAAAAAACTTGCCGCCCCTCAGACAACTCTATTGAAGCTAGACAAGAAGAAGCCCTCCTTATTGTTTGATCCCAAGGAAGCTGCTAGCTTGGACCGAGATGTCATCTTTGATATCGGTTTGTACCTACCTAATTTGCGTTACTAACTTTCCTATTTATTCAATGTGCACTTTGTTTAAAATGTTTCAAGTAACAACACTCCTTCGTGCAACTCTCGTAGTACACACCCTAAAATCGTTGGACAGTTGTGTAGATGAAATATTGAACTTGAATACTTTGAATTTTAATAATCACTTTTACATGCCCTCTAAAGACTACATGATGATTTAGTCTGCATTTATTTTACTACTATGGAAACATTATTAATTAATTTTCATTTTTTATTTTTTTCTAAACAGGACTCTCTGGACTGGATGAGCTAGAAAAGCTGGATCCTCGATTTTCCGAGTACCGTGATACACTATTCTCGCTAGCTTCAAAGTCGTTTGAACGCTCCGTTCAGACAGCTCAAGTCAATCGACAAGTGAACGATCAGATCGAGGCCTTCCTCGTCTTGGTTAGTCCCTATTTCACTCTCAGATCAGCACAGAAGGCTCTCGAATGGCTCGTCAATCGTTATCACGTACACCAATTCAACGTCGACGCTTGGGTTATGGCCGTCCTCCCCTACCACGACGCCAATCTCTTTGTCCGAGCTATCCAGCTTCTCTACTTGAAGGACGAAGCTGGAAAATGGAATTGGCTCCGTCCTTTACAAAAGCCAGGCATCCCTCTACCTAAAGGAACCTTGTTTAATCGCTGCGCCCGTGATGTTGGCCTGCTAAAGCTAGTCTGCACTCTTCTGGAGCAGTCGAAAAAGATCCATTCTGGCCGGCCCGCTGTTTTAGCCACTTTTGTCGCATTCTTCACTTCAACAGTGATTGGAATGCTTGAGCATTGCTCCAAAGTCAGTGAAGAGCAACTAGCCACTTTGATGCCTATGCTACTCGCCGGTCTTGCGGGCAGTAAGAGCACCGATGCAGCTACGAGGAACCCAGATCTAGCTGCTGGCTGCTACATGATTGTTGCCCAGCTAACCCGAAAAGCTCAACTCAGCCCAAAGGCTACTGAAGATTTAGCTGCTGCCATCATCAAGGTAAACTATTTTAATTAAAGTTTACTAAGATTGTATTATGATAATTTTAATTTTCTATTTTTCAGGGCATGACATTTTACACGACACTCACTTTGGAAGCTGTTACGATGCTTGTCGTCCTAGGCGACGGCCAAAAAGCTATATCAACATCATTAGCTGCTCGTACGAGCTCAATTTTCAACCCAGCATCAGCTAAATGGAAGAAATCTGCCAAGACTCTTCTCTTTGGAGCACGGGAACAGTTGGTGTCAGCCATCGAGACACTGGCCGGCACTTATCGCGTCTCCCCTTTCGTTTCCCCACTGGTTGAGTCCTTCTTGATGGAGCTGGGAAACGCTGGATCCACTGTAGAAGATGCCCAGGGACGTCAGATAGACCAGTTTTTGTCAAAGCTAGTAGATCAAGTTCGCTTCCAGGGACAAGATACGACAGATGTCATCAGCTCTTTCGTGAACGGCTACCTTGCGTCACTGAATCAGCCGGCCATGGTTAAGAACCTCGAGAGCCGTAAGAAGCTCCAGAAGCTGGTTAAGAACATCTTGGATCAACTGGAACGTCAGTACCCAGTCCAGTTTGAACGAGTCCTTCATCTTGCCATGAGTGATGAGGGCAAGGAAAACGGACAGGTTGGATCTGATGGAGATAACCGGAAGGAAGAAGTGCGTCGTCTCTTTGGAGCCAACTGGGATGTAGATCACACATCTCTCTTTCTTAAACTTAATCACAATTCAGGTGAGATCCGGGCTGAGGCTGTCGACTCCTTAGTTAAAGCTCTTCATAAGAACAAGGTGAAATTTCTTTTTTAAACGTTTATTTAAAAAAAATAATAATAATAACTTAATTGTTCTTCTTGTTTAGGTGCGAAATATGAGTTTTGCCGTATTGACTGTGACTGAGAAGCTGACGGATAGCAGTCCATTAGTAGTGGGCAAGGTACTTCAACTGGGCGAGAAACTACTGACTCTTCTACCGGCGGAGGAGCGATTCTCACTCCTACTGAAATCTCTAACAAATATCCAGGCCCTCAACAAAGAATGGCATTCAGTAAGTTGAATAATAATCCTCTTAATTGAATCATATAGTATTTATTTCTCTCCTTATTTTCTAAAGGTTCGGTCCAACTTGGTCCACATTCTCTGTGGCAAAACAATGTCCAGCAGCCTCAATGAAGAGCAACAAGTGGAACTATTTGCGGCTATCCTGCCTTATTTAGTTCCGCTGAATATGGCTGGGATGAGGCTCACTCGTTCTATTCTCGGCTCTGCTTTCGCTTCTATTTGCACACCTTTGATGCCGGCCCTGATGGATATAATGCCCGCCCAACCAGGAGATGGAAATGAGCTCGATTTTGGGACTGCCTGCTCTACCATGCAGGCCGTTATCGTCTGCACGAAACCGTTTATTGCGGATCAAACAAACTCGAAGTTATTTGAGCTCATCATCGCCCGTCTTCAGGATCCTTCTACACATCCTTGCTGGACGGTTCCAGCTCTCTGGGTTGCCCCTGCTCTCGTCGGTGCTTCCCCAACGACAGCACTGGCAGCGACCCGCTTCCTTACTGCGCTTCGCCCTCTTTTAAAGACGGCCAAATTGAATCAGGAACAAACAATCCAGTCATCATTGCGGCAAGCTGCACAAAATGGTTCTCTGGTTCTAGACGCTCTCCTCCGCGCTGGACTTGATGCCATGGGGTGTATTACCGTCGATACTACCGGCTGGACTAAACGTCAGTGGGTCGCCCAAGGAAACAAAGATGAGGCTGAGTTTACCTTCCTGTTGACTCTCTTCCGGTTCTTGGCTTCTGGATTGACTTCAAAGGCTGCACCTCTTTTCCAAACAGCCCTGAAAAAGCTCTTCGACTTTGCTGAACGACTGGAAGCTAAAATCTTCTTCCTTGGCTTGGTCTGGAACGATCCCGAAACGCCAACAGCTCTCAGAGCCGCTGCTCTTAAAATGGCTGCACTCCTGATGACTGGGAAAGAAGTAGGATGGGCCATCAAGTTTGAATCATCAGTTATCCCGCAGTTGTTGTGCTGTCTGACTTGTCAAGATCCGATTATTCGACAGGAGGCTTTCGGTGTTCTTAAAGTGAGTCACAGAAAAAGTCCACTTATTATTATTTTTTTTTTTTTCAGTTGCTAAATTAATGATGTGATCACCGTATGTGTTTAGGTACTTGGACTTGGATCGCCAGGTAAAAAAGGATCCAACTTTGGCTCATTGATTGAAGAGCTGAAAAAGGCGGACGAGGAGATAAAACTAGATGCAGCCCAACTTAAAATCATCATGTCGAGCTTCTTCTCTAAAACGAGCAACGGGCCGATTTCAACTGCCCTCTTCAATACCATCTTATCATCCACCGTTCCAGATCACATTAAAGAAGGGCTGCTTAGCGCTTTAGAGCTGGTCAACTCTGTGAAAATCTTGACCAACTTGCTCCCTTTGATCGACCAACTCGTTGAAGTAGGACAGCCAAAAGGAGAGGCTGATGCCATATCCGTAGTTCTCTTCAATCGTAGCAGATCCGGTGTTCTAACCATGCTCCTGGAGAGGTTCAATGTCGACACGGCTTCTATTTTGATCAACACTGAAGGGTGGAACTCGTTCCAAAAGGTAAATATCTTTATACTATTTATAATGAATATAATATTTTAGTAATTATTTGTATTGTTATAGGCTCTGCGCTGCTCGACGTGCTTCATCATGGCTGCAGATGACCCATCCGGTCAGGCACTGATCATCTCCCCTCAAGATATTCTTATCGAAGTTATCTCCAAAGACTTTTTCCGAGCTGTCGCCTCCCAGCCATTGCAACTCCGCATCTTTGGAGAGCTCCTGGATATAGTCACCAAGACGGACCGGACTGTAACTGGTCGACAAGCTCGCAAGGCCTTGAAGCGTATCTCCTACGACGCCACCTTGCTTGCCCAGCTGTTAGACTTTAAATCAGCTGCCGCACCAGCTCTAACGCAGCAGCCAGAAAGTGCCACTGGAAGAGAGCTCCGATCTGGAGTGAAACCAGTAACACCACCCAAGGCAACTGGAAGGAGACAGCGTATGTCTATGGCCGCTCAACCTAAGCCCAGTCAGAGCCCTGTTTGGTGCCGAATGCTGGCCATACTGGAAATGCTTCAAGCAAAGAAAGGACTTGATAAGGTTCAACTGCTCATCGCGCCGCTTTTCGAACTTCTGAAAAGTTGCCTCTCAGAGGAAGAACAAGCTCCCCTTGAATATTCGAAGCAACTCATTCTATCCAGTTTGCTCTCTTGCTGCCAAAAGCTCCCAGCAGGTTAGTTCCATAAATATATTTATTTAAAATTATGTTTAGTTCTTAATCTATTATTTATTTTTACAGGCGAGAGCGTGAAACTAGCGGCCGAGTTTAACACTGGATTGATTGTCCAGTGCGTCCGCGTATCGGCTAACCCGCAAACGCATCACCAAGCTCTGCTGCTCCTTTCTCTTGCGGCACAACTCTTCCCTTCACATGTTTTGCATAACATCATGGCTATTTTCACGTTCATGGGGACGTCCGTTCTTCGTCAGGATGACGCTTACTCCTTCCAAGTCATCGCTAAAACTCTCGAATCTGTCGTACCGGCTTTGATCGAGGCGTCAAGCAAGACAGCTGTGGAGCCCGTCGTCACCACTGTTGTGCACGTCTTTGCGGATGCGTTACCAGAAGTACCGGAGCACCGTCGATTACCAGTGTTCGATAAACTTTTGACCACCTTGGATCCTCAGGTAATTATTTTAAATAAAATTGTATGTTGATCTTGTGGTAACTTTCATTAATGTTTTTATCGATAGGTTTACCTCTGGCTTGCTCCTACGCTGATCTTATCCAACATGGCTACACAAGGCCCTCGGCTGGGCCGTGGCCACCTTAAAGAAGATGCGGACGCTCCCATTATCTTGGATACTACGCTACCGAACGCAGCCAGTGCTCCAAATAGAGAGCGCGTCGTGGCCGACGTTGAATTCTCCCTTAGCGTTTGCCACCTCTACAAGCCTCAAGTCCAGTTGACAGCCTGCATCCGGATGCTCGAGTATCTTAAAACACTCCCAGCCGAGAAGGACGAGCGCTTGAGAATCACCAGCACCAACCGAGTGGGTGAGAAGGACATGACCGAAGGGAGCGCACCTTTTGCGCTTGAAGGAACAGCGACCACCACTCGACAGCTGTGCTATTTCAAGCTACATCTATCCAGCTTCATCTCGTCCCTATTGGCTTCTAATAGGCTGATAGAGCAGCTAGTGGAGCTGGACGATATTGAAAAGCCTGATTTGGAACCTTTGTATCGAGAGCTCGTTCAAGTGGCATTGGAGTACACCCAGATCGTCTCCGTCATGGCTGATGCGCCTCCGTCGAGCAAGCCGCCACTTTCTGCTCCGGAAGCAGGAGCTAGTTCGAGCCCTGGACCCAGATTCTGGAAAACACTATTGCATCGCTGCTATGACATCATTGATAGGTTTGTTCCATTATTTACTTCATTAATAAAAATGGTTTCTAATTGTTTTTATGGTTTTTACAGGATCAATAGTCTTCTGCCTCGATCCATGTTCCTCTCTGTGGTTCATTCTCTTCTCTCGCACAAGATCCTCTCTATCCGTCGTCGTTCTATGGAGCTCTTGAGCGCAAAACTGCAGCACCAATCCGGCTTCTTTTCTCTATCTGAAGATGAAGAGGCCCTGCTCCAACTCATTCCAGCTCTAACTAACATCGCCCGTGGATTGCAAGATGGAGTAAAGCCCACCGAAGAGGTGATCCTCAATCAGCAGACAGCATTCTACACTCTCAAGCTGTTGTGCCGCCTTATGGGCCCGTCTCATTCGGCCGCTTTCCGGCCCGTTCTCGATGCCGTCGTGGACATCATCTCTCAACCGATCAACAGCAATGTGAGCTCTAAGGGTGCCGTACCTTTCCACGTTCCGGCATCTGCTTTCCTCTGCTTGGCTGAACTCATCTCGACGATGGGAGTTCAATCACTTCCCAGTCTACCTCGATATGGAGCCCAACTGGTGGCTCGACTAGAAGGTGATGCTGCCGTTCTTGAGAGATACGACCTCCTCTTGCTCAGTGTTGTGACGGCTGTGGCCAAACTGGTGGATACTCTGCCCCAGTTCCTTCTTCCCTACTTGCCATCCATCATTAAACAGGTGATGACCTAATTATTATTGATCTGTTAATAACACTTAACTAACTCTAATTGTTTTACGTTACAGATTTGTCATCTTTCAGCCAAACAGCAGGCAAGCAGCACCGAAAAACCAAGTCTACTTCAATCCCGTCTGCAGAGCATTAGACACTCACTGGCCACTTCTGCTGTTCCTCGATCCTTGGTCAGCAGCATCACCCAAGTTTTTGGAGAGGTAACAGGTCTTAATGATTCTACTACTGGGCGCCCGTCCAGTTTCACTCCTTCCCTCTCCATCGGCCCACTTATGTCAATCCTTTCGGAGAGCTTTGCGGCTATGAGTCGGGAAGAACTCACGATCCAGCTACCGGCCTTAACGGCATTCTTCCTCAAAGCCCTGGATGCCCGGTCTCTCATCAGCTGTGCCAAACCAGTGGACCAGACCAAACCAAAAGAGGATGAAATTGGACAAGTAAGTTGACACCTTCTTTAAGTATATTTACATGAAATTCTTAACTGTTTTTGCATTTATGTTCCAGGTGGATGAGGTGGATGCTGCGGAAGAGCCAGTGGTTACTGCCCTAGTTTCTCTCGTCCTGAAACTATCAGAGGCCAGCTTCCGACCCCTCTTTTTCCAGCTATACGATTGGGCTACTCGATTGCCCACTGATGGAAGAAAAGAGCGACTCGTATCCTTCTACGTCTCGACGTTGGAGATTGCTGACAAACTCAAAGGCCTGTTTGTGGCTTTTGCTGGACACTTTATCCGAAATGCGGCTCAAGTTTTAGCCGAAACCAACTGGACTCTGGCGGAAGGGAAGCTCCCCTTTACTGGTCCAAGAGCAGAAAGTAATTTCAAACGATTTATTTTATTTAAAAACTCATTTAACTGATTTATTTTTATAGGGAACACGTTGAAGCTTCTTGACTCGGTCCTTCGAGTCCTCTACCGAGTATGTCTCCATGATAACGAGCACTTTATCAACAAGGAGAGATTTGAGACGCTCATGGAACCACTGGTGGAGCAATTGGATAACCAGCTTGGTGGAGAGGAAGCTTCCAAGACCCGAGTGAAGACTCTACTGGTACCTCTACTGGCCCAGCTGGCTGTTGCTGCCGGGGACGACCATTTGTGGAAGGCTCTTCATTATCAGCTCCTTCTTAAGACTAGGAGCAACGCTGCTCAAGTCCGTCTGGGTTCTTTAGACGCTCTGGCTGCTCTGGTGGAAAAGCTGGGCGAGGACTATCTTGCCCTCCTGCCGGAAGCCATTCCGTTCTTGGCCGAACTCTTGGAAGACGACGTCGACGAAGTAGAAGCGGCCGCTCTATCCACTATCGCCCATATGGAAGAAATCTTGGGAGAGCCACTTCAGAAATATTTTTGAAAACAATTTTGACTTTGAAAATTGTATCAATAAAATGTTTGGAGGAACTTTTTTTATAGTTGAAATGAATCAAAAGTAGATTGCACTCGCTTTTTCTGATTTCGATATCTAAGTTGTGATTTAATGAAGGATAAGATGGAGCAGGCACTGTTGAGTGGTACGGTGCTGGGGTAGATGTTGTTGCCGGCGCAGTGTATGAGATTGAGTGCTTTAGTGGTTGCGGTGCATAAACAGCTTGACGTGGTGGAAAAAGAAGCCGGTGTAGATGGACCGCACAAGGAGCGTAAGTAGCAGTATTAATGGGGGCACTCTATGGTCCCACAGTGTTCGTGGTGCACTGGTACGAAGGAGCGGAGCGGATGCTGTAGTATTCGATACAAATTTCATCCGCTTTATGTATTGAAACTTGTTGGTATCTAGCGGTAACTTTCAATTTTCTTTTCTTTACGGTTAACAGCACTAAAGGAATATAAAGCTATAGATTTCAATGATCTTTTACTATTTTTTATTATATTATTTGTGGAAAATATTTTGTTGGGTGATTTTGAAAAATCGAAATTGATGGCTCAATTATAGGGGCCAGTTTAAAATTCTTTTTAAAAATAAACCCTTATGCATAAAAGATAAAAAATTCAAATCAAGAAACAAAGAGTATTTTATTTTGAAAATCATCAATGCATGTCATCGTCACAGAAGCGAAAAAGGTAAGTAGTACCAGAAAAGAATAATACAGCTTTACAAGGGGGTTCAAAAAAGCACACAGCAATATCACTGTGTTCATTAGCGTTATTTATTATGGACGGCCCTAAAGAGGGGGAACCATAAGGAACTGATGCAGTAGGAGCAGCGTATGAAGCCAGTTGATGAGAAGCAAGATTTGGTGCGTTTATACGGGCACACAGCTTATAATAAGGAGATAAGCTTTCTTGAAAATTAGATCTCCGAACTGGTCTTCATTGGGGAAACCAATAATGGCTGCACCTTGGCCTCTCAGCGATCCAAGCAGGACAAGAAGAAGAATTCTGCCAAAAATTAAAATATTCAAAAGGGGTTTTTAAAGTAGTTAGTGAATAAAGATTTACCTTGTGATCATTTTTTAAATGTAATTTCTTTAGCGTTCTGAAGCAGCCTTGATAGATTCTTTGCTGAAAGAGAAGTGCGATGCGTGAAAGATCCTCCTGGATTTTAAATACGAATTATATCAAGGTTATTGTCATTTTAAAAATTCAACTTACGATTAGAGATAGCTGGTTCCACGTCAATAAAGGGTCCCCATTACAATTCCTTATCCAAATACTGTTTAATCGAGCCTATTTCAAGAAATCGTTAAGGTACACTGGTAGTTAAATTTAAGTGAAAAATACTTATTGAATCATGTAATAATATTTTCCGTGAACTAGTTACGAACAGTTAATCTCACTTCTTTATGAAAAACGAATAGCCAAATGGTTTTAGAAATGGTTTCAAATAAATCGATAGAAAATTATTTTAAAAATAACTGCACATTTACCATACAGTGCTCTTTTAGCTGCAGGTGCTGCAGAAGGCTCGACCTAAGCGGGCGGCTGAGGTGGGCTATATTAGACCCGAGCATTTCTTTGCGGTACTACATAATAGGGAAGGAACAGTGGTGGTAGTTATAGGCACCGGAACTAGAGCAGTAGTATAGAAGGATTCGGAACAGGGGTTTGCTGACCGTATGCCAGATCGCAAGTAGGATCAGCATTAAAGGTGATGAAGAAGGAGCGTAGCAAGGAGCTGGGTAAGGGAGCTCAGATGCAGCGTGAACAGCAACTATACCGGTTTAAGATTTATTCAAAATTAAAACCCTGGCTTTCCATGACCACATTTTAGAACTGTAAAAATGATACAGCTTATGAAAACAAATGTAATTTTAAGATGAATTTTTAAAATTTAGCGCCTTTTAAACCAAAGTTATTCATCGTCACTTTTTATTTTATTTATGAACCTAAATGGTGTTGATCGAGTTGGTGGTTGGATAAAGGAATAAGTTTGATGAGTTGGCTAAACCAGCCACTGCGGCGCATGGATACGGATAGGTAGTGGGTTGCGCCAATTTGTGGCTGAGTTCATATAAAGCTTGACTCGGTGGAAGCCGGTGTAGATCGGCCCGCGCATATGGTTCACAGTGATCATATTTTTTTTAGAGTAATCGAGAGTAAAAATAAAATTGAAACAATGCGGCACGCCGGTATACTGCTGTACATGAATTCATGATGTTACGGAATGGAAAATGGAAAAACAAATTATTATTTGTCTCGATGAAGATAAGTGGAATCGAATTCTAAATTAAATTGAAATAAAATAAAATAAAATAAAATCATAGGAAACTGTTAAATTAGTTTCTATTTTGCATATTTTTTCGTCGTGGAATAATATTTTTATGGGTGTAACCTTTTTTACTTAATCCAGAATCGAAAAAAAACTTCAAATGCGAAAGTCTATTGCCACCTACCATCAAGCTATTTTGTAATCACATTGACTTGAATTACTCACCAAAAAAATATATATTAAATAGCGCACTAGTGAAATAACGAATTTCTCTTATGATTTCTCTTTGAAAAATGATGAAAAATTTGCTTTCATTTAGATAACGTTTACTGAAATGCGTATCTAGATAACTTAAAATTGTCTAACAGTTAAATCGGACAATTTTAAGTCTCCGATATCTCATTTATCTAGATAATTTTGGTCACGTTAACACGGCACCTTATCTAGATAAAGCATTATCGCAAGACTCTGCGCACATCAATGAATAATCAAGCAAATCATTCAAGTTTAGCAAGCCAGGAAAGCTACATACATCAACTATTTTTTTTCGCGGTAAAATGTTTAACTTTCTTTACTTTGTATTAAATTGTATATTAGATTGTCAATCTTTATTGTGTCCCAAAATAGGTCTGATTCAACAATACAATTTGCCAGCATACTAAATTTAACAGTGAGCTAAATATATTTTCTTCTTTGTCCATTATAAAACTATATAGAAGAGAGCATCATGGCAGACCAGCAGCAGCGTATTTTTGATCGCGAAAGGGTGTTGTTTGCTGATGAAGGATCGAGGAGTGTACATAATATGATTGGACTCGACGCCCATGTTTTATGTGGAATAGACTGCCAAAATAGAGCCCATCTATCATTCAATGATTTGACGAAGAGACAGATGACAGAAGAGAACTTGGGTCACTCTACCCCTCTGCTAGATGCGTGTATAAAGGGAGATTTTGAACGCGTCAAACGTATGATAGAAGTTTGGCGAGTTGACGTTGAGGCCGCAGCAACTATCTGCTTACCGGCCTCTTGCGCATGGCGGATGGGCCGACAGATAGCGCGAAGACTCGTAACTGATAAATTACACGGAGTGACTCCCCTCTTTGCCGCTGCTTTGAAAAACGACGTCAAGCTCGTCCGTTATCTCATCGGGAAAGGAGCAAACGTGTCGTCTAGAACATCGACCGACAACAAAAGTCCCTTTTCCGGGATCACGCCTCTTCACGCAGCCTTACTAACTGTTACGTACATTAATTCTAATAGTGCTGAAGAAGCTGATTCCTCGAATCAAACCGAAGTCATCCGCATCTTATTGGAATCTGGAGCTGACCCGTCTGCTCTTTCTTCGGATGGAACCCCAGCCTGGATGTTTAGCTGGATTCGCTTCTATGAAAACGATGTTTATCGTAGCATCAACATGGTCCGCCCAAACGTTAGTGCCATCTCTCTTCTTTTAAAGTATGGAATGAGCATTGACCAACGATGCCCGAGACTTGGTAGAACCCTGCTTCACTTCATGGCTGGTCCGGCTAACAAATTTGATGAAGACAGTAAGATCGTCAAGCTACTTTTAGAGAAAGGAGCGGATTTCCGAGTTCCAGACAGAGAGGGCATCACACCCATTCTATCTGCTGCTATTGGAAATAATGAGAAACCCAACATATCCATCTTAAAGTTCTTTATGGAGAGGATTACTAGTGATAAGGGCCTTTTTAAAAAGGGCCGGTACGATAAGGGCCGAATTCTCAGGAGGCCCTTTTCGTCCCTTAAAAAAATTCATAGAAGCCCTTTTCGTACCTGGAATCAGGTATCATATCATCATAAGGTTTGGTTATCATAAGCCTAAGGCTGCATTATGAAGGACTCAGTTTGCGCTGAAACATCTACCTGAATGATAGCTAATTTATCGAAACGAAGGGTTAATATACTCAGCGAACGTGACCCTTCTCTACGTTCATTGGAGGATGAGAACCATCTCTCTTGTCCACCAATCAGAAACAAAGAAAAGAGGGGATTACCATTTTCCCCTCCTCACAGCCACAAACATTCCATCATAAAGCTATATAAGGCTGACTTATATGCTTTCATTCAACTACTACGAATGTACACTGATGTCCGCGTCGAACGAAAGTCTCCAAGAAGACTACAACTGCCCTCGTAAGCAGCTGACCACCGAGACTGTCCGATGCCAACAAGAGCCACTGTTGGTGTACGATGTCGATGAGGAGCTCTTTCACAAGTTACTGTTCCTACGCCACGTTCATGACATCACTCAAGACTTCTTGATATAGATCTGCGCTTCTAGAGCTCGGCTATTGTGCTCCTTAGAAAGGCGAGCTAAGCTTAACTACTTAGTTATGTGTGAGCAAAATCAGTCCTTGTTAGGGCTTTCTAATTATTTCGAGAAAACCCTAAATCTATACCCGCTTTTAATTTTCCTTATTGAATAATTTTTAAGCATAAGGATTTCTGACACTTGTTATGTACCGGTAGCTTACTGTTAACTTAACATCAATAAATAGTATTTTTAAATAATGTTTTAGAAGGATGTAAAGGCGTTGAATCTGGGAAACCATCAACAGTCCCAACAATCAAAGGCTTCATTGAAACAGTCACCGGTAGTTTCTTTCAATCATCTGACTGTATAGTCGCCTTTCAAAAAGCAACGCTATATTGTAGATAATTACAACGCGCGTCATGTTAATCTATTTGCGCGAATGTCTACACTTAAGTTGGCCTTCACATATTTAAATACAACCTTGCAAAGGATTAGAGATAAAGTTGGCCTTCACATATTTAAATACAACCTTGCAAAGGATTAGAGATAAACTCCCTTGTTGGCGCGAAAACTTATTCAAAGCGCGGTAGTATAATAATATTCCTATGAGATACCACCCAAGCTACTTATTTCGCATTTAAAAAACTTTGGGAAGGAATTAATGGGAGGAAAAGTTTAAAGTTCCCTATCCTAGAATAAATTGCTAAATAAACAAAGTTCTTTTTAAATTATAAATTTTTAAAAAGTATACGTATATTTATTCAAATTTATGATTCCTACCAGAGTATAGTTTGGCACACAAGAAATAAATGAATTAGTTTTATTCTCTCGCAATCGGCCCTGAAAGTTTAGTTTATCTTTAATTTGGTTTCCTTTAATTGGTAATAAGCGAAACTAAATAATTTAATCGGCCTTGAAAAAGACCATTTTGGTTTAAAAGTAGTTGGCATAAAAATTAGACTCAAGCAGGCAGCGATGATAGACTTCGGTACAAGGTGATACCAGGGGCTCGCGGATAGAGTTGGTGCAACTTATGTACGGAATAGCTTAGCGGCACCGTCGAATGTCGCGGACTCACGGTCTCAGAAGGGAAGAGTTTCTGTCCGGAAGAGGACGAGTAGGCCTCGTTCACTCGTTGGATGTCACGGTTGCTGGAATCTGACTGGAGCCTCGATGATCAGCTGGTGAGAGATGACCATCTCGGAGAAGAAGGGCCTTTCCTCTGGTTGAGTTATTCTGGACGAACCGAGGTCAGTAGTTCGAATGAAAATCGGACATGAGTATCGAACTATATTATATGTTCATATTTGTGGCTGTCAAGAGTTATCTCCTTTTTCTTGGTGTCCGATTGGCGGAGAAAAGCATTTCGTCTCCTCCACCAATGACGGTAGAGAAGGGTTGCTATCGCTGAGAATATATTCCCCCTCTTTTCCAAGGGATTAACATTCAGCACCAGGTATCCTACCGCGATGGTCTCACTGCTAGAGCATGGTCCCCTACCTTAATGACTATAAAAATTTAAAATACCTGTACACATGTAATATAGAGGTACGAAAAGGGCCTCTACGATATTTTTTGAAGGTCGAAAAGGGCCTCCTGAGAAATCGGCCCTTATCGCACCGGCCCTTTTTGAAAAGGCCCTTTTCACTCGGCTCCATGGAGAGAGAAGACATTTCCAACATGGACAAGATTGAGGCCTTAGAAATGGCTGTTGCTGTCCTCCTCGGTAATGAATTGCATAGCGATATCGAGTACTGTTTGTCCCGAGCCCAAGAGCTCCGTAAAATTGAAGGAGTTTTCTTGATTCCGAAAACATCTTTGAACGAGCGAGCTGTTGAATGGGCTACGTCATCTAGACTGGAAACCATTCTGCAATGGCGATCTGAGCTCGAAATGCAGTCGATCCTCATTCGTTTAAGAATCTTTTCCGCCATGAATTGGGGTGTCATTTACCGCTATCTTTGGCCTTATGCCTTTGACTGTATCAACTCACGCAACACGGCACGCGAAATGGCCCTTCTGATATTTAATAATAATTATGGTGATGATTATCGTAACTTGATATATCCTCATGTAGGCATTTCCCGTCCACAGCTCGTCAAATTTCTAGATATTTCGTGGACGATGTTAGAAATCATTAACCGCTTTGCTCCAACAACATCCGATGTCGAAGAGATTCCCTACGTTACCAACACAATTGTTGACACACTTTCCGACGCTTTATCGGGACTCAAGAGGATAAATGACCATCTTTTTAACGCTGAAGTCCTCAAAACTTCGTTCGAACTCTTGTCTTCTACCCTTCAATCCCAATTAATTGGTGGAAAAGAAAATCCTCCATCAACCACCATCAAGGGCTTGGGTAAAATGTTCTCTTTCCTGGTCGATCTACCCGATGTCATGATAGAGCCCATCAGTGACTATTTAAAAGAAATTGTGAATCTAAATAATCAAGCTTCAAATCAAGAAAAGCTTATCTTAGCTTGTATTGACGAAGATGATTGCACTATGATATCTTTCCGTCAATCACTGCGTTACCGACATGATCGTCATGTAGCAGACGTTGAGAACACTTTGGACTTTTTCCGCTTTCTTCTTCGTTTTGGAGCCGATGTTGACGTAGTTGACGGCAATGGCAACGGACCCCTCCACATTCTTGCTGCTATGCTCAACGGAGAGCTTATTACGAACGCCATTGCTCTACTTCTTTTGGATTCTGGAGCCCACTTGGATCGTGTAAACAAAAACGGTATGACGGCCGCTGATGTGTGGAAGCAGGAAAGAAAAAGGTGGTTGAGAGAGAACCAAAAAGCAGGCGAATGGCAAGATTTGCCAGACTGGCTTCGAAGAGATGTCCCAAAGTTGATGTGCCTCAGCGCTAGAATCATTCGCTCTCACCGTGTTCCTTACTTGAAAGTCTTACCTCCTTCGCTCCAATCTTTTGTATCGTTTCACTGTTAATGTCTATTGTGAAGTATTTGGTTCTATATTTTTGTGGGTATTTCTCCTTGATTGTCTGGTCCTCTTCCATATACAAGAAGGTAAATTGAACTTACTTTATCTAATTAATTATTAATCTTACAAGTTCTAACTTAATCTAATAAAGTTCTCATATAAATCTTTAGCGCCAAGAATCCGAACATGGGCCATTTATTGTCTTTATTCGCAGTCGGATATGGTAATTCTGGAGCCGGGTTTACGCCAATTACAGGGATCTATTTGATTTAAATTTAAAAGATTGGACTATCATTTGAAAACTGTGCTCGTATAGTGCCTCACATATTTCAAATTAAGAGCGGCAGGATTCCAGATTCCGAGTAGCCTACCATGTTCAGTAGCTCAGCCGGCAGAGACGTACATAAAACAATTCATATTATAAATGTGTTTAATTTGGTCAATCATCAAAATCAATCATGTCATCTGCGTGATCACCACAGAAGTGAAAAGGGTGAATGGTACCAGAATACATTAATGCAGCTTTACAAGGAGACGTGATGGGATCGAAAAAGCATAAAACAATATCACTTTTGTCAATAATGTTTTTGGGTGGCTTCAAAAATGGTGAACCACTTAAAGAAGCTGATGCAGCAGGAGCAGCATAATCGAAAATAAAAGGACTCGGTTGATAAGTAGCTGGAAGTGGTGGACGAGGTCGCATCGATGCAGGATAAGGAGGCCGTAAATTGGCACATTTCATAGTCACAGGGGGGAATGTTTTTTCTGGAGAATTATGAGGATCATTATCATATAAGGTGACAGTTGACGGAGTCCAAACTGAGCTGTATAGTGTAGGACCAAAAGGCCTAATAGCTGCACTTTTACCTCGTCCCAGCATTCCAAGCAGTACAAAAAGAAGAATTCTGCCGAAGAAATAAAATAAATGATGAGTTTTAAAGTAAAGTAACCAATAAATAAAGTAAAGTACCTTGTCATCATATTTAAAGTAAAATTTCTTTAGCGTTCTGATGCAGTCTTGATGAATTCTTTTCTGAAAGAGGAGTGTGATGATTGAGAGATTCTCCTGGATTTTAAATACGAATTTGATCAAGGTTATTGTCATTAAATTCAACTAATGATTGCCAATGAGATGAGATAACCGATTCCGTGTTATTAAAGGTTCACGATTAATATTGCTAATCCAACTGCTCTGTTACAGCTTAAAGCAAACCTTTACCAAGAAATCGTTAACATATCATAATTATTGAGAAAGAGGCATTATGTAATAATATTTCCCCCGTGAATTCGTTCGAGACAAGATATTAACAATCAATCTCATTTCTTGCAAAGAAGCTCTTTGTAAGGGTTGTTTAGTAATATGTAAACATTCATGGATATCCGCAACAAGAACATTATAAGAAACGTTTAAAGGATAACTGTAAAAATGCGTAATAAATAATAATTATCACCTTCTGTTGAACATACTTAATTCAAAAGAAATCATCCATTTTAGCAAATCGGAGGAATAATATATGTAATAAGCAAGCGGCTAGAGTAGGAAAACCCGAAGAGTTTTATTACATATTAACAGTAATAAGAACAGAATTGGTAGATATTGGCTGAAACTAAAGCCGTAATTAAGTAGGATTCGGAAACAGGAGCTTATTGACCGTAAATACCGGACCGCGAGTAGATGAGGTCATGAGGAGCTGGGTAAAGGAGGTAGATATAAACCGGACGAACTGATTATTTCAAGGATGGACGGGCAAACGCAGTGCCAGAAACCAAAATGCTGCGCATAATTTTGTCGCAGCATCTATCTTTTTTTTTAGAGTTTAAAAAGGTAAGTGGCTTTTACCAAAAAGTACGCCGAAAAGGATGTATTTGTGGTCCGCGTCCGTCGATTGGTATGTACCGTATTTTGTCGTCGTTTCGGTAAATATTTTCTCTAATGAAATAATTTTAAAACTCAGCGGATCAAAATTAAATTTCCGATTCTGGACTTCTTTATTTTTACCAAAAATTAAAAACTGTTAATAATTACGAGATTATATATTCGCCATTAGTTCCTTATTATTTCTAGAAAAACCGAGGCATAATAACGCTGACCAACTGCTAGATATAGAAGTAAAAATAAAAGGAGGTAGAATTTACTTTAAATTTTTTTATCTTGAAGATATATTTTCCCTAGGAGATTCTGACTAATCAACCAGCTCAAGTGAATGAATGACGTCATTCATGTTAACTTATTATTTACTTTCTTTATCAACCTAAATTATGTTGGTTCAGTTGTTGGTTTATTGATAAGGATAAGTTTAATGAGTTACCTATAAACTGGACGAACTGATTACTACATCGAAGGATAATGCTATAGAAATTAATAATTTTTCCTTTTTTAAATTTCCTTTTCATGATTTTGAGGAAAATATTTTGCTGGGAAATTCTAATAATTGAAAAAATAAAATTGATGGTTCATTTATAGGAGCCAGTTTCAAATTCTTTTAAAAATAATAACCCGATGCATAAAAAGACATTCAAATCAAGAAATAAAGAGTATTTTATATATTTTGTCGTATTTTTTAAACCGTCAATTCGCCATTAATGCGTGGGTTCATCACAGAAGCGAAAAGGGTAAGTAGTACCAGAAAAGTATAATACAGCATTACAAGGGGAGTCAAAAAAGCACACAGAAATATCACTGTCCTCATCATCGTTATTTACTATGGACGGCCTCACAGATGGGAAACCATAATAAGGAACTGATGCTAAATTAAAAATGTTTGCAGGGTAAAAAGCCCGTGGATAAGAAGCAAGATTTGGTGCATTTATACGGACACACAGTGCTTGGGATACGCTTTGTTGAGATTTAGGTTGCAATCCGATAGGAGAAAACTGACGGTCTCCGAACTGATCTTCTGCAGGGAAACCATTAATGGCTGCACCTTGGCCTCCCAGTGATCCAAGCAGGACAAGAAGAAGGATTCTGTCAAAAATTGAAATAAAAATAAAAGGTTTAACTTAAAATACCGCAGTCGATAAAGATTTACCTTGTGATCATTTTTTTTATTGAAGTTTCTTTAGCGTTCTGAAGCGCAGTCTTGATAGATTCTTTGCTGATGAAAGGGATGTGTGGTGAATGAGGGATCCTCCTGGATTTTAAATACGAATTCCATCAAGGTTATTGTCATTAAATGCAAATTATAATTGGAGCCGTGACATTAAAATAATGCTTAACCTGTACCAGGAAATCGTTAACATATCATAATGAGTGAAAAAAAAATTGAGACATGTAATAATATTTTCCATTAACTAGAAGGAGGCTGATTACAAATATATTGAAGATAAGGCAACTGCGATAAACTGTTTTATTCCAAAGATTCTTCAGTTTATCGCAATTATTTTTTCACTCGTAATCTACGTTAACTTTTTGTGCTTTTCACCGTTCCAATAAACTTTGAATTTACGCGTCGAATGGTGCAAGTAATTCTAACATGGGATTTTTCAATTTTGTCGCAGCATCTATAGTATCGTACCGTACGCGGTAAAGGAGATCTGCGATCCGCATTCGCCAATTGGTCTACACTGTATTTTGTCGTCTTTTTGGTAAAATATTTTCTCTCTTGAAATAACTAAAAAAAATTCAGCTGATCAAAATCAAATTTCCTATTCTGGACTTCTTTATTTTAACTATAAATTAAATACAGTTCATTACTCGACGATATATTTTTCCATCACTCCCATCAGCTCCTTATGACTTCAAGAAAAACACAGTTGCTAGAATAGAAGTAAAAACGAAAGGAGCAGATTTTTTTTCCATTGTGAGGAATAAATATTTTTCTGCAAGATTCTGATTAATAGAGAAATTAAGAAATTAAAAACTGTTTAATTGAGCGTGTACCAAGATTCATTAAAGTCGATAAAATTAAGTGAATAATACTTGAGAAATATATAATTATATTTTCCGTGAACTAGATGGAGACTAGTTACAAACAGTTAACCTCACTTAGTCACTTCTTTTTTTATGAAAAACGGACAGCCAAAGGGGTTTCGAAATCGTTTCAAATAAATCGATAGAAATGTATTTTAAAAATAACTTCATGTGTATACCACGCTCCCGTTTTGTGCTGCGGGATAAGGCTTAATATAATGGAGGCTCGACGTAAGCGGAGGCTGGGGTGGTCAATATCAAATCCGGGAATTTAATTGCGGCACTACACAATCTAGTAAAGGAGCAGTGGTGGAAACGTCTAGAGCCGCATAGTAAGATTCGAAAAACAGGTGCCTTAACTACTGACCGTATGCCGAATCGTAACTATATACAGGTTTGAGAGTTACGTATTTATTTTTTTCATAAATGCAACATTTAATAAGCCCGATATGTAACAAATAATTCAAGTGGAGAAATAACGAGTATTTTATTTTGTTAATCATTACATACCCAAAAAGGGAAAATGGTATGAGAAAATACTAATGCGCGTAGACAAGGAGAGGCAGGTGGGTCAAAATAGCAGAAATAAGTATCATCGTTTATGGATGGCCCCGAGAGTGGGGACCCATAAGGAACTGATGCATTATTCGGAGCAGCGTAACAAGGAGACTGTTGATAGGTAGCTGGATTTGATGAACGAGGGCAGGTAGCCGAGGTAACTGAATAAGCATCATGAATAAGAACTGTTGGGATTGGCGCAGAAATGGAAGCGGAATGAGGAGATAGACTGTTACATGACGCATACACATAGAGTGGTATCTTTTCTAGATAATGACGTCGCATAACATTGAAAAGAGAAATCAGACGGGGGTCTTCGAGCATATCTGCTTGGCCTCGTCCCAGCGATCCAATAAGCAGGACAAGAAGAAGAATTCTGTCGAAAATTTAAAATAAGGTAACAGTTTTATAGTGATATACTCAATTAAAAATTACTTTGTTATCATTTTTGAAAAGAATTTCTTCAGCGTTCTGAAGCACTCTTGGTGGATTCTTTGCTGAAAGACGAGTGTGATGAGCGAGAGATCCTTCTGGATCTTAAATAAGAATTTAATCAAGGTTATTATTGTCATTAAATTCAACTTATGATTGGAGATTGACCATCCCATTATATTGAAGGTTCTTTATTACAGTTCTTAATCCAAATGCTGTTCAATCGATGAGACTGTACCAAGGAATCGTTGCGTAGCTACGATACAATGGGATCTGGATAAGGGACTCCTGGTGACGAGAACAACTTTAGGCCTACAGGTTTGAGAGGAAAATTTATTCAAATTTAAAGCCTTGGTTTGCCGTCTTAGAACGGATTTCTAGTTCACTATTCAAAAAATAAATAAATAAAAGAGTTCCATAAATTATACAATTAAAAATAAATGTACCTTTAAGATGATTTTAAATTTAGCGCTTTTACAAAATCAATGTGAATTTTTAAAAAATAAACAAGAGTTTTTAATTTCAAATTCATTCATCTTCTATTTTTACTAAATACTGATTTATTTATGAATCTAGATGGTGTTGGTTGAGTTGGCGGTGGTAATAAAGTTTTAAGAGTTGACTAAAGTGGATCAACTGAATATATCATCGAAGAACCAGCCACTGCGGCGCTTGGATACGAATAGTTAGCGTCATACAGTTTAACTGTAGAGTGGACAAAATTAAAAGATATTAAGTGGGGAAATTAATAATTTCTAAAGTACTTTTGTAGGATCTCGACAGTAGACCTACTATACATATTTAATTCATTCTATATATTGAAAGCTTTAAGCTGGGTATCTAGCGATACGTTTTAATTTTGTATTCTTTTCCAGGACTGAAGTAATCTTTTTATCCCCACTTTTTTATTATTATTTTGTATTTTGAGGAAAATATTTTGCTGAAGATTCTGATTAATAATCAATACTGTTTCAGAAAATACTAATGCACGTAAACAAGGAGAAATAGGGGGGTAAAAATAGCACAAAAAAGTATTATTGACATCATTATTATTTAAAATGGACTGCCCCGAAGGTGGGGAACCATCATATGGAGCTGATGTTGTCGGAGCAGCGTAAGGAGCCGGTTGATAAGTAGCTGGATTTGATGTACGAGGATAGGTAGCCGAGGTAGCTGAAAAAGCCCCATAGAGATTAAAAACTGTTGGTATTGGCGCAGAATACGGGCCCGTTGTGGAAGCAGAACGAGGAGATACATTTGTACATAACACAGGCAAATAGGGGGATATCTGATGTTGATAATTGCGGTGCAAAGTACGGAAAATATAGAACATGCGCTCATCGAGCTTATCTTTAAGGGGAGAACCAATAATGGCTCCCAGCGATCCCAGCAGGACAAGAAAAAGAATTCTGCCAAAAATAAAAATAAATATAGAGTTTTAAAGTGGAATACTCAATAAAAATTACCTTGTGATCATTTTTAAATAGAATTTCTTTAGCGTTCTGGTGCAGTCTTGATGGATTCTTTGCTGAAAGAGGAGTGTGATGAGTGAGGGATCCACCTGGATTTTAAATAAGAATTCTATCTGAAGGTTACTGTCATTAAATTCAACTTATGATAGGAGATTTCCGATTATAACTCGCCTAATCCAAATGATGTTAAAGTGATCCTGTACCAAGAAATCGTTAACACATCATAATAATTGAAAGATACTTGTATCGAGACGTGTAATAATTTGTTCCGTGAACTAGTTGGGACTTGGGAACTAGTTATTAAAACCAATTCAGTTAAGAGCAAACGGATTATTCAAAATTTCTTTTAAGATCGAGAGAAGATTATAAAGAAAAAACTACGGGCAGATGAATGTTATAGATTTACTGTTTAAATACAACAGTTTGAGAGAGAAACTAATATTTAATTTTAAAATGCCATTGACCATAAACACATTTTAGAATAGAAATCTAAATTAATAAGTTATCCATAAAAAAAATTATAACTTTATGATGATTTTAAATTTAGCGCCTTTTTTTTTACATCGCCCCCGGTATGATTGGGAACAGGGGTTTACTGACTGTATGCCGGACATACCGTAAGACGTGAATAACTATAAATATAGGCATTACAAATTTAGGTAATTCACTTTGTATATTGAAAGTTTTTAGCTGGGTATCTCGCAATAAATTTCAATTTCCTTTTTTTCCAGGACTGAAGGATTTTTTATTTAGGAAAATATTTTGCTGGAATAAGATTCTGATAAATCAATCGGCTAATTTTAAGGATCAACCAGATTTAAACTCATTTTAAAAACCCGATAAATGAAAAACAATTCAAATGGAGAAATAACGAGTATTTTATTTTGTTAGTCATCATCACTGTATATCATCGTCATCGCATACCCAAAAAGGGAACATGCTGCCATCAGAAAATACTGATACACGTAAACAAGGAGAGGTAGGGGGGTAAAAATCGCACAATAAAATAGGCCTACTATTACCGTCATCGTTATTTAAAATGGACGGCCCCGAAGATGGGGACCCACCATAAGGAGCTGATGTAGTCGGAGCAGCGTAAGGAACCGGTTGATAAGTAGCTGGGTTTGCTGGACGAGGATGGGCTGAAAAAGCATTATGAAGATTAAAAACTATTGGGAAAGGCGCGGAATGGCCTGTTGTGGAAGCAGCACGATGGGATACATTTGTACATAACATAGGCAAATAGGGGGGTATCTTATTTGCTTGATAATGACGATGCATAGTTTTTAAAATAGAAAACAGACGTTCATCGAGCTTATTTTTAAGGGGGGAACCAGCAATAATCGCTCGTCCCAGCGATCCAAGCAGGATAAAAAGAAGAACTCTGTCGAAAATTAAAAATAAATAATAATAAATAAAGCGTTTTAAAATTAAGTATTCAATAAAATTTACCTTTTCATCATATTTTAAATAGAGTTGCTTTAGCGTTATGAAGAAGTCTTGACAGATTGTTTGCTGAGAGAGGGATGTGATGAGTGAGACTTCCTACTGGATCTTAAATACGAATTTAATCAAGGTTATTGTCATTAAATTCAACTTATGATTGGGGATTACCGCTTGCAACTCCAAATCCAAATGATGTTTAAGTGATCCTGTACCAAGAAATCGTTAACATATCATAATAAGTGGAAAATACTTATATCGAGGTATGTAATAAGATTTTCTGTGAACTAGTTTGAAACTAGTTATTAAAATAATTAATCAAGAGCAAAATTCTTTAAAGATCGAGAGAAGATTATGAATAACTGATGAATGCAATAGTAACGATTTACTGTTGAGAGAGAAACTAATGTCTAATTTAAAATTTACAATTGCCATGAGCACATTTTAGAATAGATATTTAGTTCATTTATTCTGAAAAAAATTAATAGATAAAGAAATTATCCATTCAAAATTTGAAAAAAAAATTACTTTAAGATGATTTCAAATTTAGCGCTCTTTTTCACATCGCCCCCGGTACTAAAAACAATTTGCAGTAGACGACACTTTCACACTGAAGCGGTGTGTATCGTTTTCTGTCGGCACGTTATTTTTCTTCTGGTGACCGGGACTGCTCTGTTGGTTGCAGTGAAATTTATTCTCCTTTTTTTCAAGTCAGCCAGCGAAATGGGCTTATTTATACGCTCCATCAGTTGATGTGACAGTACTTGTATACATTATTCTGATAATTACTTGCTCGAAATTCATTACGTGAGTGTGTATAATCTGACCAACGTGAGAACGAATATCGGATTTCCATCGTGGTTGTCAAGTCCCACTTTTCCGTTGGCCGTTTTGAAAAGAACTTGATCGCACTGTCAAATGCTTCCCCTCGTCGTTCTGTTCCTCTTATTTATCTCAACTTTGACTGCTCAAGTCCCACCAAAAGGTTTATTATCAGTCTATTTTTTCAAATCACTTTTCGCTGATCATTTTACTTTTTAGGTGTGTTTGACAACCTTTTGGAGTCATCCACTTCCCTGGTTAGGCATCATCGTCAAGTTGGAGAAGTGAAGCAGAGGCTCTATCAAGAAAGTGGCGGTATGAAAATTTTTACATTTATTTTCCATCAAAACCAAATAACTCTTTGAAAACATGAGAACTTTCATGTTCCTTCAGGTAATTCAGAAAGGCTTTCATCTCTGACTCTTCTCCAGATCTGACTTGTGCCACAATGTTTGAAAAATCTTGAAATTTTCTGTCCAAATCTTTCTCCTCCAATTGGCAAGATATCTTCTGCCAGTTCATGGCTTTAACCTGCACAAAATAGAATAATTAGTCAGCAATTAAAATTTAAAATGTAGTATTTACCCTTTGCCACCAAAATTGACAGCTATCCTCCATTCCCTCCACACAGACAAAACCAGGTTTTCCAGGTAGAATGAAACCATTTAGGCTCAACTCTTTTGCCCAATCCTCTATGTTTTTAATTTTTGTTTTACTGTAGATGTGGTGGGATTGAATCCACAATCGGGACTGGGTTCTGTCAGCAGCAGGTGTCACTTGCAAAGTTTTTGATGCTGATGAGATGTAGGAATGAATGTTTTCTTGAACCCATTCCACCAGTGAGCCTACACACAGAGTACCGAGCTCTAAGCTGTTGTGGAACTCTTCTAATCCTTTATTGATGTTGATGTGATCTGTCCTGTCAAGTCTGTCACTGTGAATAGACACATTTGCTCTCTCTTCAGGGTATAAGATTGGGAGGACTACAACAACATCCATCTTGACCTATAAATTTAAATTAAAAATCTTTAAAAGATTCTATTTAAATTTTAAAATATTAAATACTTCTGAGGCAGATGTGAGATGAAGAGTGAAGCTCAAAGTGGTGAGATCTGTACTTGAGCATTTGCCAGCTAGGAAATCTTGTATGTCAGATATTGCTCCAGGATCACTGAGCTTGAGTTCCCCATCATTTGGAAACATTGAATTGAGCATTTCAAGCTCAGAAAGTTGCATTTCTAAATTATAAGAAAGTTTCTCTACGTTTTCTTCCATTTGTTTACGTTTTTACAAGTCCCGCTGGTGTGTAAAGCAGACGACGGTAGGCAGGTGTCTTTTCATACAGTGTTGCCGGGTTTATCCTGATTTATTTCGCACGTCTTAAAATAATTTTTTTTTCTTTTTTAATTATTTTAGATGCATGGATTTTGCGAGGATTCCGAAATTTAGCGGGCTGCCCAAGAGCTTCCCGGAAGTTCAGTGTTTTCCGGCACGACGGAGAAAATTACGCTGTAGTCATCACTAGTGCCACGGAGAATAATACGGAGATCTACCATTTTACACCTGTAAGAATTATTTAAATGACATTTAATTGCATAAATCTATAATTATTTTTATTTTTCAGGAAGAGGGATGCCGGAATTTACTCGTTACACTACCCACCCGTTCTGCCCTAGATTTGCTAATCGTGAGAACTAATCAAGCCATCCGACTAGTCATTCTAGAAGAGAACCCACTCAACTACCCTCTCAAGAATCCTGGTCTACCTGTCTATAAACTTGCCTTTGAAGGAAAGTTCCAGTTGGGCGCCGCAAAACGTCAAGTTTTACCTGGTTACAACTCGACCTGCCTTACCAGCTGGTAAATTGAGAATTTTACACCAATCTAGGTTGTCCACCCATTTAAATATTTTTCTTTAGGGAGCATGATGGTGTACCTTATATAGCCATATGTAATAACCGGACGTTGGATCCATCTACTGGATTAATGGTTTATTCTAAGCAATCCTACGTGTACCGTGCTTCTGGTGGCCACTTTGACCGATGTGATGAAATAGAGACCCATTCGGCCCAGCAGATCCGCAATTTTCGTATCTACAACAGCCACTATCTGGTTGTAGCAAATCATCCAACTCACACAGGTTTTACAAAAAAAAAATTGTTTCCATTTGAAAATATGTTAAGAATTTGTTAAATATTTATTTAAGATGATCGACATGTACCGACCGAAATATTGCGCTACCACCTGCCATCCAAAAGATACGTACACTGGCAATATTTGGCTACTAAAGCGGCAAAGGATCTCTGCTTCTTCACTTTGGGCAATAATCCGAATGAGATGGATCACTACCTGTTGGTCGTCAATCACCACTCCTCCGGTACAGCTTCGTCTTTACTATTCTTGTTTACCAATTATTTATTAATTTATCTCTACTTTAGATTCTTCTAAGTTATTCCGCCCTGAAGTCGATTCAAGAATCTACAAATGGATAGCCGGCAGATTTGAACCTTTCCAGTCTGTCAATGTTCCAGGAGCCTACAGCTGCGTGACTCATCAGGCAGTTGGTGACGGACGTTTTGCAATCATCTTCGCCACTTCTTCCGGAGCCATCACGTACCAATACGACGGTTGGCGGTTTGTGCCTTCTTTTGAGTACGGACAGCACTCTCTAGCTCCTGGAATTCGGCATCTGGAACCTTTTACAGTCAATCAAGACCTCTATATTGGTAAAATTAGAATTATTAAGCTAAATTAAACAAGTTTTCAAGTTTTATTACTTTATTTTAGCTGCGGCGAATGACGATCCTGAAGTATCCGGGTCGGACAACCTCTTCGCTCTCTCATTCGAGCGGATTCCTCCGAATTCTACTAGATCCATCACAGCTTCCTTAAGCAAGAACCTGGCCACTTGTCTGCAGATTCGTTCAGATTTGAACAAGGACCCTATCGGGATCATATTCAATCTCTACGGGCGTGCTGTCAAGAAAAACGATACTCGTCCGTCCCTCGGCCGGATCACTTTCGACGGCTCGTTTTCTGCTCGAAGAGTTTCAACTAACCAAGTCGTACTACCGGATGGAACAAGAAAAGGATCTCTTCAAGTCCAACAGCTCAATTCGCTGCATATAAAATTAGGTGTACTCTCCGCACGACTTGATTTTGCCCGGCAGAAAGCAAAACAGTCCATTCGTAACCATGGCAACTACGTTATCCAAGGTTTGATTCCCTTTAAAATTCTTTAATTTTAGAAAATTAATTTTTAAAATTTCCATTTTTTTTCAGGTGTTGTCCGTGTCCAATCTTTGGACTTGATTAACAGTAGAATTTTTATCAACAAAGTAAACGCCAAAGAAGTGAATGAGTTGGACATGAAGCAGTTTATTTCAAATGCCGTTTTATCCACCGATGACCGGATTCCATCTTCCATCCGCCTTAGTCACTTGGAAGTGAGCCGTCACATCGAAACAGAAATCCTCTCTGGGAAAAAAGTTGATGACTACATCCACGTAGACGAGAGCTTCACTTTTCGTCACAAGCTTCGAGTGAACGGATCGGTGCGGATTAACGGAGACTTGGTAATCGTCGGTCTCATAAACGGAGTCTCGTTCTCATCTTCGGACCTCCTTCTACGCTCCGGCGACCAAGACTTAAGCTGTAACCAATCAATCATTTTTATTACCATCGATTAAATAAAGTTTAATATTTATTCATTTATTTTTACAGGGACCTTAAAGGCGAAAAATGTCGTAGTGAAGAGTTTAAAAGCAGATTCGCTCAACGGCCGTGATGTGGAACAACTTTACACCAACGCTCTTCCCAGATCCGTGGATTTCACGCTTAGACAGCCCACCTTTTTGTCCTGGTTGAACGCTACAAGGATCCAGCTGTCCGGTCTGATTAATGGAATCAACTTGACGGAACTAAACACAAATTCCATGAAGCTGCATGGGAACCAAACTGTTAGCGGTATGTTAAATCAAATTGAATTTTAAATCAAAGACTCTTAATTTTAATTTAAAAAATTTATCATAGGTGCTCATTTCTATCCCATGGTCCATTTGAGAAACTCTACTGTGAAGTCAGGAATGCTTACACCAGACCGTTCCCTCGACGATATCATGACCGTTCGTCAAGGTGAACAACTCTCCATCAAGCAGTTGCAGCTGACCCAATTGGTCTTCATTGATCACCTTCGAGTGAATCAAAGTGTAGCCGGGCTACTTGTCCGTCCCGATGGAAGCTTAGAGACTGAAAATCTGCTCAACAGGACACGTACCGAAGATCAAGTCGTCTCAGGCTTCAAAACGTTTGAGACGGTCAAGTCTCTTTGGAACGTCACTACTAAAACCCTCAACGGGCAGACTTTAGACAACTTTACATCGGATAGTAGCCAATACGGTCATCCCAATAATCTCCTTCAATTCGGTTCGTTCCTTGTTTTTCAATTATTTTTATTCACTTAATAATATCTGATTTTTAATTAATTTAGATGGAATTCAAACGAATGGAACTGTTCGATTCGAGCTACCCATTATAGCCGCTGGAGTTGACGGAATCGATCTAAATCGACTTAAGGATCAAGCCATTCCACTAGACACGGAGAACTTTCCACCATGGCCGCATCCATTTGTGATGACTAATATTAAGGTAGGTCCTATTAAAGTAGTTTTAAATTCATAAATTTGATAACAAAATCTTTAAATTTTTTTCAGATTGATGGAGATCTTAAAGTAAACGAACTGGACGGCATGCCCACCTCTGGTTTTGTCACTAAAGGAATCAACGAGAAAGGATACGTGAAATTCGACAAATCTAAAACCTTCACCAATGGGCTGGACATGAACAGGACCTTTACTATGCTGTACTACCTTAACGGCTACAACCTAACGGAGCACATGTCGCTAGCTCTGAAACTTGATGCGGACCAAACCATTCCAGGATCTGTCGTGATCGAGAACGACGTCGATATCGTCAAGTAAGAACTAATCTTAGCTTCTTTTTTATTTTTAAAAACTGATTTTATATCTTGTTCTAGATTGGACGTCGATAACAATATACCGTTCATCCCTCTCAAATATTCCGGAGTATTAAACGGCCGGAAGGTGTTCCAGCACTTGACTCTGACAGGAGATTGGAGCGCGCAACATCTATCCCTTACTGGAATGGTGAACGATATCGACATCAACAACTGGCCAAAGGATACCGTTTTGAAAAACCGTAAATTAGTTTACTTATTTATTTATTTTTAATTAACTAATTTTTTAAATTTATTACCATATTCAGGCCCATATCAAAGGATCACTGCTCTAAAAGGTTTGGGATCTCTGAAAGTGCAAAACGCTTCCGTTCACTCAGTGGACAATTTGGATATTGACCGGTTGGTGGATCTCTTCTCGATAGAGCACCCTGTCCCTCTCTATTCCGATGTGGTGATCCGCGGTCCTGTCTCAACCAAAGAGATCACTGTTTTAGGTAATTTTCTATTTGAGCATAAATCATTTAAAATCTAATTTAACTATTGGATCTGTTTTAACAGGGACTGTTGATGGAGTGGATAGTAAAGCTCCAGATTCGTGGTTGCGCTATGGTCCTGATCAGAACATTTCCGGGTCCATCCACATCATCAATGGATCTCTGAACGTGGACAAGTACGACCAGCAGGATTCTTGGATGGTGGGCAGCATCGACTTGAATGATTTGGTCAACAGGACGCTCCACACGGATCGACCAAACTCTTTTGAATCACTTCACTTTGGTAATTAATTTGTCAACATCTTATCTTATTTATTATAATTAGCAAATATTTATTACTATTTCCAGATAAAATTGTTGTGGAAAATCTGTTATTGGAAGGGACCATTCAAGGAATCCGACCGGATGATTTAGTGTTGAGATCCGCATTAGACCGACCCCGCATTACCGGTCGAAAGGTGTTTACCTCTCCTCTGACTTCCTTTTCCTTACAAGTCCGGAGTCATCTAAACGGGCAGGATCCTACCCTTCTGTGTAACGTCACTGTACCTCCCCAGAGTTCAATCTGGCACGTGATGGGCAACGCCACTTTTAGGCAGTCATCCGTCCTCTCTGTTGGCTTAGTGAACGGCATCAATCTGACGGAGCTGCTCCGCAATGTTTGGCTCAATTCTTCTGATGTTGATCTACGCCTTCCTCAGAGCTTCCAGGATATCATTGTCCAAGGCAAACTAGTTGAGGTAAATCGAATTAGCTTTAAAATTTATTTACATTTTTTTATTAATCATTTGTTTATCTTTTAGGGACTGATTAATAATGTCAACTTGACCGATCTTAACCGGCGCTCCGTGAAATTGTCATCAAAAGTGCCACAAAAGATAACTGCTGTTCACCGGTTCCAGTCCATCAATATCGAAGGCATCGCTAAAGTGGAGCAACTCGACTCGACTTGGATAAACGATGTCGATACTAGCCAGTTGGGCGAGGAGTTGGTTCTGCTCCGCGACGGAGAACAGGTCATCAACAACCAAATCATTTTCAAGAATCTATCAGCCACGAGTAAGACAATTATTTCTGTTCAATTTGATTTATTTTTACCGCTTATATCTCTCTTTTTAGATGTCGTTGTGGACGGTCTGCTGAACGGCCTCGATCTGGACCAGACAGTAGTGCGGAGTGATATGCCGGACAGGATCATCACCGGCCGGAAGCATTTATCATCTTTGGTGGTGAAGAACGCAGTGGAAATGTGTCCCACATGCTTAGTGAACGGAGTCGATCTATCCAGCTGGGCCGCTAAGGTCGTCCTAAACTATGGCAACATCACTTTTGCCGGCCCAGTCCAGCTTGAAAACATGGTGCTTCAGCAGCCGCTGGAACTCGCTGGAAAGTTGAACAACGTGACTGTCGACCAGACTTCTCTACTGACACTTTCCGATCCCCAAACTGTTGACGGACCTTTGACCCTTTCATCCCATTTACCCGGCAGTATCAACATAGTTACAGAGAGCGGCAAAGCATCTACTTTCCTAATAGCTACGGAAGAGTTCTCGCTGGCCGCTCGCTTCGTCAACCTGACCGTTAACGGGCTCTACGACGGAGTGAATTTAACACGATTCTACAATCTATCGGTAATTCAATTTCAATATATTTTCCCTCGCTTACTAAAAATCCCTTTTTAATTCATCAGGTACGACGAAACAAGGACACTGTCTTTGAGGAGCAAGTTGTACTCTTCGGCCTAGCTGCACAAGAAGTGGTGGATTCGTCTAATCAATCCACTCTGCGGGACGTTATCCAGACATCTCCCGAATCCCAACAGATTCACGTCGCTCAAAGTCTCCTAGTTCCTTCACAAACTACGGACAAGAATCTCTCAACCATCGTCAGTGAAATCCGGCGCGTTGTAACCAACCAGGCTCTCGAGCTCAAGTTCTTTGAGGAGATACCTGCACCGAGAGTGCGCTCCGCGGATGCTGTTGATGCAGTCTTTGCCTGGCAATCAACAGATGAAGGTCCTATGGAGATGTGTTACTTTGTAAAGAATCGCGGAGAGCTCTTTTACATCGACGATTCCTCTGACCGGTTGCTCCTCGGTGGAGTAGACGTAACGGCCGTTGCTGCCTCTTCCGACGATATTGCTGTGACGTCATTGAATCGTTCATCTTCGGATCAGCATAGCTCTTTCGTCTTTGATCAGTCCGGCAAATTGATGCAAACCATTCCGACCGACCATCCGCTGGATTGCGCTTCATTCACTCTGACTGGCAACCTCTCCTGTTACGTTTTTGCGGAAAGTAAAATCAATTCTTCCGTCTACTGCCGCCCGCTCCGTTCCAAAGGACGTTACAGCCTGTTCCAGCACTTGGAAACAACCAACGCTCTCTATGTAATATAATTTAATTAAAATTATCTCTCAATTGATTGGTTTTAAAACTGTTTTAATTATCTAGGTGGTTGCTAGTTCCAGTAATGGATCTCATCCGCAAATAGCCATAGGAAACCGAGCTCACCGTGGTCACGGTCGGGTCACTATCTGGAATTACAACGAATCTTCTGGACTCTTTGAAGCGCGAAAGACACTCGTGACTCTCCAATTCACCGCAATGGATATGATTTGTGATGGATCTGGAGAGTGCCTGCTTGCTGTTGTAGCGCCATCGAAGCCAGCTGCTATTCCAGGACAAGTTACCATCTGGAATGTGAGCGGAAGCGGCCAACCTATGCGGATCCAGAGGCTGCCTTTCATTGAGCCGGTGGATGTGAAGTTTGCCTCCCTTCCGGACGGACGACTGGCACTTCTAGTGCTCCAGAAAAGCGGTGTGGACAACGTTCTAGTCCACGTATGGCGGAACTTCCTCCAGTTCCAGTTGATTACGACAGTTCGTGTTCCAGGAGCTCAAGATTTCCAGAGACTTGCCAATCCTTCTGATGTTCTGTTGGCGCTATCGGTTGCCTCTTCTCAGCCTGACGGCAGTGTAGATACTTTTGGACCTGTTCGTGCTTTCCGAGCTCATTTTTTCGGGAAATTACACTGAGCAAGATGAATTGATTTGTTTCCTTTTTTTCACGTTTCTGTTGCACCCCTCATTTTTTGTCCTTGTTTTTGTCTAGTCAAAGAAGATGGAAGCCTAGATTCTCTTAAATAGTTGGCTCTTGCAGTTTTTGTTATTATAATTCGAGATCTGTTTACGTATTTTTTCAAGATGTTAAAAAATTACACTCATTATCGAGTCCATCGATAACGATTACCGGATTAGAATTAATAAGAACAGTTGGCATAGTTGGTTTGTTTTCTATTTTTAGTCTTTTCAGATGGTATTGACCTTGTTTTGATAGCTATAAATTTTACGTAGTGCTGAAAGCGTTTTAGCGACGCGGTTCGACAAGTGCTTACTTGTTTTAGGTACTAAACAGTAAGAAAAAAAGGGTCTCATGAAGATTTGATTCCTGAGGTCTTGACTCCCTTGGAATGAACGATTGCTCGATCAATATATCCATCATTGCGGAAAAGTTCCCCTTAGGAAAAGTTTAGGTATAAATATTTCATTTTTGAAATTTCCAAAACAAGTACATTAGTACACATTGACATTGAAGTGATTGTAAGAATTATTTAATACCAAATTCTACTAATTCTAATTTAAACTTTCACAAACAAATATAAGGGAGAACGGCTACGGTACCGTGCTAAGAGCCCGAAACGGACCGTACTGGTCGGAAAGTTTCTTCGGAGAGCGCCGTCCATCCGAGTTTGCCTCCGCCGTTGAGCCGTTCCCGCCTCCTTGCTCCCTGGCGCGGCGGCGCTCCCCTTATCGCGCATCGTCTGCTAATCGGTTTCATCAGCCAAGTTCGGCGAAACTCTAATACTTTCCTACTGTTAATTCAGCTCTACTAACGTTTATAAGAGGTACACGAATTATTTTAAGAACAGTTTGTGTGTAAATACCTACATCAGTATCTACGTTATTTTCAAATATCTTAATATAGCCTTGATTATAAATATTTTTCGTTCAATTACAGTTTAACTACGTTGCAGTGGGTCAGTCTAAGGTGAAGAACCTTGAGATCGCTTCTTTTTTGCAAAGGTATAAATAATGAATAGTGAAAAGAAATCCCAATAAACAGGTGTAATTTTCTTATTTATTTTAAATTTATGGCTTGTAGGCCTACTGTTTCTTCCGTTGTCATCTAGCTGGTGTTTCTAGTGCCATAACGAGGAGGGAGATCAGGCTTTAATGTGTATAGACTAAAGAATAAGGAAGAAAACCAATCCCACAGTTAATTTATACAACCAGGTACAATAATGCAGTATATAGTTTTTTTTAACATAAAAAAGAATTCCAAAACTTGTATTATAATATTATTTTGTTATTACTTATTTCTAGTTTCAAAGGCTCTACAACAATGACAGCTAAGCAAAATTGTCCCCTCAATTCCGATTTGTTTCTACAATCAGCACGTCCGATGGGATTGAGTCATTTACAAGACGTTGAAAATCACGTTAATTCCGGCGTGAACAACTGCCCTCATCCTCCACTGAAGGAACTGATCTTGGATGGCCGTGTTAAAGGCACCACACCATTGCTATTAGCATGTCATTGGGGTGAATTCGACTCCGTCAAGCACATCGTCGAATCTTGGGGAGTCGATGTCCGGAGTGCTGCAACTTACTACATGCGTCTCCTCCCATTCCCGATTTCTGCTGATGCTGGGCGATTCGTGAAGATTGAAAGCGCCACTCCTCTCTTTGTAGCCGCTTTTCAAGGGCACAGCAAAATCGTCCGTTACCTTCTTGAAAAAGGAGCTGATGTGACTGCCAAAACATCAAGCAAAGCTAGGCCCCAGTATGACGGCCTCAGTCCACTAAATGGAGCTGTTTCTGAACACTGGACGCCCCCGCCACACCGGCAGCCACTTGACAAACAACGAGCAGAGAGTAATGCCATCGTTCAATCTTTATTGGAATTTGGGGCCGATCTTTCAGATTCCTACGACCCCAACGGTAAACCGATATGGATGTATAGCAATTGGTGTGGCGTTGATATGACCATCACGCTCATCAATCATGGCCTGGACGTGAATCAACGCGATCCGACCTCGAGAAGGACAATCTTGCACCACTGGGCCAATACTCCTCGCGGCTTTACTGTAAGAGATTCACTGAAAATCGTCAAACTTCTTTTCAAGAAAGGTGCTGATATGATGGCCAAGGATATCTTCGGCTTCACACCTATCATGACAGCAGCAAATGGTTTAAATTCTCGCCTCAATTTGAATCTTCTTGATTTCTTTTTGGAACGTGACGACATCACCATCATGGAGAAGATAGAGGCCATGGAACTGGCGGGAGCAAACATCCTCTTCTTTTGTAGAAGTAATGATCCACAATTTCCCAAGGTTTTCGAGTACTGGCGTCGAGCTACACATCTTCGTCAAACGAAAGGGTCTGGTTCTTACCAAAAGATGTTGACACAGAAAAGCGTAGGCACCGTCGAATGGACCACTTCCGATCAACTGGAGCACCTCATCCAGCATCCAACAGAGTACGGAATCAAGATGCAGTCGCTTTTAGTTCAACTGAGGATCCTATCCAGTAGGAGCTGTGAAGCCGTCAATCATTTTTTGGAGATGTACATGGGCAATTCCGATTTGGAAAATATGGCGTACAAGGGGAAGTACCTCGAGCTCTTGGATATTTACTGGGGTATGTTGGATACGATTCTTCTCTTCCAGTCGAGCGAAAGAGGATTCTGGAATAGGTCAGTTAGTGTCGTCAGCTCCCTCATCGAAACGTTGTCGAATGTTAAGAACTCCAATCCAAGGCTGCTCAATTTAGAAGTAATCAAGAGGTCAACAAGTCTCATTCTGGCGACGGATCGACTTCGTTTGGCTGATCGTGAACGGGAGTCGCAAACTGAAACCAGCTACTCTAATACGTTGTTCGCATTCCTCAAAATGCTGCTTGGCCTACCGGAGCAGTTGCTGGATGACATTTGGGAATCCCTGCTCCAATTGTCTCGTCACCTAGGTAGCAATCTACAGGGACCCTTGCTACTGGTTGCTTGCAAAGATTACAAGAACGCGCATTACTCTGCCAACATTCGACTCCTCCTTCAGTTAGGAGCCAATGTTCGTACAGCCGATTATTGTGGTAATCGACCTCTTCATCTTGTGGCTCAGTCGGACAGTGAGCAGAGTGAAGCCGCTGGATGCCTCTTACTTGGTTACAGCGCAACTATTTCGTATCAACAACTCTGGAAAGACGGCAGTTGACCTGTGGATCGAACGGAACGAGAAGGACCAGAAAGGGGAAGAAGGAGCTGCCGATTCGCGTGATCGACCTGACTGGGTGCCGTGCTGTTCCCAAGTTGAAATGCTTGAGTGCTAGATGCATTCGCGTACACGATGTCCTTTATGAGGATGAGCCGGAATTTTTCCAGGATTCCCACTCTTTCATCAAGAAGCATTGAAGCGTCGTCTTTTTCTTGTATTTTTTTTTTTGTTTTAATGGTCGGTTTTGTGATGGATCTTGAATACAGAAACTGGAAACCCAACTCTGAAAATATTAGTAGTTTTAACTAAACTAAACATTACTTAAACTAAACTTACATTTGTTTTAATAGGTCAAATCAAAATTCTTTAGAATTTAGCTAAAACTTGGATGTAATTTTCTGATAGCTAGGGAGGGGATAAAAGAGCTGCCCGATTGTCGATTGAATCATCGACCAGTTGTTTTTCTTTTGTTATATAACGTATGGGGTTCTGTTTTAAAAATAATAAAATCCAAAGAACCATCTCAAGTGTTGTAGTAATATTATTAAGTTGAGTAACTTAGCGCATGTACATGCTGTAAAATTCCTATTTTGGATTAATGAAAAACAAATACCAAGCAACGCTCTCGAATTCAAATGTCCTAATTAATGTACGCTAACCTGCTGGATTGTTTATTCAATATATGATCGACACTTAAAAAGAGAGAGAATACTAAGCGGATTCATAAATAAATAAAAATTCATGTATTATTGTAATTTAGAAATTGGTGGAAATAAATACTTTAGTGCCTTCATCTACTCTTTTAAAAATTTAGATGGAATCTACTAGGACGAAGGAAAAACCTTCTTAGTAGGGATCGTTTTGAGCTGGCTGAGTGGGACGAGCTGGATATGTTGGAGAACTTATTATCATTGCGGAGCTAGGATACAAATAGGATGTGGCAGCGGCCGTCGTTTAGGTAATATTGTAAGAAGGGGGTATTTTGCGGCCGTTCGTTTAGGTAATATTGTAAGAAGGGGGTTTCTTAGTGCCTAGTGGTCGCTGTGTACTGACATGAAGGAGCAGCTGATGAAGAATAAGTTTTTCTTGTATTCGGCCTTATTTATTCGTTTTGGAGTCGTTTTTTAAACGAATATTGATCAAGATCTTTGTGTTCGTCCGTAGATCGCTCTCATATTACTGTTATTCCCTTTTAAAGTTTTAATACACTCGATTGACAGCACAGATACTGAAATTTTCAACTCTCGATATATTAAAATTTAGTATGCGTTTACTTTAGTTTTGGTTTTCACAAATTTCAACCTATAAAATAATATTCATCGAAAAAAGAAAGTTAAAAAAGGTACGGCCTCGGGAAGTTTCGAACCAGACATCCGATCAAGACGATTTACTTGGTATTCGTCTCTTCCAATCATCATTGCTGATAGTGCGCTACGAGACCTGCTTATGTCATGAAAATTTTAGGTATAAATATTTAATTTTTTAATTAAAAAAAACAAGTACACAATGACATCGGAGGGACTGTGGGAATTATTTTGATACCAAATACATATAGTTCCTAGATTTTGTACTAATTTGAAACTTTCAGAAACAAATTTAAATGAAAATCGCTACCGTACCCCATAAAAACCTTTTGACATTTATTTCGGTCTCTCTATTTCCAAACAAGCATCAATATTATTAACGATACAATAATATCGCCAACAAATTATTACATAAATCACTTTATCGTTATACTTAATTACAATCCTAGTATTCCTCCCCGGGTTTGCCCTGATCGTTGCCGCCACCTTACTCTACGGCACCGGCACAGCGAATGATGTTGACTTGTACAAATCACATCAATCATATCAATTACTCGACGTCGAGTAATAATCGTCAACAGCAGATCATATTTATTTTTTCATTGGATCATATACATAATCGAGGCTTCCCGTCAAAGAGCTTGATGAGTGACCCAAGGTTGCACGATTTACGGTCCAAGGTTGCCAATGTCTTAACCAGCATCGTCTGCTTGTTATTATTTTTTATCAGCTGATCTGCTGATGCATCATTAAAGTGATTTGGTACAGTGATTCAGCAAATTTGTGAATTATACTAGCCATTATATCGCTCTCGAAGTTTACAAGTAAATTATCTTTAAAACGTGCCTTTTATAAAAGAACTCGCCCAGTCTATTAATTATTTTTCCGTCTCAGGTTTAAGAGGTAATAGTGTTAACAAATGTTATAGTGTTATACAATCAGTAGGTTTTCAAGTGATGTACTTATATTCTTATTGATGTGACGCCTACATTTTTTCTTGCAGTTGGGCTACGTTAAAGCAGATTCCTTCAATAATAAAGTAACGATTCTACTGTGACGAAGGCCGATATAGATATCTCTTGATTTTTTTACAAGCAAGGTGCATATTATACCCATAGTCTATACAAGTGTAAAGAAAACTCTGATGCAAAACATTCTTCTTTCTAATTAATTTGTTTTTCTTCTCTTAAATTTAGGCCTCTACTGGCTTAGGCATCTTCTGTGGCGATCAAGTATCTCTACTGCCATACCACACCAATTACCAGTATATTGGTCATATTCATCCAGGTATATGGTATTTAGATAATTGCAATTGATTCCAACAATTATTTTATATTTTTATCTATTCCTAAAGTAAAAGAAGGAGCTCTGTAACTATGGATACACCGCCAAATTGTCCGCTGGATCCCCACACGGCATATACGTTTCGACGATCAGCGCCTCCAATGGGATTGAATCATTTACACTTGATCGAAAATCACGTCTCAACAAACGACTGCGTGAATAACTGCCCTCATCCTCCACTGAAAGAGTTGATCTTCGATGGCTTTATTAAAGGGACCACACCGTTGCTACTGGCCATCCATCACGGAGAATTGGAATCCGTAAAGCGCATCGTCGAATCGTGGGGAGTCGACGTACGGACCGCTGCAACTTATTATTACCATCATCCATCCAGCACCCAAATGGTGAAGATTGAAAGCGTGACCCCACTCTTCGTTGCTTCTTTTCAAGGGCGCAGCAAAATTGTCCGATACCTTCTAGAAAAAGGAGCTGATGTGACTGCCAAAACATCAGACGAAGCTAAGCCAGAGTACGATGGCCTCACTCCACTCAACGGAGCTGTCTCTGAACACTGGATGGCTCCATACCGGCATCCCCTTGATGGACAACGTCTAGAAAGACATGCCATCGTTCTCTCTTTATTAGAATTTGGAGCCGATATTTCTGCTTCCCAAAAACTATTATGGGTGAACAGCAAATTGTGCGGTGTTGATACGACCACGACGCTCATCAATCATGGCCTGGACGTGAAGCAGCGCGATCCGTCTTCGGGAAGGACCGTCTTGCACCACTGGGCCAGTCTTCCTTATGGAATTACTCAAGAAGAAGCACTGACCATCGTCAAACTTCTGATGGATAAAGGTGCTGATGGGATGGCAAGGGACAACTTGGGATTCACACCTATCATGGCAGCCGCTAACGGTCTTGGTCATCGTCTCCATTTGACTCTTTTTGAGTTCTTTCTAGAGAGGGACGACATCGCCATCATGGAGAAGATCGAGGCTATGGAACTTGCCGGAGCAAACATCCTCTCCTTTGCTGGAAATAATGCAGAACAATTTCCCAAGGCTTTGGACTATTGGCGTCGAGCTACACATCTTCGTCAAGCAGAAGGGTCCGGTTCTTACCAAAAGAAGTTGGGACAAAAAAGTATAGGCACCGTCGAGTGGACTACTTTGGATCAACTGGAGCACCTTATCCAGCATCCAACAGAGTACGGAATCAAGATCCAGTCGCTTCTACTAGTTCAACTGAGGATCCTATCCGGTAGGAGCTGGGAAGCCGTCCATCATTTCTTGGACGAGTACATGGGCGATTCCGATTTACAATTAGCATATATGTCATACCAGGGGAAGTGCCTCGAGCTCCTAGATATTTACTCAGCCATATTGGATACGATGCTTCTTTTCGAACCGAGAGATAAAAAATTCTGGAGAATGTCAGTCGGTGTCGTCTGCTCCTTCATCTACACGTTGTCGAATTACGAGAGCTGTAACCCAACGATGGTTAATTCAGAAATGATTAGGGAGTCACTTCGTCTCATTCTGGCGACGGATCAATTACGTTTAGCTGATCGTGAACAGGATACGTATATTGAAAACCGGTACTCGAGTGCGATGTCCACATTCCTCACGATGCTGCTCGGCCTGCAGGAGATGCCGGATGACATTTGGGAATCCCTGCTCCAGTTGTTTGGTCGTCTAGAGCACCATCAACTAGAATACTTGCTGGTTCGGGCTTGTAAAGATTACGAGAGCGTGAATTACTTTTTCACCATTCGGCTGCTCCTTCAGTTAGGAGCCAATGTTGGTGCAGTCGACAAGGATGGCAATGGGCCTCTTCATCTTGTAGCTCAGGCGGAAAGTGAGCAGAGTGAAGCCGCTGGGTGCCTCCTTATTGGTTATGGAGCGCGGCTATTTCGCACTAACAACTCTGGAAAAACAGCAGTTGACTTGTGGATCGAGCGAAACGAGATGGAGGACGACAAGGAGGTGGATGAAGGAGCTGCTGAATCTCGTGGTCGACCGGACTGGTGCCGTACTGTCCGTAAATTGAAATGCCTTAGTGCTAGTTGCATCCGTGTTCACGATGTTCCTTTTAAGAATGAACCGGAATTTTTCCAGGATTCCCATTCATTCATCGAGAAGCATTGATTTGGTGTCTTTTTCTTGTATTTTTTTTTCAAAAGGCGGTTTTGTGATGATGGATCTTGAATACAGAAACTTGAAACTAAACTCTGTAATAGCAGTTATTTAACTTTGTCAAATTTCTTCAGAATGCAAATTTTAATTTTAACCGTTGGTGTTATGATTTTTGGTTAGCTGGAGCCTGGAAGGGGTTCCTGATTTGATGTGGACTCGATAGTTTGGTACAAAACCCTGAATGACGTCATTTAAAGTGCTTTCATTTGGATGGGTCGTCAATGTCTGTCGATCACTGGTCGGGTAAGCACGATTTTAAGAAGGTGCCGTAGTGGTCGTGGGGTTATTGACAATCATACAAGTTGTTATCAGAGAGACAGAGAGTAGCTTTTTAATAACGATTTAGGTTCCTCGATCGTCGATGTTGATGGATAAACTTGGGCAGATATAGCTGATTAATACGGCGGACGTACCGTTAGTATTGACGGGACAGTACAGGGGGCTGTGTAGCTGTGAATATGGATGGCCGTATAGGGCGAAAAGCATTCGAAATCGGTCACTATCATGTGTATGGTCTGGCTAAGTGTAGATCTGGTTCAACTCTTTACCCACTTTCAATGTGGTACACTGGTCCTCTTTCCCTCTTCTATTATAGGGCCGCGCCGCCGGGCTCATTCATAGCCTTTTACGAGGACTATCGTATTGAGTCGTACCTGAGTTATTTCGCTGGATAAAACTGGTCACATTAAATATGAGCTTGATTTATTTATGAATTATTTAAATATGAACTTTTTAGATTTAGACAAAACGCCTATTTTGATTAGTAATATTATAATTTATTAGCAATGATTAGAATACGGGGTACGGATAAAAAGTAGCGGTGGATAAAGAGTAGCTATTGACAGAATTTGGTGCAACTGTCATCGGTGCCATTTGGACGCTAACGGAAGGATAAGCTGGTGTGATCACGGTAGAATGTGCAGGGACTGACACAGCTGGTTGATACGGCCCACGGACAGCGGTGCTGTTGTCGGAACAGTATAAGGCCATTTGTGGTCCAAGTTCGGGTTAATATAATAACCAACTGGGCTTGTTGGAAGAGGGTATAATGTCACTGAAGGTTGAGCAGCATAAGGAGCTACTGTAGTCGGAGCAGCGTAATAAGGAGCCACATAGGATAAAGCACCATAGGAAGCAAAAGTGGCGGGAGCAAAATAAGCATTCATGGAAGCGGGAGCAAAATACAAATCAACGGGCTGCTCCTTATTCGATTCTACTAGTGTAACTCATTGACGCAAGAAGATCAATGAGGAGAACAGTGGTATCATTATATTTTTAAAAATTCTAATATACAATGAATGGTTCATTCGTAAACGTTTAAATTTTGCATAATATAACCAATTAACCGGTAACAAATCCTTTTCTTTTTTCAAGCAGCTCTATTAACCTTCTATATCTAAGAATGGGGTGTCGGTAAGGTAATTCGGCTGTTGTTCGTTGGAGCCGAGTTGAATAAATAGTTATTCTTTCGTCCCACCACTAACTTGATCGGTCTTAAAATAATTTTATTGTAGCTACTTATAATGACCTGGCGTATGAGCGTCAGAAATAAGAAAGATATATCACCCTTTCTGGTCGGATAGGTATACCAGTGCAGCTATCATGCAAAATGTAGACAAGAATATGAAAGTCAGCACTGACTTTACAGCTTTACTAGACGTGATACATTCTGTGCTGCATCATTTAACGACTCCATTAGACTGGAGGAGTCAAACCAGCTACGTGTGCCTTCTGTTCTTCTGAGCCAACATTAATGGCTGTTTCAATACTACTCAAATCCATATTATAGTTACTTTTGGTTGATTCTTTAGTGGGATTCTAATTCAACTAATCCTATATTTGCAATATAGAAACACAATTTAAAATATAGTTCTACAAACCCAGTGTTTCAATCGTTACAATGTATAAGCGTGACCAACACAAGCAGAAGCAGCTTAGATTTTCTGATGCGCTCTGAAAGGGATGTGTTTATATCTAAATTAATAGCTTATTTCTTATATGCTTTCAATCGATAAGGGGGGGGGGGGACATGTTGTTCAAAATGGTCCAGTGGATATTAGTTTTTTTTTGTGCTCGACACAACTGAAACTACACGTTCTAATTCCAAAGTACTTAAGTAACGTATACAAGAGTACTGAGTAGCGTCAATGATAAGAGACCAGATGGTAATACGTAAATTCTGCAGGTCAGTCATTTTTCCAACTCTGCACTAACTTTGTGGGAAACAAGAATCATTTTCCGAGTTGTGGTGCCATATAATTTGGTGAGAAAAGCACATAAATTTATAGCAAAATTCCTATTTTTGAATTAAAGAAAGACAAGAACCAAGCAATTAACGCTCTCGAATTAAAATGTCCTAATTAATGTAGGCCTACTGTGGAAAATACGTATTAGGACTGACTATTAATGCGGTATTTTTCCGAGCATAGAAATATAAGTCAGGAAACTACACTTATTATTCAGTCCGGTAGTGTTTTCATGTAGGACAATGATTGATCTAACAGTTTAAAACATTTATGTTACTTTAATTTAGTCGCAACATGACTTAATAATATCTGATTGCCATTTAAGAAGAGAGCGAATACTAAGCGGATTCATAGGTTATATAAAAGTTTGTGTATTATTGTAATTTAGAAATGGGGGGAAATAAATACTATTATGTCATTAGATTATCTACTCTTTAAATTGAAATGGAGTCAAATGGGACGAATGAAAACTCTTGTTAATAGGGATAGTTTTGAGCTGGCTGAATTGGTCAAGCTGGATACGTTGGAGGACTGCTGGATCACTGCAGCACTTGGATACGAATAAGATGGGGCGGCGTCCGTCGTTGTCATCGGGTAGATGACATAGTATGCTGATGGAGGTGCCTTAGTGGCCGATGGGTACTGATATGAAGGAGCAGCTGATGAAGAATATTTTTTTTTATCTGGCAGTATCGATTCGATTTAGAGTAGTTTATTTTTTTTTTATCGAATGTTGAGCGAAATCTGTTTGGTTTTTAAATATAAGTTCCGTAGAGCGTTCTCATGTTACTGCTACACTTATTAGCACACTTAATTGACAGCACAGATACTGAATTTTTTTTTAAGTCGATATATTTTAAGTATATATGTTTTTTTCGTTCTGGTTTATACAATAATTTCAATCTATTTTTTTAAAAATCATAGAAAAAATAAAATTTTAAAAGTTTGAAAAAAGGTCTCGGGAAGATTCGATCCATACATCCGATCAAGACGATTTACTTGGTATTCGTCACTTCCGATCATCATTGCTGACAGTGTGCTACGAGACCTGCTAATAAAAAGAAAATTTTAGGTATAAATATTTCATTTTTTAATTTTGAAAAACAAGTACACAATGACATTGGAGCGACTATGGGAATTATTTTGATACCAAATTCATATAGTTCCTAGGTTGTATACTAATTTGAAACTTTCAGAAACAAATAAAAAGGGAAATCTCCAAGCACAGATTTTAAATTTTAAAATACAGTAAACACTTACTGCTAAATTACGATAAAAACTGTGTCTTATTGTTTTTATTTATACAAAGCTAATAGATCAGCCATTGCCAACAGTGAATGGTGTTGACTTGTCGAGTAATAGTCAATTGATCATATTTATCTTTTACTAAAATGTATCGACACTTAATTATTCATCCCCGCCGCTGTGTTGCACGGTAACCGGCGTCAAAAATAAATATTTCATTACGGTCTAAAAAATTTGGCGAATACCGTAGTACATTATCTTTTAATAAATAGCGGACCTTGCTATGTCTTCATAGCTTATTAAACCTGGAATGGTTTTATGGTTGTTACATTAAATTAATGTATTAAAGTCTTAAGAAGACGAAGTTTTTTTTCCCCAGTTCCAATTCGTACAGAACTCGTCGTCAGCTGATCTAGAATCAATAATCGTCCGTAGTACATATGACGGTTATAATTATAAGGGTGTAAAATCATTACAAAAATGTAGTGTGTATTGAGTCATCTTATTGGTATGAATACTGTTATTGTAATTGTTATTGTAAAAAATACATTTTAATCGGAATTCGGAGCTTCTCCAGTTCTCCCGTCAAAGCGGGCTTGAGCCGTGAGCAAGGTTGCCAATGTGTTAACCATCGTCTGCTTGTTTTTATTTTTTATCACCTGATCTGCTGATGCATCATTAAAAGTGAGATACGATTCATTGATTCAATGCAAGCCATCAGCCCATTATAATCCATTCTTTTTCTATTCCCGATTCAAGTTCAATAAGAGGTAGTAATCAAAACAAATGTTAGCTTAGTGTTTTAATCAATTACGCTTTAAGTGTTGTTCACTGTTCTTATTATCTTAATGATATGTGACGCCTGTATTTTTCTTACCGTTAGGCTACATTTCAGCAGGTCACTTTAATAATCGAACAACGGTTCTACTGTGAACTCTTGCTGATCTCTCTTGATTTTCTACAAGGTACATTTTATACCTAGTCTAGGATGGAAAGAAAACTCTGATACAAAAAAGCCTTCTCATTATTATTTCAACTTAATTTCTTTTACTTGTCAAAAATTGTAGGCCTCTACTGGCAACTTCTGTGGCAATCAAGTATTTCTACTGCCATACCACACTAATTACCAATATATTGGTCATATTCATCCAGGTATAAGGTATTTAGATAATTGCAAATGATTCCAAGAATTCTTTTATATTTTTATCTATTTCTAAAGTAAAAGAAGGATCTCTGTAACTATGGATGCACCGCCAAATTGTCCGCTGGATCCACATACGGCATATACGTTTCGACGATCAGCGCCTCCTCTGGGATTGAGTCATTTACACTTGATCGAAAATCACGTCTCAACAAACGACTGCGTGAACTGTCCTCACCCTCCACTGAAGGAGTTCATCTTCGATGGCCGTCTTAAAGGAACCACCCCGTTGTTACTTGCGTGCCATTACGGAGAATTCGACTCCGTGAAACGCATCGTCGAATCTTGGGGAGTCGATGTACGGACCGCTGCAACTTATTACCCGGAACCATCCCGTGCAGAAATGGGGTTAATGATGAAGATAGAAAGCGCGACCCCACTCTTCGTTGCTGCTTTTCAATGGCACAGCAAAATTGTCCGTTATCTTCTAGAAAAAGGAGCTGATGTGGCTGCCAAAACATCTAACGAAGCTAAACCCGAGTACGATGGCCTCACTCCACTTGACGGAGCTGTCTCTGAGCACTGTACACTCCCATACCGGCAGCCACTTAATAAACAACATGCAGAGAGAAATGCCATCATTCTCTCTTTACTGGAATTCGGGGCCGATCTTTCTGCTTCCTTCAAACCATCATGGTCGAACAGATGGTGTGGCGTTGATACGACCATGACGCTTATCAAACATGGCATGGACCTCAATAAGCGCGATCCGTCCTCGGGAAGAACAGTCCTGCACTACTGGGCCAGTGTTCCTCGTGACTTTACTGAAGAAGTTTCACTGACCATGGTGAAACTATTAATTGAGAGAGGTGCTGATATTATGGCTAGGGACAACTACGGCGTTACACCCATCATCACAGCAGTGACCGGTAATCGTCGTGTCTGTCGAGATCTCTATTTGAATCTTCTTGATTTCCTGCTAGAGAGGGATGACATCGCCATCATGGAGAAGATCGAGGCCATGGAACTAGCCGGCGCAAACATACTATTCTTTCGTAGTAATTCTTCACTATTTCCGAAGGCTTTCGAGTATTGGCGTCGAGCTACTCATCTTCGTCAAGTGGAAGAGTCCGGTTCTTACCAAAAGAAGTTGGCACAGAAAAGCATTGGTACCATCGAATGGACCACTTCGGATCAAGTAGAGCACCTCCAGCACCCTACAGAGAACAATATCAAGATCCAGTCGATTCTAGTTCAACTGAGAATCCTATCCAGTAAGAGCTGGACAGCCGTGAATCACTTCTTGTTGGTGTACATGTTTGCGAAAAGTATTGATGAATTCGAATGTATACAGAACCTCGAGTTCCTAGATATTTACTGGGCCATGTCGGATACGATTCTTCTCTTTCAACCGAGTGAAAGAGAACTCCGGAATTGGTCAGTCCGTGTCGTCAGCTCCCTCATCGACACGTTGTTGAACTTAAAGGAGTCCAACCCAACGCTCCTCAATTCAGAAATAATCAAGAAGTCATTTCATCTCATTCTTGCGACGGATCGATTACGCTTGACTGATCGTGAACGGGAGACGCAAACTAAAACCAGCTCCTCGAGAACGATGTTCTGGTTCCTCGAGATGCTGCTCGGCCTTCCAGAGATGCTGGATGACTTATGGGGATCCCTGCCCCAATTGCTTCATCACTTAGGGAGCAATGAGGTAGGATCCTTGCTGCTTCCGGCTTGTAAGGATTACAAGAACGCGCATTACTTTGCCATCATTCGACTCCTTTTTCAGCTAGGAGCTAATGTTGATACAGCCGACAAAGATGGTAATCGACCTCTTCATCTTGAAGCCCAGTCAGACAGGAAACAGAGTGAAGCCGCTGGATGTTTGCTTCTTGGTTACGGAGCGCATCTACATCGCACCAACAACTCTGGAAAGACGGCAGTTGACCTATGGATCGAACGCAACGAGAAGGATCAGAAAGGGGAAGAAGAAGCTGCCGACTCGCGTGATCGACCTGACTGGTGCCGTAAAGTTCCGAAAATGCTTTGTTTGAGTGCTAGATGCATTCGCGCTCACGACGTTCCTTATGAGGATGAGCCGGAATTTTTTCAGGATTCACACTCTTTCATCGAGAAGCATTAAAGTGTCGTGATATTTTTCTTGTAATTGTTTGTTTCAAATTTCGATTTTGTGATGGATATTGAATACAGAAACTGGAAACTTAGATCTGTAAGTAACAGTATTTATTTTCTTTTTCATTTTTTTGAAACAGGTAAATTCATATTTCTCCTAAATTTCACTAGAACCTGTGTGCAATTTGATAGCTAGAAAGAAATTGATACGAGCTGTCCGATTGTCGATTGTGCTATCGATCGGTTATTTTCTCTTACATCATTGGTCTTTAACTCATCAAAAAAAAAATTCTAAAGAATTTTTTTTTGATGATGTAACAGTAATACTGCGCGTTTAAACATGTGTTGTAAAGTTGCTATTTTTGGATTAAAGAAAGACGAGAACCAAGCAACGCTCTGTCGCTCTCGATTTTAAATGTCCTACAGTATTATAATCAACACATGTTTCCTATATTTAGTTTGAATGTTAATATAGAAACTAAGAACTTTAAAGCATTTTTTTTTTTGGGGGGGGGGGGGGGGGTATGACAAGGTATGTGGTAGACTGGTAGTGCAACAGATTAATTACAGTATTCTTTTGTTCTTGGGTCCATAAACCTCTTCCTCCGTTTGTTTCTATTTGATTTGATTTGACAGTTTGGTCATTTCAAGTTCTTACATTTTCGATGGATTAGGGAGGCGACCGTCGTTGAAATCGGATACAAACAGGTTAAAGAAGGCGCCGCGTAGTGGTTGTGGAACATTGATAATGATACAAGTTGTTATCAGAGCCTAACTACAGAATAAAAATATTGGTTCCACGATCGCCGATGTTGATGGATAACTTTGGGTAGACATAATAGCTGATTGATACGGTGGTCGGGCATGTGCTGTTGACGGGGCAGTAAAGGGGGCTATGTCGCTGTGAGCACTGATGACCGTATCAATTAGCATTCGGACTTGCCCGCGCTTATTTTTTTTAATGTCTTAATGAGTCGTACCTATATAACTTCTTTAGGTACAACAATGCACATATGTTGATTTTGTAGTTTGAGCATTAAAACGAAAGTTTGAAGTAAAGAAACAAAAAAAATTATAAATATCATGAAATCATCTAGTATTCAGTAAAAAAAAAACCTAAATTATCATGGGGTCAGTCAACATTTCGAGGGAAAGTCAGTAGCGGATAATTTTGAGACGGATACATTGGAAGACAAGTCATTTCAGCGCTTGGATAGGTCGGGCAGCCTTCCTGATGGTCATCGGGTAGCATAGTATGAAGGAGTGGTAGGCGATGCCGTAGTGGTTGTGGGGTTTTGATTCGAAGGAGCACAGCGGATAAAGAGACTAACTATTGAAGGAATTTGATTCAACTACCATCGGTTTCACTGGAACGCTAACGAAAGTATAAGCTAAGGTGATGATCACGGATGGATAAGCAGGAGCTGCAAACATAGGTCACACAGCTGGGTGATACATCGCACAGACAGGTACTGCGTTATCGGGGCAATATAAGGAGAACTGGAGAAACCATTTGTGGTAAGAATGCAGGTTTATGATAACCAGCTGGGTTCGATGGAAGAGGGTAAGATGTCACTGAGGGTTGAAAAGCTGCTGCAGTTGGAGCAGCAAAATAAGACGCCAAAGTGTTTCAGCACTATAGAAAGAAGAAACGGAAGGAGCAGAACAAGTACCTATTCACAGGAGCGGCATAACAAATCAAGTACGGCTGTCCTTTGAATGTTCCGGAATGAAGATGAGATGAAGCATTTTGAAGCATTTTTTTTCTTTAGCTTGTTGGATATTATTATATTATATTGCTGGTTTCTTCGCTCTATGAAAAGTGTGCGGTGTCAAGAGAACTGCCTAGTACTGGACTTTATAAATACCAAATACGATTCCGTTTCCATTAAAGTTATATTGTCTTTAAGTCTAACTTATAATAGAAAAGTATCTGCAATTCCATGTTAATGATTCCCAACATTAATAGTTCTTAATCCAACTGGTATTTAATTACTCTGTTACCAAACATTCTTTAAATCGCTAATTCTAGAACACATAAATAAATTGATCATATTCTTCAAATAATGTATAGCTACCGGTCGTGTGAGCGTTAGAAATCAGCAGAAAGGTACTGTATCGAGACCTTCTGGTCGGACAGGTATGAGAAGACTTGTAACAAAAAAAAAGTCGAGGGATATTGGATCTGCTATTGGGCTCGGTAGGACATATTGGTCTCTCTCGTGTAACAAGTTCATATTAGGTGAGAGAAAATACCTCGTATGACAAAAAAAAATAACCAATATAGTGCTGAGCTGGACGAGCAGTTCATTTCGGGTGTGTGCTATTCATTAATAAATGATTTTGATTGAATTGCAAAAATGTAAAAAAAATATATCAGACTTAATTGTACCTGTACTACCAAATGGTGTATTAAACCGTGGTGGAAGTCACGACTTTACCTTAACGAATCCGGATTAGGATCCTTGCTCCTTCCGGCTTGTGAGGTTAACAAGAACGCGCATTACTTTGTCATCATCCAGCTCCTTCTTCAGCTGGGAGCCAATGTTGTTACTGCTGACAAGGATGGTAAACGACCACTTCACCTTGTAGCCCATGTAGCCCAGGCAGACAGTGGGCAGAGTGAAGCCGCTGGATGTTTGCTTCTTGGTTACGGAGCGTAGTTACATCGCACCAACAATTCTGGAAAGACGGCTGTTGACCTGTGGATCGAACGCAACGAGAAGGAAGACGACCAGGAAGGGGAAGAAGGAGGTGCCGATTCGCGTGATCGACCGGACTGGTGCCGTATTGTCCGGAAATTGAAATGCCTTAGTGCCAGTTGCATTCGGGTACACGACGTCCCTTATGAGGATGAACCGGAATTTTTCAAAGATTCCCACTCCTTCATCAAGAAACATTGAACGTATAGTCTTATTCGTGTAATTTTGTGTTTCCAACGTTGGTTTTGTGATGGAACTTTTTTTTTACTTTGAAAGCCAATTTAATATTCAAATTTTGTAATCGCAGCATACCTACTAGTACTTAAAACAGTGGTCGAGATTGAAGAAGAGAGCGAGCAATAAGTGGATTCCGTTTAATTTACAAAAAAAATAAAAGTTTATGAAAATTGTAACTAAGATCGGGGAATACAAATACTATTATATCATTAGATAATCTTTTTTTCTTTAATTTTAGATTGCGTTAATTGGGACTAAAACATTCATAGAAGAGATAGTTTTAAACTCGTTTAAACTTGCTGAACTGGGTTGAGCTGAGTGCGTTGGAGGATCGATCACTGCGGCGCTGGGATACGCATAGAATGGGGCGGCGGCCGTCGTTGTCGACTTTTCGCCCGGTGGACATAGTAAGAAAAAGGTGCCGTACCGTTCTTTTGGAGTGTTATTCAAGAAAATTCCCAAGTACCCCATTTTGAACCCAAATATGGTCGATAATGTTTATGTATACTATACATGACATTATCGACATTACAGACAGTAGATCTTCACTTATGTAAGAACCAACATTAATGGCTGTTTCAATATTACTCAAATCCATGTTATAGTTACTTTTAGTTGATTCTTTAGCGGGATTAAAATTCAACTCATCCTATATTTGCAATAGAAACACAATTTAAAATATAGTTCCACAAAACCAGTGTTTCACTCGTTTATTTTCTCTTGCGCTCTGGAAGGTATATGTTTATATATAAATGTATAGCTTAGTTCTAATATGCTCCCAATTGATAAGGTTTTTTTATTTGTAATTTTTATAAAATTTCATTCCAGAAAGTGTAGAAGCAAGAAGCGTCTCAACATTCTAACGGTCCTTTGATGCATAGCTTAAGCGCAGCAATCATATAGCCATGCAAGTAAATTAGCAAACTTCTGTCAGTAAAGCAGGTAGATATAGCCGAATCCAAAAGACTTGGCTCAATGTGTGAGATTGTATTTTTTAAATCAAAAAGTGTCCGTATTTTTTAAATCACTAAATGAGTTTTCGTACATTTTTATTACTAATAAATTATTGGGTTTGGCTGGGGTATATTGAACTGCCGTAAAAAAAAAAAATCTAAGTCGATCGGGTGGATGACGTTGTTCAAAATGGTCCAGTGGATAATTTCTCTTTTGTGCTCGACCACAACTGAAACTACACATTCTAATAATCTAATCTAAAAAAATAAAGAGCGGACCCAACCCTGAGTATTGGTAGTATTATTTGGTGAGAAAGCACTATGCGCATAAACCTATTGTAAAATTCCTATTTTTGAATTAAAGAAAGAAAAGAACCAAGCAATTAACGCTCTCGAATTCAAATGTCCTAATTAATGTACACTAACTTGGATTGTTTATTTAAAGCGACTTCATATATAATGAATGAACATATGCACCCTTAATTTATTTTGAGGAAAATACGTATTAGGACTGACTATTAATGTGGCATTTTTTCGAGTATAGAAATATACGTCAGAAAACACCTATTATTCAGTCCGGTAGTGTTTTCATCTATGACAGTGATCTATCAGTTCAAAACATTTATGTTCCTTTAGTTTAATCGCAACATGACTTAAAATGTATGACGAACTTTTAAGAAGAGAGCGAAGACTAAGCGGATTCATAGGTTAGTAAAACTTCATCTATTTTTGTAATTTAGAAATGGGAGGAAAATAAATTATATTATGTCATTAGATCATCTACTCTTTGAATTGAGAGTCAAATGGGACGAATGAAAACTCTTCTTATTAGGGATAGTTTTGAGCGGGCTGAATTGGTCAAGCTGGATATTACGTTGGAGGACTGATCACTGCAGCACTTGGATACGAATAGGATGGGGCGGCGTCCGTCGTTGTCACCTTAGTGAAATAGTGACCGCTGGGTACTGATATGAAGGAGCAGCTGATGAAGAATAAATTTTTTAACTGGCAGCATCGATTGGTTTTAGAGTAGTTTTTTTTCGAAAGTTGATCGAGATCTGTTTCGTTTTTAAATATAAGTTCCGTAAAGCGCTCTTATGCTACTATTACACTTACTAGTACACATAATTGACAGCACAGATACTTAATTTTTTACAGTCGATATATTTAAAAAGTATGGGGTTTTTCGTTTTGGTTTATACAATAATTTCAATCTATTAAAAAAATCGTAGAAAAAATAAAATTTGAAAAGTTTGAAAAATGGTCTCGGGAAGACTCGAACCAGACATCCGATCTAGACGATTTACATGGTTTCGCTTCCGATCATCATTGCTGACAGTGTGCTACGAAATCTACGGAATTTATGACAATTTTAGATATAAATATTTAATTTTTTTAATTTTGAAGAACGAGTACACAATGACGTTGGAGGGATTGTGGGAATTATTTTGATACCAAATTCATATAGTTCCTAAGTTGTATACTAATTTGAAACTTTAAGAATCAAATAAAAAGGAAATTCTCCAAGCACAGATTTTAAATTAAATACAGTAAAAACTTATTGCATCATTACGATAAAACATATGTCTTATTGTTTTAATTTTTAAATAGCAGAACTTAAAATTTCTCTTGTAAACTATCTATTGTAAAAAAAATGGACGCTTCCGGTCAATTTATTTTTTAAAATTCCATCAGTATTATTCGCGATGCAAAGTGAATGCCAAGGCTGTCAATGGACCTGTAGCGCTTTGCTTACATCGTGACATTGTCGTCTGCTTATTATTGTTTTTCAATTTTCTGAGCTGTCATTGACAGCGAGGTACAGTGATTGGGCGTTAATCAAATTTAGCCATTTGAAAATCATTATATTTATCGCTCTCGGAAAAATCTCAGTTATATTACGGCGGCGTTTATAGTTACTAAAGAGGTATATTAACACAAATAAATATTCATATAACGTGTTGCTGTTTTCAATACGTTTCTTTCACGATTAAAATTTCTGTAGGTCAGTTCAATTATCGAACAAGAATTTATCCGAAATTTCGAACATGGTTTCTTTCTTTTTTATTTGCATGCGGCATAGTGCGATCTCACTGACTATGGAAATATCCATAGCAAAAACATTTATGATTTAATTAATTTTTTGTCTTAATTCTACAATATCTCAGGTGCTTCAACTTATTTCATCATCCTCCTCTCATCTGGATTCTGGTGTTTTCTATCACATATACTTCAATACTTGCATTTAATGCAATCACCAAGCTGTTGATCTGATAGGCAGGTCATACAGGAACAATAGCCTCATCTTGTTGTGGTATAATAAAGTAAAAAGAAATCAAAATAACTTTAAATAATTTTTTTTCTTTTTTCTATTCAGTGTTTCTACTGCAACACCAAACCAATATTTATCACATCATTTTGTGCAAGAAAAGCTGCTGGAATATTTAGTTGTGCACCAATACTTCCCAAGTACATTATATTCCCTTAATTTCTGTTCTACATTATTATGTTTATTAAGTGCTAAAGAAACTTTATTTTTCTGGTAGAAAATTGTAGGCCTGATTTCTTCTGTGGCGATCAATAAGTATTTCTACTGCCTTATACCACACCAACCAGTCAACCACTAATACATTTAATTATCAAAATACATCATCCAGGTATAAATAATATGGTATTTTTATAATTTTCAACAATTTTGAACATTCTTTTATACATTATCTATTTCTAGATTAATAGAAGAAGCTATAACAATGACAGCTCCCCCAAATTGTCCACTGAATTCAAATATATACAAGTTTCGACAATCATCGCCTCCAACTGGATCGGCTCACTTACTCGCGATCGGAAATCACATTTCATCAAACGACTCTGTGAACTGCCCCCATCCTCCACTGAAGGAGTTCATCTTCGATGGCCGTGTTTAAGGCACCACCCCGTTGCTACTGGCGTGCCATTACGGAGAATTCGACTCTGTAAAACGAATCGTAGAATCTTGGGGAGTCGACGTACGGAACGCTGCAACTTATTACCCGCAACCATCCCGTGCAGAAATGGGGTTATTAAGGAAGATAGAGAGAGCAACTCCTCTTTTCGTTGCTGCTTTTCAAAGGCACAACCAAATCGTCCGTTACCTTCTAGAAAAAGGGGCTGATGTGACCGCCAAAACATCCAACAAGTCCCAAATAGAATTCGACGGATTGACTCCACTTTACGGAGCTGTCTTGGAACATGGGATGCTTACACACCGGCTTGGTCCATTTAATAAGCAACGCGCAGAGAAGAATGCCATAGTTCTCTCTTTACTGGAATTCGGTGCCGATCTTTCTGCTTCCAGCGCACCGTTATGGATGAACCAGTTGTGTGGCGTTGAAACGACCATGACACTCATCAATCATGGCCTGGACCTAAAACAGCATGATCCGACCTCGGGAAGAACGGTCTTGCACCACTGGGCCAGTCTTCCTTATGGAATTACTCATGAAGGAGCACTGACCATCGTGAAACTTCTGATGGAGAAAGGTGCTGATGTGATGGCAAGGGACAACTTTGGATTCACACCTATCATAAGAGCGGCGATGAGTCTTGGTCCTCATCTCTATTTTGCTCTTCTTGATTTATTTTTGGAACGGGACGACGTCGCCATCATGGAGAAGATCGAGGCCATGGAACAGGCCGGAGTAAACATTCTCATCTTTCATATGAATTCCCCACATGTTCCAAAGGCTTTCGAGTATTGGCGTCGAGCTACACATCTTCGACAAACGAAAGGTGCTTGTCCTTACCTACAGATGAGCTTATTAGGCGCCGTCAAATGGACCGCTTTGGATCAACTGGAGCACATCATCCCACACTCATCAAAGGACGAGATCAAGCTCCAGTTGTTTCTAGTTCAATTGAGGATCCGATCTGGTAGGAGCTGGAAATCTGTCAAGTTGTTATTGGAGGCGTACATGGGCGATTCCGCTTTCGAATACATGGAGTTCAAGGGAAAGTACCTCGAGCTCCTAGATATTTACTATGCGATGTTAAATACGATTCTTCTCTTCCAACCGAGCGAAAAAGGGATCTGGAGTACGTCAGTCCGTGTCGTCGGTTCCCTCATCTACACATTGTGGAATTTTAACATCTCCAACCCAACACTCCTCAATTTAGAAATAATCAAGAAATCAATTCATCTTATTCTGGCGACGGATAAATTTCGTTCGGCTGATCGTGAACGTGAGCCGCATGTTGAAAACCGGTACTCTGGTGCGATGTTCACATTCCTCACGATGCTGCTCGGCCTGCCGGAGATGCTGGATGACATTTGGGAATCTCTGCTCAAATTATTTCGTCATCTAGGGAGCCATAAACTAGGATCCTTGCTGCTTATGGCTTGTAAAGATTACAAGAATACGCATTACTCTTCCACTATCCGACTCCTTCTTCAGTTAGGAGCCAATCTTGATACAGCCGATGAAGATGGTAATCGACCTCTTCACCTTGTAGCCCAGGCGGACGGTGAGCAGAGTGAAGCCGCTGGCTGTTTGCTGCTCGGTTACGGAGCGCAGCAATTTCGCATCAACAATTCTGGAAAGACGGCAGTTGACCTGTGGATCGAACGCAACGCGGACTGCCAGGATGAGGAAGAAAGGGCTGCCGAATCGTTTGGTCGACCGGACTGGTGCCGTACTGTCCGGAAATTAAAATGCCTGAGTGCTGGTTACATTCGTCTTCACAACGTTCCTTATAAGGATGAATCGGAATTGTTTCAGGATTCCCACTCCTTTATCAAGAATCATTGAATGGTTGTCTGTTTCTTGCACTGTTTGATTTCCAATGTCGATTTTGTGATGGATCTTGATGTGATGAATATACAGAAACTGGAAACTCTGCAAATAACAGTGTGTGGTTTTCTTTTTATTAAAAAAAAAGTAGAAATAGTTTCTTTTTACTGTCCTTTTAAAGTTTTGAATACCCTTGATTGACAGCACCTTCTCTTTCAGTAAGCAGCTAGCCAATGTCAATATTATAGCCGATAAAGATAGGTAATCGACCCTTTCGCATCTTGTAGCTCAGTAGGACAGTACAGTGAACAGTGATGCGGCTGACTGTTTGCTGCTCGGTTATACGGAGCGCAGTTATTTCGTACCAACAACTATGAAAAGACAGCAGTTGGCCTGTAGATCGAACGCAAAGAGATGGAGGACGACCAGTATGGAAATGCTGGTTTATTGCTCCTTCGCGACCCGACTGCGTGTCGTATACTTTTCTAATATTGTTTTACTTCAGCGCTAGATGCATTCGCGTTCACGACGTCTCCTATTCGAAATTGCCAGCCGTTTTTCATCCGATCATTCAACATTGAAGAACATTTAATTGCTGTTTTTGTTCTTTAATAAATGTGTGCTATTTTCTTTTAATTCCTTTTTTGCGAAGTCACTTGATTGAATGTCAATACAGAAACTGAGATCTGTGAAGCATATTATTTGGTACAGCATGGGTATACGCCTATAAGGTGGTAGCACAGTGTTTCTTTTGCTCTTATATGGGTTCATAAATCGTGAATGTCCTCAGTTTGTTTTTATTTGAGATATTGGTAGAAACTCAACACTTTATTTATTCACAAAGTGCTTGCATATTCGGACGGATGGGTTAGCGACCGTCGTTATTGAAGTCACCATGCGCACAATTTGAAGTAGGCGCCGTAATAGTGGTCGTTGTGTTTTGATAATGATACGGTACATAATTTGTTATCAAAGAGTAGATACAGAATAACGATTTTGGTTCCACAATCGTCGATGTTGATGGATAACTTTGGGCCGACATAAAGGTGGTCTGACAGGTACTATTGACGGGGCAGTAAAGGGGGCTGTACCGATGTGAGCATTGATGACTGTAAGGGTTAATAAGCATTTGAACTCAGCGACTACTACTCCACTTTCAATATGGTTCAGTACTTCGTGGAGTTGAACGATTTGCGGGATGTTTTATTCTTTAATTACGCGGGGCCGCACTCTTTCATAACTTTTTTTTTAACTTATTGAGTCGAACCTATATAATTTTTTTAGGTAAAGCTATACATATAAAATATCACGTTGATTTAGTAGTTTGAACATTGAGGCAAAACTTTGAAGTAAAGAAAAAAAAAATAGAAATGTCATTAAATCATCTAGTATCTGTGTTACGTCATTTATTAACTCCAATGGATTGCAATCACTTGGATGCGATTGAGAAACATATTTTAACAAGCAGTTGCTCTCATCCGGCTTAAAAAGACATACGGTTTAAACAATAACCTCTTGAAGGATGTTCGCCTCTACAACTTGCGTGCCATTTCGGAGAACTGGCTTCCGTAAAAGCAAATCGTCGGAAGTTGGGGAGTTGACGTCCAGGATGATGACTTCTATTACACCGATCCAATAACCTGCTTTTTTAATAGGACATTGTATTCAACAAGGATCGGAAGAGCAACCCCACTGTTTGTTGCATGTATCATAAGGGACATTGCGATGTAGTGCGCTACCTAATCGAAAGGCAAGCAAACGTCTCCGCCAAAATACCATAGATATAATATGAAGATTACGATGGTTTGACTCCTCTTTACGCGTCCCTTAATCGAAGCTATTGATCAAGAGCAGTCACTTCCTGAAACCAATATGAAGGAGAGGAGCGTCATCGTCCGCTTATTGATGAAAAACGGAGCTTTGAGTTATGCGTCATCCCTATCCTTCAGACCCGCAAATAGATGGCCAATTTGGATTATGCCATTGTGTGGTATCGAAGCCATAACAGAGCTGATAAATTATGGCTTTGATTTTGACAAAGGCACCCCATCTGGGAACGGAACTATTCTGCACTACTGGGCTGGCCGATTTCACGACATTTCCGAATTCAGCACTGAAGAGGATTACTCACTTAAAGTCGTCAAGTTGTTACTTGACAAACGTGTTAATCTATTAGCTCTCGGGATAATTGAGGCTTTACAGTTGTTATTAAAGTGGCCTACGGTAGAAGTGGCAATCGTCCCAACTACGCTGTTTTGAATTATCTAATAGATAGAGACGATATCGACGAAATGGATAAAATCGACGCTCTAGAACTGGCCGGTGCTGTTGTACTAAACGGGAATGAAGTGGATCGTCAAAAAGCTTTTGAATATTTGCAACTGGCTTGTTCATCAAGTTGATCATTCAAAAGCTTTTAAATATTGGAGGCAAGCACTATATAGATTATTAGACAGACATATATAATAGATCAGGTATCTAGCAATTATCAACATCATATGCTTTTGAGTAAAAGAAAGCAGATCGTATTTATACCAATATTTGTGGGTTAGTTATTATTTTAAAAAATTTTCTTATTTATTTACGAACCGTGGCCAAGGTTGCCAATGAATTTGTAGCGCTTTGCTTACATCGTGACATCGTCCGATCGTCGTCTGCTTATAATTTTTTTTCTGAGCTGTCATTGACACCAAGGTACGGTGGTTGGGCGTTTATCAAATTTATTAGCTATTTGGAAATCATTACGGTATATATTTATCATTATAGTTATCCGACAATTTTATCATGTTTTTAAAAAAATATTTTTACGCCACAAGGAGATTAATCTATAAAGATCTCATTTTATAATAAGGCATAAGACTGGTACAATAAAGTGAAAAGAAATCTAAATAACTTCAAAACATTTTCTTCTTTTTTTATTCAGTCTTTCTACTCCAATACCATACCAATATTTATCACATCATTTTGTGCAAGAAAGCTGCTGGAATATTTAATTTTGCACCAATACTTCCAAGTACATTATTCCTTTAATTTCTGTAATTCTGTTTTACATTATTATATTTATGAAGTTCTAAAGAAACTTTATTTTTCTCGTAGAAAATTGTAGGCCTCTATTGATTTCTTCTGTGGCGATCAATGTTATTCTATTGCCTGGTATCACACCAACCACTAAATTTCGCTTATTACATCATCCAGGCATAAATATGGTATTTATATAATTGCAAATAATTTTAAACATTTCTTTTATAACTTAATATTTTTCTAGAGTAATAGAAAAAGATCTAGAACCATGGCAGCTCCACCAAATTGTCCACTTGATTCCAATACCTATAAGTTTCGACAATCAGCACCTCCAATGGGATCAAGTCATTTACCCGTGATCGAAAATCACGTCTCAACAAACGACTGCGTGCACTGTCCTCACCCTCCACTTAAGGACTTCATCTTCGATGGCCGTGTTAAAGGAACCACCCCGTTATTACTGGCGTGCCATTACGGAAAATTCGACTCCGTGAAACGCATCGTCGAATCTTGGGGAGTCGATGTACGGACCGCTGCCACTTATTACCCGGAACCATCCCGTGCAGAAATGAGGTTAATGAATAAGATTGAAAGCACGACCCCACTCTTCGTTGCTGCTTTTCAAGGGCACAGCAAAATCGTACGATATCTTCTAGACAAAGGAGCTAATGTGAATGCCAAAACATCAGACGAAGCTAAGCCCGAGTACGATGGCCTCACTCCACTAAACGGAGCTCTCCCTGAACACTGGATGCCTCCTCACCACTGGTCTGACTGGTGTCCCCTTGATACACTACGTCGAGAAAGACATACCATCGTTCTCTCTTTATTGGAGTTTGGGGCCGATATTTCTGCTTCCCAAAAACCGTTATGGATGAGCAACAGATATATAGTGTGTGGCGTTGATACGACCATGACGCTCATCAATCATGGCATGGACGTGAAGCAGCGCGATCCAACCTCGGGAAGAACAGTCTTGCACCACTGGGCCCGTCCTTATCATGACTGCACTGAAAAAGATTCATTGACCATCGTCAAACTGCTAATTGAGAAAGGTGCTGATGTGATGGCAAGGGACAACTCCGGATTCACACCTATCATGACGGCCGCAAACAGTCTTGGTCTTGGTTATGGTTCTGGTCTTGAATTGGCTCTTCTTGATTTCTTGTTGGAACGGGATGACATCGTCATCATGGAGAAGATCGAGGCCATGGAACTGGCCGGCGCAAAACTCTTTTCCTTTCCTAGAAATTCTTCACAATTCCACGAGGCTTGCGACTATTGGCGTCGAGCTACACATCTTCGTCAAATGGACGGGTCTTACCAAAAGAAGTTGGCACAGAAAAGCGTAGGCACCATTGAATGGGCCACTGCGAATCAACTGGAGCACCTCACCCAGCACCAAACAGAGTGCGAGATCAAGATGCAGTCGCTCCTAGTTCAACTGAGGATCCTATCAAGTAGGAGCTGCTGGGAATCCGTCCTAAACTTTTTGAAGGATTACATGTGCAATTCAGATTCCTATTTGAAAGAAATGCGGTACGTGGGAATGTACCCAGAGCTCCTAGATATTTACTGGGCCTTGTTGGAAACGATTCTTCTCTTCAAACCGAGCGAAAAAGGCATTTGGAATATGTCAGTCAGTTTCGTCAGTACCCTCATCTACACGTTGTATAACGCCAAGAGCTTCAACTCAACACTCCTCAATGTAGAAACAATCAAGAAGTCAATTCATCTCATTCTGGCGACGGATCAGTTTCGTTCGGCTGATGGTGAACGGGAGACGGAAACTGAAATTAGCTACTCAAGAGCGATCTTCACATTCCTCACGATGTTGCTCGGCCTACCGGAGATGCTGGATAACATTTGGGAATCCCTGATCCAACTGTTTCGTCACATAGATAGCGATGAGCTAGGATCCTTGCTCCTTCCGGCTTGTGAAGATTACAAGAACGCGCATTACACTGCCCCCATTCGACTCCTTCTTCAGTTAGGAGCCAATGTTGATGCTTTCGATAGAAATGGTAATCGACCTCTTCACCTTGTAGCCCAGGCAGACAGTGGGCAGAGTGAAGCCGCTGGATGTTTGCTTCTTGGTTACGGAGCGCAGCTACATCGCACCAACAACTCAGGAAAGACGGCTGTTGACCTGTGGATCGAAAGCAACGAGAGGGAGGACGATCACGAAAGGGAAGGAGCTGACGAACCGTTTGGTCGACCTGACTGGTGCCGCACTGTTCGGAAATTGAAGTGCCTAAGTGCTTGTTGCATTCGTGTACACCACGTCTCTTATGAGGACGAGCCTGAATTCTTCCAGGATTCCCACTCCTTCATCAAGAAGCATTGAAGCGTCGTCTTTTCTTGTACTTTTTGGTTTCCAATGTCGGTTTTGTGATGGATCTTGAATACAGATGAAACTGGAAACAAAGCTCTGTATAACAGTTGGTTTTTTAACTTAAATTTTAAAAAATTACCAAGTTAACATTTAAATTTCTATAATCGTAGCAGCTACTACCACTTATAACAATAATCGATATTGAAGAAGACAGCAAACACAAAGTAAATTCAGTTTGTTTACCAAGTTAAAGTTTATGTAAATTTTCGTTTATGTTCGGGGAAAATAGTTAATATTTATGTCTTCAGATTGCGTCAATTAGGACGGGCGAAAGCATTTTTTATAGGAATATGGTTTTGAGCTAGCTGAACTAGGTCGAGCTTGATGCGTTAGAGGATCGGTCACTGCGGTGCTTGGAAACGAATAGGATGGGGCGGTGGCCGTCGTTTTCAACTTGTTATCAGTTAGACATAGTAAGAAGGAGTTGGTGTACCTACTTTTAGTGTAATTAACCATTCAAGAAAATTTACCAAGTGTCCCATTTTTAAACCATCCCCAATATGATCGATAATGTTGATGTATAGCTGCGTCCTAGACCTATAAATATGTATGAACCAAGAGTAATGGCTGTTTCAATACTATTCAAATCCATATAATACTTACTTCTGGTTGATTCTTTAGCGGGATTATAATTCAACTCATCCTATATTTGCAATAGAAACACAATTTATTAATATAGTTCTTAAAAAACGTGTTTGATTCGTTTGTTGTTGATACGCACAATTTAAACAAGGCACCGCGTAGTGGTCGTGGAATATTGATGATGATACAAGAGTAACTTTTGAATTACGATTTTAGGACCACGATCGTCCATGTTTATGGATAGACTTGGAGAGACATACTTGAATGATACGGTGGTCGGACAGATCCTGGTGACGGCAGTAAATGAGAATATGTCGCTGCGATCATTGGTGGCCATACGCAAGTCGATAATCAGTCGGACTCGGACGCTATTATCATATGTAGGGTTTTGATAAGTGTTGATCTGATTCAACTCTTTGGCCACTTTTAATGTGGTACATTATAACAGTTTGCCGTATGTTTTACTTTTCTATTATGGTACTGCGTCCATTCGTAACTTTTGTTGTCAATCATCTTATTGAGTCGTACTAATATTATTTGCACTGGTTAGTAGAAACTGCTCATATAAAATACGAGCTTGATTTTTTAGTTTGGCCCTTTTAGATAAAATACGCGTGCTATTAATATAAGTAAATAGGTTAGAAAACTACACTCATAAATAAAAGTTAATGTATTATTTGCATATAAGAAATAGAAAAAAATTATAATATCTTTAGGTCATCTAGTAATTTGTAAAAAACTACAATATCACGGTGTCAATATAGGTAGAAGGAAAACTTTTTAATAATTAAAATAGTTTTGGGTTGGATACATATTGGAAGACGTGTCACTGCAGCGCGCTTGGATAGGTCGGGCTAGCGGCTTTCGTTGTCGTGGGTTTGACATAATGAAGGACTGGTAAGAGGTGCCACAGTGGTCGTAGGGATCTGGTATGAAGGAGTAGCTTAACTATTGCATGAATTTGGTGCGATTGCCATCGGTACCACTGGGATCTAAAGGAAGGATAAGCTGGGGTGATCACGGAGACGTGCTTATTACAATGAGTAGTGCGCTTGTAAGACAATCTATACGATTTTATCAAGGTTAACATTGTGATAAAAAAAGTATCGATTCCATTTGAATGATTTCCCCGAATAAAAAATATTGTTAATCCAAATGCTATTTAATTACTATTTTAAAAAAAAAATCTTTGAATATCCTCGATATTATATAGAATATCCTGAGCTTATACGAGTGCCTTTACATTACATGTACATGTCTGTTTTCCAATTATCTATGGCCTATATAACCTCTTTTTCATACAAATTAAGCGAATGTTGATAAGGTATACAGCTGTTGTCCGCTGAAGGCTGAAGCGGAGATGAAACCGTCGAGTTATTCTTCAATACTCAATAATAGTAGGCTACATAATAAGTTTCTGAAAAGTGATAATGAGACATGTAATTCCAACTCAAATTGAATTGCTAAGAATGTCCGTATTACATTTAACTACTTATATTACTGGAAACCTTTAGTTTTCTTAGAAAGAAGGACAAAACGCAATTTTTTTCCTTTTATTGTAGCTTCTATTGCACAGTACACTACAATCAACGTCTACATCACTAAATAGTTAATATGAATAACAATCAACAAAATTGCTTGGCAGAGTAATCTCCACTCTTTTCCTATGACACCAACGGCTCATTTTAAATAGCTCATCGCAAATGTAGGAGGGCTCTGTAGAATTGCCTACAGCGGTGTGCAGCCCAACTCCCAAGTGATATAGTTCAACTGGTTCTCGCAACCTCCCGAATCGCCCATGAATCGTATGCTTCAACATCACAATACCGCATCAAATTCCAACAGTTTCAAAGAGAAAGTTTAGTTCTTCTTGAAACCAGCATCAGTTAAAAAGACCTCCAGCTCTCTTTTACTGTACGTTGTCGACTCGACCAATTGTCAATTGATCCGTGATCTTACCGATTATCTACACTTCTGCACATTAAATTTTACAAACAAGAAATATTGCGATTCAACAAAGATACCTATTTTAAAATTTACAAAGTTTGTTAAAGAAGTACCTACTGCAATAATTATTTCGTATTTTCAAATATAGTGAATCAGAAAATCTACATCTTGACGACGGGATTCCCGTTCTCATTTAATTTTTCTCCTCATCAGGCAGTACAGTATAATACCGTACAGATTTCTTATAACCTCGTTCGGTTCTTCTCTCTCTGGCGGTTCTCATCTCATACTGGCATTCATACAGATTGAAAAAAAGTTGTAATTCAGGTATGCAGCCATATTATTATGAACAATAAACTCTCGTCTGAAATAAGCACAAAAAGGCCCTTCCTGATTTCCTTTTTGGTGATCAAGTATTTCTACTGACACCTTCACTTATACATTAGGCATATTACATCATCCAGGTATAAATATGGTATTTACATAATCCCAAATGTATTTTATACATATTATTAATCTATTTCTAGGGTAAAAGTAGATCTGTTACTATGGAAGCTTCTCCAAATTGTCCGCTGAATCTCGATACATACACAGGGACTCGGACTCCTATGTTAATAAGTCATTTATGCGCGATCGAAAATCACGTTTCATCAAACGATTGCGTGAACTGTCCTCACCCTCCACTGAAGGAGTTCATCTTTGATCGCTGTGTTAAAGGCACCACCCCGTTGCTATTAGCCTGCCATTACGGAAACTTCGACTCCGTGAAACGCATCGTAGAAGCTTGGGGAGTCGACGTCCAGACCGCTGCAACTTATTACCTGATTCCATAAAAAATGATGTCATATACGAAGATTGAAGGCGCGACCCCACTCTTCGTTGCTGCTTTACAAGGGTACAGCAAAATCGTCCAATACCTTCTAGAAAAAGGAGCTGATGTGACTGCCAAAGCATCAAGCAAAGCTGAACCCGAGTACGATGGCCTCACTCCACTTGACGGAGCCGTCTCTGATCACTCACGTCTCCGGTATCCACGGGATGAGCAACGTATAGAGAGGACTGTCATCGTACGCTCTTTCCTGGAGTTCGGGGCCGATATATCTGCTTTCAACAAACCGTTATATGGATGAACAAGTTGTGTGGCTTTGATACGATCATGACACTAATCAATCATGGCCTGGACCTGAAGCAGCGCGATCCGTCCTCGGGATGAACAATCTTGCACCACTGGGCCAGTCGTTATCATGACTGCACTGAAAAAGAATCACTAACCATCGTCAAACTGCTAATAGAGAAAGGTGCTGATGTGATGGCAAGGGACAACTTCGGATTCACGCCTATCATGACTGCCGCAAACCGTACTGATCCCCATTATCACCTTGATTTGGCTCCTCTTGATTTATTGTTGAAGAACGACGACATCGCCATCATGGAGAAGATCGAGGCCATGGAACTGGCTGGCGCAAACATCATCACCTATGCTAGATATTCTTTACAATTCCGCAAGGCTTTCGACTATTGGCGTCGAGCTACCCATCTTCGTCAAACAGAAGGGTCCGGTTCTTACAAAAAGAAGTTGGTACAAAAAAGCATAGGCACCATCGAATGGACCACTTCGGATCAGCTGAAGCACCTCATCCAGCATCCAACAAAGTACGAGATCAAAATCCAGTCACTTCTAGTTCAACTGAGAATCCTATCCAGTAGGAGCTGGAAAGCCACCAATCATTTTTTGGAGCGGTACATGCATGAATCCGATTTAAGTTTAGCATCTATGTCATTATGTCATACGAGAGAAAGTACCTAGAGCTCCTAGATATTTACTAGGTCTTGCTGGAAACGATTCTTCTCTTCATACCGAGCGAAAAAGGACTCTGGAATACATCAGTTGGTATCGTCAGCTCCCTCGTTGAAACGTTATCAGACTTTCAGAGCTACAATCCAAAGATCCTCAATTCAGAAATAATTAAAAAGTCAATTCATCTCATTCTCGTGCCGGATCAGTCATTCCGTTTATCTGATCGTGAACGGGAACCAGAAACTGAAACCGTCTACGAACGACGTGAACGCGAACGAGATGACGATGTTCGATTTGCTCCAGATGCTGCTCGAACTACCGGGGATGCTGGATGACTTGTGGGGATCCCTGCCCCAACTGTTTATTCGACTTGAATACTTGCTGCTTCAGGCTTGTAAAGATTACAAGAATGTTTATTACTCTGCTATCATTCGACTTTTCCTTCAGTTAGGAGCCAATGTCGATACAGCCGATGAAGTTGGTAATCGACCTCTTCACCTTGTGGCTCAGTCGGACAGTAAACAGAGTGATGCCGCTGGTTGCCTCCTTATTGGTTATGGAGCGCAGCTATTCCGCAGCAACAACTCTGGAAAGACGGCAGTTGACCTGTGGATCGAACGCAACGAGACGGAGGACGACCAGGAAGGGGATGAAGAAGCTATCGAATCGTGCGGCCGACCGGACTGGTGCCGCACTGTCCGAAAATTGAAATGGCTTAGTGCCTGATTCGCGTACATGGCGTCCCTTATGAAGATGAGCCGGAATTTTTCCAGGATTCCCACTCCTTCATCAAGAAGCATTGAAGCGCTGTCTTTTTCTTGTACTTTTTGGTTTCAAATGTCGGTTTTGTGATAGATATTGAATACTGAAACTGAAAACTCAACTATTTAAATAAAAACAGTGTATGCTGGTTTCTCGTTTTATTTTATATAAACATTTAATTAGCAAGTCTCGAGAGTGTAGAAGAAAGCGAATTCTATAAAGAGGATTCAGATTTACCAAGTTCAAGTTTATGTAAATTGTAATTTGAAAATCGAGGAAATAATAAATACTTCAGGTCATCTATTATATTGCTCTATAATTACAGATTGAGCCCATATTGGGACGGAGGAAAAAAAATTTTAGTTGGGATAGTTTAGAGCTGGCTGAATTGTGTTGAGCTGGAAACGTTGCGGAATGTGGAGGACGTCTGCTGGATCCGCTTAAACGCTTGGATACAAATAGGATTGGGATGTGGCCGTCATAGTATGAACACTGCGTGTAATGATCTGAAGGATGGGCTTCTTCACTTCTGTAAAGATTACATTTTTATCGGCTTTCTCGTTTATGTTTTGAGCAGATTTTTTTAAATTGCAGGTTGATTTATTTCTGTTTAAATTTGTTTTCCTTCTTAAGTAGATTGCTCTCATTTTTCACGTTACTATTATTTCCTTTTAAAGTTTGAATAATACCCTTGATTGACAACACCTTCTCTTTCAGTAAGAAGCTAGCCAATGTCAATATTATAGCCGATAAAGATGGGTAGATAATCGACCTCTTCGCACCTTGTAGCTCAGTCAGACAGTACAGTGAACAGTGATGCGGCTGGCTATTTGTTGCTCGGTTATACGGAGCGCAGTTATTTCGTACCAACAACTATGAAAAGACAGCAGTTGACCTGTGGATAGAGCGCAAAGAGATGGAGGACAACCAGAAAGGAAATGCTGGTTTGCTCCTTCGCGACCCGAATGGTGTCGTATACTGTTCCAAAATTGTTTTGCTTGAGCGCTACCTAGATGCATTCGCGTTCACGACGTCTCCTATTCGAAATTGCCAGCCGTTTTTCATTCGATTATTGAACATTGAAGAACATTTAATCGCTGTTTTTGTTATTGAATAAATGTGTGCTAGTTTCTTTTTCATTTTTTTTTACGATGTCACTTGATTGAATGTTAATACAGAAACTGAGATCTGTGAAGCATATTATTTGGTACAACATGGATATACGCTTATAAGTTGGTGTAGCACAGTGTTTCGATATTATCGATCTTAATTCTTATACTTTTAAAAACATTACGAGTAATATAAGAAAATACCAAATAGATGTTTTTCCAATAACATTTTTGTCTTTTCCTATCTTAATAATCAGAAAAATAGTGTGCATCATTTGTGGTAAAGCAACTGTTTAACAAGATATTTCTTTAAAAAATAATTACAAACTACTTAGAGATGGTAGTAAAATGGTCAATGTATATTGTTTCCACGAAAAAAATCGTTATTCTTTATGCTATTTGAAGGTTATAGTAAATCATTTCTCGGAAGAAAAAGGGTGAATAGAAACGTTGATGGTCAGAAATCAAAATGCAGCTAGAGATTCTTATTCCTCTTTTACCGTACTCACTACTCAGTCTTCAATCAGTTTCATTTTAAAGAAGTAATAACAAGCTTTCGCTCTTTAATTTACAAGTGACGCGTCATTTTACTCGACTTAAAAGGTAGTAATCAGCAGTCAGCACTGATCCATTACTGCAATATGATTTAAAAATAGTATTTGCTATTGCTATTCTCTTAGACATACGTAATTCATATGTTTACCATATACTAATGCTCATTTTAAAAAAATAATCTCAGGAAATGAACACAACGGCGGATCAAGATGATGACCAATCTTTAAACCAGTGTGTTTCATCTGTTGTCGAGAAACCGGATGAAGCATCTTTGAAGTCGGCTTTATTTCAATCCTGCCTCATTATTTCCAATACATTGGGTAAAAGAAAAAAAACTAATTCAGTACTTTTCAATATAATTCAATAAATAACAATAATTTGATTTAGATTTGGAAGAAAAGGTTCAGTCGATCGCCATCTCACTCCTAAAGCACATTGACATTAAGTTGAACGAGTGCCAGGCTCTGATGCTGGCCCCTACTCGTGAGCTCGCCCTGCAGATCCAGAAGGTGGTTCTGACCATTGGTGACGCACAGTGTCACGCTTGCATTGGTGGGACCAATGTCTACGAGGATCTCCAAAAGCTGTCGGAGGGCGTCCATGTGGTTGTTGGAACTCCTGGACGAGTTTTTGACGTGATTAATAATCGACATCGACGGGCACTGAGTAAATATTATTTAATTTGTATTAAAGACTTCAAGTTAATTGAAAATTAAATCTTCTTTACTAAACAGAGACGAATAGCATCAAGGTTTTCGTGCTGGATAAGGCCGACGACATGTTGTCTCGCAAATTCAAGGATAAAATTGTCGATGTCTTGAAGAACTTGCCAGCTGAGAGGTACAGGTGATTATGCATTCGGCTACGATGCCAGCCGATGACGTGATGGAAGTGATGAATCACTTGACGCCCAATCCGATCCGGATACTGGTCAAGAAGGAAGAATTTACATTTGAAGGTATCAAGCAGTTTTACATGCAGGTAATATGCCATTATTTTAGATTCATCATTTTTTAACAAGATAGTAAAATATTTTAAAACTAATTGATTAAGGTGGAGCACGAAAAGTGGAAGTTGGATACGCTGTGCGACTTGTACGACGCCCTGAGCTTCACTCAGGCCGTCATCTTTTGTAACTCGCGTAGGAAAGTGGACTGGGTGACAAAGAAGATGCACGAGAGGGACTTAACCGTTTCTGCCATTCACGGAAAGATGGATCAAAAGGAGCGTGACGTGATTATCCGTGAATTCCGTTCGGGATCGTCTCCCGTCCTCATCAGGACGGATTTTCTGATTCGTAGTATTGACTTTCAGCAAGTTTCGTTTGTTATCAATTACGATTTGCCCCTTAATCGTGAAGACTACATTCACAGGTTTGTCATAATATTTACCTTTCATTTATTTTAAAATAAAAGTAATTAATTGGGACTATATAATTATAAAACAGGATCGGTCGAGGTGGACGATTCGGCCGTAAACGTTTCGTCATTAATTTCGTGACGGTGGAGGACTGGCACATTTTGCGAGACATTGGGCAGTACTACAATACGACGATTGAATCCTTCCCAATGAACGTGACTGACCTCGTTTAAAACAATCAAATTCAACTGGCAAAATCGTATTTGCGCCCTCGTTTAATTCGAAAACCGCGCTGGCTGTATCGACTTCTCCTTATCGAAAAAAAATCCTGCTCTAATGGTCTCTTTAGATTCTTTATAGAGACTTTTCAAAGTTTTTCTCTTTTTTTTTTATTTTTTTTCTACTTAGAATATTTCAATATTCTAATTTCATTTTTTTTTCAATTTAGTTTAAACTTAGTTTTCTGTGTACTAACAAAAAAAATTGAAATTAAAGTACAAAAAAATTTAAGTGTTGATCCCCAATTTTATTTTGTCGTCCCTTTCATTCTTTTCCTGACATTAATATACATAAAAATGCAATAATGTAAAGTGCTGGTTGTCGGACGCTTTTCAAATTATTTACACTTGACTAAAATCATATTGAACTATTTCATGTACAGGTTACTCTGTTGATCACCATGGCCATCACGATCAACGCAGACCGTCTGATGGTGAAAATAGACGAAGCAACTAGGTCTTTTAGTTTAACCAATTATTTTTTCAATACCGACAAAATATTACTCTCGATCCCGAACGTTCACGATATGAAGCGATTGATAAAAGAGCAAACGAATCTATAGTTACCGACAATGTGATAGAAAACTAATAAAAAATATCGATTCATTGATTTAACTGTGCTTATCTCGCCAATTAATTTCTTCGGGACCTTTTTTAAAGGTTCTTCGCCTCTTCACTAATAAGTTCTACCGGTCGCGGTAAATTATTAATCCAACTTGATATAGATACCAAGTTACCAACCTATATTTGTTATCTGATTGTAGAAGAATAAAAACTATAACTATGAAACTACCATATTGGGGAAAAGAAGATTTTAAAAATGCATTGTATTTCATTACATGTTCCTCCAATTTCATATATATGCTGATGATTCGATTGCCTTTCGAAACAACCGACGATGCACAGAAGGTAACGAAGAGTAATATAAAAACTAAACTAAAATTGAAACCAAATCGAAGCGAAAAGGATGAATGTACTATTTAAACAAAGTTATTTTGTAATTTATGCTTCTCTACATTTGAAATAAGAGAAGCAAGCAATTCCAAATATGGGATTTTCTTGCGACGGATTACTCTGGCACTCGGGGACGCCAACATCTGAACCTCACTGAACCAGTCAGGTAGTCTACAGCCGACGATTTCCCTGTCCTCACCAACATTTCGGCGGCGTTTTCTCACGTTCGTCTGGATACAATGGTCAACAGCTGTTTCACCGTACACGTTGATTTGACATATCTACACTCTAAAGTCCAGCAGTAGATGGATCGTGGCATACAGATCGGAATAATACATGCCGCCGAAAATACAAGCGACATGCAGTAGGCTTCGTCCGCAATCGTCGCGCAATTCAGATAAGGTCTCCAAAGCACCTTTATTCAATGCTGGAGGCAGACGAAAAAGGATCCGAACAAGTTGAATCAATTCGTGCAAATCGACACGGTGTAATACAGTTACTGATACTATGAGATCCAACGACGTATTGGTGATTTCTCTACTCCATAAGTCGGTAGAATTCTGTTCAATCCACGAAAACATCCAGATAAGTCTCCCGATAACTTGGTCCGTCCTCCGTTGAAGCCAAGACTTTTTTAAAGGATCGAAATGGCTCAGTGTCTCCAACATAGCCCAAATAATGTCGAAAATCTCGACGAACCTACGCTGCTGCATCAGTTCACTTAAATAGCTATGACGATAATTAGACTGAAACAGAGATTCAATTGCTTTCCAACTTTTGTAGAAAAAGATCCTCAATCGTACGAGAAACGACTGGATCATGTACGACTCTGGATGCTCGATGATGTCTTCTAGTTCGACTGAAGTTATCCATTCGGCGGTTCGTACGCTTTTCAGATTCAATCGAGTTTTCTGAATAAGACCGGATCCTTCTACATCGTCCATTTGACGGAGCTTAAGAGCTTTACGCCAATAGTCAAAGGCGATGTAAAAATTTGAGTCATTTTTTTAAATAGCGATGATCCCTGCGCCGGCCATCAGTTCCATGGCTTCTATTTTCTCCGCTTTGCTGTATTCTTCCCTCTTAAGCAGGTAGTCTAAAACCTCCAGGTTAGGTCGTTCACCACAACGTCCATTTGAAGCTTCTAAAAGATGTGTAAACCCCCAACTATCGAGGGCTAGAAGATCAGCACCTTTTTCTACGAGCAGCTTTACAACTGCAAGTGAATCCTATTGATGAGAGTTGTATTCATTGCATGGTGTACCAGCCCAAAAGCGGAGTATTGTTCGATTCTGAAATGGTTCCCGCTGTGTCAAGTCCATACCGTTGTTTTTTAAGAACTTGATTACGGCATCAGCTCCACAGCCATTCTCCGTCCAAATGGGAGTATCCATCTGAAATTACTGTTTTAAAAATATGTTATGATGAATGAAAATGTTTTTTAAAAAGTTTATTGCAGTATAAGCGATAGAAAAGATAGTGTTTCAAAATAGTTTGAATATTCAGAGACTGAACTCCCTCAATACTTTCACACTTTATTTATGACTTTATTGCATTTGTTTCTCACTGCATTCTTATTATTGAGTTGACACCGCGACTAATATTGCCCCGTCTACAATAATATACGGAAATAGTGAAGCATTTTTTTGTAGTTTGGAGGATCACTGCTTCGGCCAGCTTCGTGGCTTCTATTTGTTCCACTTGACTGTATTATTTCCTCTCTAGTAGAAAATCTAAGGCCTTCAGGTTTGGACGACCACAAACGATGATTGCCGTTTGCAGCTTATCAACATATATTCATTGAAGTAAGTACCTGTGATTGCTTTCCGTCGTATAGTAATTCTGGAATTTCTAGGAATCATATATAGGAGGTTGTAGATATTAAGTTTTTCTATTTTTCCAAGAACCAACATTCCTTATATTCTTTCTTAAGCTGTACTTATACTCGTATAGATATGCTGTAGCAGTTTTGTGTGAATTTGCCTGCAGCTGTCCGATGTGGTGATTCACCCTTTACCAAATCAACACTAAACTGGGTTTTTTTAAACATATCATTGGTGGAACTTCATCAGTCAAGTCGTCCATCTTACTAAACGAGCCCGTTTAGCTATTCGCGTGTTCCTATTCTGACAATTAGTTGCATATTGTGACGCCTTGTAAAAAGGTTTTCATCATCCACTGTGAGTTAATCTCGTCAATCTGCTAATAAAAAAGGTGATTCAATTTCGTCGCTTTTGTAATGCCCAGCTATATGGATATCACATCTCCTCTTTGTCTCTATTATGTCTCCTCCTTGTCCCTCCTTTCATCAGCCCTTATGTCACCCACCTGTGACCTACTTACAGGCTCCTATATAAACCCCATGTTCTGTCCACCCGGGAGTTCACTCTCACTCTTACTTTCACACCTGCGTGTTCACGCTCTTCCCTTTCACCGACAATACAACTCTCTTAGCTTATTCACTCGTCTCTTTAGTTCGTTACTCTTTATTATAATACCGACCATCACACTTTTTTTTTATTTATTTAACATTTAGAAAAACCATTTAGAACATAACTTTTCTTTCACCAACTATATGAATTGTTGTTAAAATTTCCCTTCTGTATGAAAAAAAAGTTATTTCAGATGGATCCTATTTGGCTTGCGTGTAACGTCGATGCCATAACTAAACTCATAAACCAAGGTGTGGACTTGACGCAGCGGGGAGCAAGCACGAACGGGACAGCTATCCACTACTGGGCTAGTGGACCTTATAAAACTGCCGAGGATGATTCACTGAGAGTCGTCAAACTCTTCATTGAAAAAGGTGCTGATCTCCAAGCAGTAGATGACCGGGGTTTTACGCCTCTTCTAGAAGCTGCAAATGGCCGAATGGGTCATCGTCCCAACCTGAAGGTCTTAGATTTCCTACTTGAAAGGGAAGAATACAGCCGAGTGGAAAAAATAGAAGCCATGGAACTGGCCGGAGCAGTGATCCTCCAAAATGAGATAAATGCTTCACTATTTCACATCGCTTTTGACTATTGGCGCAAAGCTCTTCATCTCCGTCGTCAAATTGAATTAGATGGTTTAGGTGTTATAGAAAAACCTCGATTAAATCTAAAGAGCGCAAAGACCACCGAATGGAACACCTCAGCGGAACTAGAAGACGTCATCAAGCATCCAGATACATACGTTATCCAATCGTTTTTCGTTCGTTTGAGGATCTTTTCCTTCAAGGGCTGGGATGCTTTTCAATCTCTTACGCTTTTGTTTACGCATCTGGATGAGTTCTTTAGGAAACTGCTGCATTGGCGTAGATTTGTTGACATTTTCGACATCATTTGGGCCACGTTGGAGACTCTGCTCAGCCGTTCTGATCTACGTGAAAACAGATACGCTCAGTGGAAAGCAGCTGAAATCGTCAGCAAACTATTAGAGGTATTAACGTGCCTTGAAACGGATCCCCCCAGCTTCTGGACTGAGGAAATCATCACGACGTCGTTAGATCTCATAGTATCAGCAACTAAATTTTATCACCACATCGTGTGCTACTTGATCCGATTTGTAAGGATGCTTTCTCAACTGCAACCATTTTTACTGAACAAAGATACTATGGAGATTTTATCTAATGCGCGATAGCAACACGGAAATCTTCTGCATACAGTATTTGATTATGCAGAAAAACCTGATGCCGACCTCTTCGCTACCGTCCGTCTCTTACTCAACGCTGGATGCGATCCAAATGCTATCGATGACGATGGAAATGCACCTTTTCACTGTCTGGCACAAATTGGCGAACAATATTCTTATAGCGATCTTAACATTTTTGCCCATTTACTGCTGGATTTTGGAGCCAATCCAAGTCTGAAGAACGCAGATGGCAGAACAGCTATCGACTTGTGGATCATGACGAATCAGGAAATGGGGAGGAGAGGGGAAATCATCGGCTGTAAACTACCTGACTGGTGCACTGAACTTCCGACATTGGCGTGCCTGAGTGCCAGAGTAATCCGTCGCGATAGGATCCCATATTTAAAATTGCCTTCTACTCTTATTCCGATGATAGAAAAACATAAAATTTCTCAATTGTACTGATTGATCATTCTTTTTTTATTTGAAAACCAATTCAAATTCTTTTTAATAAAAATAAATTTCGAAACGTTCATTATTTCGTCGTTCTGGTTGAAAGCTACGATACTGTTCTTCTTCTTCTCATAGTTCGACGAAGAAATTTCATTTCTATTTAGTTAGATTCATATAACTCATTTCATGAGAAAGCTGAAAGCTTCATTTGAGAATAAAAGAAAAAAAGTATAAGTCACTTTAGATGTTCCATGTCATATTAGCGATTTCACATTATTGTCATTAACCTGCAATTCAAATTTTGCAGAAATAGGGACGGATGATTTACTAAAGTAGTTCTATAAAATGAAGGCTTCACTACTGGTCATTATTCATGGTATACGTATGATTGGATACTATCGGGTACGAGATGATATATCATAGACGACTAGGCCGGAAAAAGAAAATAGTTAAAAAGACTATTTTAACAAATATTACTGTCATCAGGCCTATAATATCGAATCTACCGACTGTGAAAGTGAAGAAGAACGATTAAAATTAAAATTTGACTCCAAACAAAAAAGGACGAACGGAGCTATTAAAGCTGTTGTATGCTCTTCTATCGTGGGAATACGAGTACCGACAAATCGAGTAATTTCGAACAATGCGTTTCAAATCGGAAAGTTTTACTCGTAAATCGGAGTCGGTTTAAGTACGTAAATCGGTGAGTTTTGCCTCTTCGCTACCGTCCGCCTCCTACTTAACGCTGGATGCGATCCAAACGCTATCGATTACGATGGAAACGCACCTTTCACTTACTGGCCCAACTCAAATGATATTTGCATATCGATCTTAACATTATTGCCGGCTTAATGTTGGATTTTGGATGCGAATTGAGTCGAAAGAACGGAGATGGTAAAACGGCTGTTACCTTGTGGATCTTGGACCGGAGAAAGCGCCGCCGAAATTATGACGAGGGGATCATCGGCTGGAAACTACCGGAGTGGTGCACTAAGCTCCCGACATTGGTGTCACTGAGTGCTAGAGTAATCCGTCGCAACAGAATTCCGCATCTGGAATTGCCTGCTACTCTTATTCTATTGATAGAAAAACATAAAATAGCTCAGTACTGACTGATGATCATTTCTTTCTTTCATTTGATATCAAATTCAACTTCTTTTAAATACAAAGAATTTTAAAAACGGTTCTACATAGGTGCTACTAGATATTTAGATAATGCTGTAAAAATCAGATGAAGGTTGCACTGACCATTACATATGGTAAGCGTATGTACGATCGCTTACCAGAATAGTAGATGGATAATATCGATTTACACACTGCTATAAGTGGATGTCAAATACATTGTTTATATATTTGCATAGGATTAGGGAGCTGGGTCTATAATTGATCGATTAAATACGTGTATTCTCATTTCAGCTTATTATTTTTAAAAAATATTTTTTCATCCACTTTCCCATCCTATACGGTCACTACGGTATTCTAGCATGATTTATAAATTTTATCCCACTTCCGTGTCTGTGATAAATTTAAAAAGATCAATTGTAAAACGCTTTCCGCACATCAAATGTAATCGGTTTCTATCATTTGTTGCCGCTCATCCTATTTCCTTGTTTGTTTTTTTAACCAAGCTAGCGATATGTTTATGCTAACAATAATAAACAGCCCGTGACATCAAAGTTAAGATTTTCAATTGCATATTAAAACGAAAGATCCCATTTTTTCGATAAATTCTGGTTATTAAAATATTCCTATTTCTAAACTAAACTAAACAATAATTCATGATTTTCCCCCCTTCAAAGTAATGGGCTAGTTCAATTTCAATGTAGTTCAATTCATGGGCTAGTGTATTTCAACTGTATTCAGAATTATAAAACAGGGCCCATCCTCCAGCAATTATTAGCAGAAAATTTTATAAGAAAAAAAGACGGACACAAATCTAGAAACTAAATCATCTCTTCCAATACAAAAACCTTGAATCTCAGTGCATCTCCATGAATAGATTTAGGGTAGCAGGTAAGTCTCCATCCGAGCAAGGCACCTCATTCGATCGCATCACTCTGGCACTCAAGCAAGACAATGAACGAGTTGCGCGGCACCAATCTGGTCGAACTTTCCATCTGGCTTCGTCATCTTCAGCCTGGTCGTCTTCCATCTCGTTGCATTGGATCCAGATGTCAGCAGCCGTCTTTCCAGAGTTATTAACACGGTCTAGGTGGGCTCCTGATTCCAAAAGCAAACGAACAACAGGATCCATCAACTCTAAGGGCAATCGGGCCACGACATGAAGAGGAGCGTTGCCGTCTTCGTCGACTGCGTTTGGGTCGGCACCGGCATTCAATAGTAGACGGATGGTATCGAAAAGATGGATGTTAGTTTTGCAAGCCATATGAAGCAGATGCGTTCCAAATTTCTCCGGTTTGTTTCGATGGACCACCTGGAACAACCATTTCATCGTCTTGTTGTTCTGCATCTCGGGAAAAGCGATCAGCATTTTGACTACGTGGTAAGGTACGTCTATGCCGTACCGGTCGGCGTTGAAAAAACTTGCACGATCATCCAAATGGAACTGGTCCGTCCCCAAAATCAGTTGAAGCGAAGTTGTGACTGTTTCGTGGTTCCAGAGTGCGTGACCTTCTCTTTCAAGAGTTGATAAGGTATATGTGAGATAGTTTGCGGCTATGACTGTCCATTTCCAAAGTCCTTTTTGGTGCCAATCAAAAAGACGAATCGAATCTAGCATGGCCCATAGGATTTCCAAAACCAAATCGTGTCTGTGCTCTCCATACTTGATGCATTCTAAAACCATATCATCGAAGTACGGAGTAATCAATGATCTGACGGCTGCCCAACTCTTTCCGGATAAAATCCTTAAACCGACAAGAAGAGCCTGAATTTCGTATTGTAATGGTTGCTGAATGAGTTCTTCAAGTTGAGCTAGAGTGACCCATTCGACTTTGCCTCCGTTTAGTCGCACTAATGGGGTCTTGATAATTGGACCCGATTCTTCCGTTTCGAGTTGACGAAGATGTAGCGCACGTCGCCAATAGTCGAAGGCTTTGGCAACAAGTTGCTCATTTTCAGTACAATTGCTAAGGATGGTTGCACCGGCCAACTCCAAGGCCTCAATCCTCTCCTCTCGGGTGACGTCGTCTCTCTCCAGAAAGTAATCTAGGACAGTTAAGTTGGGAGGGAAACCAACTTTAAAGCTGTTCGCTGCTTGAAGAATGGATGAAAAGCCCCACTTATCCTGGACGTGTAGATCAGCACCTTTGTTGATTAGCAACTTGACGATGGTCAGGGAATCCTCTTCGGTGATGTCGCGAGGAAGACCAGCCCAGTGATGCAATAGAGTTTGCTCCAAGTATGGGCTACGTTTCGTCAAATCCAATCCATAATTGATGAGCGCAGCGGTAGCGTCAACACCGCATACGTGATGCATCCAAATAGGGTACCCATCGGAGGGTCTGAAGGAACCAGATGTTACATCAGCCCCAAATTCTAGTAGAGAGCGGACTATGGCATTTGTTTCGGTACGCCTTTCTTCTAGAGACTGCCCAGTTACAAAATGATGATGTTGTGAGACGGCTCCGTAAAGAGCAGTGAGGCCGTCATAATCTGAATTAGCTGGATTGGATGTTTTGGCGTTGACATCAGCTCCTTTCTCCAATAGATAGCGGACGATTTTACTGTGCCCGTTGAATGCAGCGACGAAAAGGGGTGTAGCGCTTTCGATATTCGATGTCCTCATTAAGAAACGGGATGGATTTAGGTAGTACGTTGCAGCAGCCCGAACGTCGACTCCCCAACACTCGACGATGTGCTTGACCGAGTCGAATTGGCCGTAGTAGCAGGCCAGTAGCAAGGGAGAGCTGCCTTCTATTGCTCTTCTAAAGATGAAATCATCCAGTGGAGGATGAGGGCAGCTTTGACTTGAAATATGGCTGTTGATAGCGCTCACGAGACGTAATTTCAATTTTTCGTCCAACGTTTGAGGCTTCAGAGGACATGACCCATCCATTTTGAAGAATTTATGATCTAAATATAGTTTCTAAGATGAATAAATTTTACAAAATAACAGTATTTCATATATACCTCTATTATTTCAGCTTCACTGTTGGTTCTGTACTTATAGTAGCTTGCAAGTGTTCAGTAGATGTGTATATCTGTTTTGAAGAAACGAAAACAACGTTATGAGAAAGTTAAAAACAGTATTAGGCCTATCAAAGTAGACTACCGTACCTTGATGACAATCTATATTAATCTACGATTTTGCAGCGCACAAAATTCCCGTGTTGCTGGAATAATAACTGGCCTGCAGATGAAAACTTGTGCGAGTCAAGTTATGTTAATAGAAAGTTTAAATGGAAATAACTGTAAGAATCAACTTAATGATCTCTTTTCTTAGTTTCGGTTGGATAAAAGAACACTTGCTTGATAGAATAAAAGTACCGTATAGGTTAGTTATATAATAGCCTTCATAGTTGAATATATGACAAGCAGTGCTATCATAGTCCCCAAACAATAGCACATGATACAGATTACATATTTCATTAATTATTTTACTCCATAGAACTTGTTACAAGAACTAAAAAATGAATAGATGTGGATTACAGTAAATCTTATGACCAATATTAAGAACTTAAAATAATACTATCGTACCTCGGAAATCCACTTTTTAAAAGATGTTGTAGGTCTGAGGGAGCAATCGATGTGTGTGACTCACTTTTCTCTTTCACAAATCACAGCTCAAACTCAATGCAATCGACTTGTCAACGTTTTTGAGCCGACGCAATTTCTTGGTAACCAGTAATTTGGTATTTCATGGTAACCTTGATTACGGTTACCTACGGAATACAATGTATTCCATGAATATGGTAATGGATTTTTTAAGATTACCTGGACCAATCTTCAAATTTCACAGAAAGAAGAATATAATGCGAAGAAACTCTATATGCTCTATCCTCTGCTCCACCTACTTTTTTATTCTGCTAAATTCGTTATAATTTTTTTTCAATACCGACAAAAAAAAAGGTTCTCAATCAAAATATTCCCGATCGTTCACGATATGAATCGATTGCTACATAAAATAGCAAACGAATCCATATAGTTACCGTATTGTGATAGAAAGAACCTTACCATAATGAAAACTTCTAAAATATCTAGTACGGTAATATACCCATATAACTTTACTTATCAGTTAAGTCTCATCACCAGTTAATTTCTTGGGTGACCTATTTTAAAAAAAAAGAAGGCTTTTCAACAAGTAGAAACCAAAAACATTTAGCTTTCGAACCCATAAAATTGAGACGAGTCCAACTTGAAATAAATAATAATTTTTTCATCAGTAAGGAAAACTTAAACCATCAACAGTCGAATTGAGGAAAGGAAGATATAATTTTTTTTTTATTTCATAGTGCTTCTTCACTTTCATATTACTATACTTGAGTCGATTGCCTTTCGCAAAAGAAGAAAAAGGGAACGAATTGTGAAACCAAATTAAAACGGGAAGAACTGATAACCTAAGTTCTACTATGAAGCGAGAGAAGAAGATAACACGAAACACTGCGCTTCTGTTTTAATTACACCCCTTCTAAGAATCCATTGCTATTGACACCAAGCGTAGTTCTATTGAAAAGCAAAACGGGACCAGTAAGCTTACTAATTCTCTTTATTTTAATAATTAAATTATACATTAGCGCATTTTAATGCGCAACATTATTCTTGGGATATTAACGCATGTCATTAACCTTCAATTTAAATTTTTGTTGAAAGAGGGGCTGATAACAAAGTAAAACAGTATAGTTCTATTCTTTTCTATTTTATAAATCTATGTCATAAGTACAAGACGAAGATTGTGCTGAAAATTATTAATTGTTATATACGTATGATTAGCTACATCGGCTTGGGAAGACGAGCGATTATTTACTTTCATGAGTTGATGAATATGTTGATAATATGGCATTATAACGACTACGGTATAGGTACTGAGGCCAATCTTCCAGTTTTCCAGGAAAAGAAATAATTAAGTAGACAATTCACTGAGTACTACTCACTTTATTTATGTTTCTCGACCATGGAAATAAGAGTAGCAGGCAACTTTAAATAGGGGATTCTGTTGCGACGGATTACTCTTGCGCTCAGGCACTGCAGTGTCGGAAGCTCAGTGCACCATTCCGGTAGTTTCCAATTAACGATTTCCTGGTTCTCGTTCTTATTACGGAGCATTCTTTCCTGCTTCTGGATCAGCAAATCAGCAGCCGTTTTACCAACGACGTTCTTAAGACTCAACTGGGCTCCAAAATCCAGGAGTAAAACGGCAATCACATTCAGATTGCCAATACAATCCTTTTCGTCGAGTTGAGCTAGAAAGTGAAGAGGTGCGTTCCCATCTATTTTTTCGATAGCGTTAGGATCGCATCCAGAATTAAGTAGGATGCGTACGGTAGGGTAGAGATCGGCACCAGATGTTGCAACAAAAACGGCTTCGTGCAGCAGGTTTCGTCCGCGTTGGTCACGCACTTTCGATAAGGTCTCCATAGCATCTTTATTCAGCAACAATTGTGGTGGATCACAGAGAATTCTCAAAAATCGAATCAAGTAGCACGAGATGAAGTAATGAAATTCAATTGCTGCTGCTATGTGTTCCAACGACGTTTTGATGATTTTCTCAGTCCAGAATTCAGAGGAATTCCTATCAAGGCGGATAAATAAAGATACTAGTTCTTTGACAACCGCATACAACTTCCACTGTGCGTCTGCGTTTTTTCGTAAATCAGAACGACTGAGCAGAGTCTCTAAAAAAGCCCATAAGATGTCAAAAGTCTCGAGAAATCTACGTTTATCCGAAAGATGCCATAAAATTTCACCCTTATTCTCAAATAGATATTTTATAGCGCTCCATTTTTTGGAAGAAAAGATCCTAAATCGAACGAAAAATGATTGGATCAGGAATTTATCGGGATGTTCGATGACGTTTTCTAGTTCCGCTTCTGTGTCCCATTCGATGGCTTTTACGTTCTTCAGATTCAATCGAGGTTTTTGAATAAAACCTGAATGGTCTACTTTCATTTGACGGCGAAGATGAAGAGTTTTGCGCCAATAGTCAAAGGCAACGTGAAATTGTGAAGCATTTTTTACATTTTTTAGTATCACTGCTCCGGCCAGTTCCATGGCTTCTATTTTTTCTGCTCGGCTGTATTCTTCCCTCTCAAGTAGAAAATCTAAGACTTTCAAGTTGGGAAGGTCACGACGATAAGAACCGTTTGCAGCATCGAGGAGAGGCGTAAAACCCCAATTGTCCAAGGCAAGCAGATCAGCACCTTTTTCAACGAGGAGTTTGACGACTCTCAGTGAATCTTCTTTATGTGAGCTGCGGCAGCTGCCATCATCCATGGCAACATAACAAAAGTCGTGCCCACCAGCACAATAGTGCAGAACTGTTTCGTTTTTGAGTGGATTCCGCTGCATCAATTCCATTCCTTGGTTGATGAGCTTTGTTATTGCATCGACATCACATCTATTCTCCGTCCAAATATGAGGATCCATCTAAAATAATAACATTTTATTATCAAAATACGAGTTTGAAACTAGCTCGGATTTAAAAAAAATTATACAATACCTCTTTGTCAAAATAAAGCGATGCGGTTTCTATCTGAATCGTCTGTATTGTAGAAGAGATATAATTCACAATCGAATGTTTAATTAGTTGATCGTGACGAAACAAATACACTCGCAAATCAAACCTTTTTACAAAGCACTATTAGGAGAAACAGCTTCTTATACCTGTCGAGACTCGCGAATAACTGAACTCGTCACTCTTCTCTCTCGATTGCTTTGCTTTTAAAAAAAATACGAAATGGGAAACCAACGTTTTTAGAGTCGGTTTGGTAATTAAGGGTAAATCATCGCATCGGACCCCTTCAGCAGGCGAATTCATGGAATACTGCGCTTCTCCTATTAATTTCGCTTCCTAGAATCCATTATAACTGTTGATAAATACTAGGCGTAGTATTATTGAAAAACAGAAGAGAACTAGTTAAGCTAAATAATGCTCTTTATTTTATGATTTGATCTTTACATTTGCGCACATGGAATGCACACCATAATTGCACTTGCGATTACGGTCATTTATCTTAAATTCGATTTCTGCGGAAAGGGGGTTCAATGACAAGCTAAAGTAGTTCTATTTAATTCTATTTTTAATATATCTGATGCAAAATACCAAGTAAAGGTTGTTCTGGCCACTGGCTTTTGCTAATGGTATTCGTAAGCTACTCGTGCGCTTCGTAGTATTCGTAATACTGATTTAAATACCTTTAGTAAAAGGATGATCGAATATATATTAAATTCAAATGATGAATTACTCAATAGACAAAAAAAAAATTTTGTTCACCAATGAAAAACCTTAATACTTTTTTTTTGCCTTCTCACTCAATGAACTATAATGCCGTTAAAAACTTAATTTACATCCAAATTTACAACCAAATTATTCAAAAGATATTTGTATTCAAACTTTTTCTGTATTTTAAATTTTGCTAGACCTTCCAATTTACTGACAGTACACACACAGAAAAAGAAGAAATAATAATTAGAATTACTTAATTGAACACCAGTTGAAAAACATTTCTAGGGATATGTACTATTGAGTTATTTTATGCTTCTCAATCATGGGGATAAGAGTAGCAGGTAATTCCAAGTATGGAATTCTATTGCGGCGGATAACTCTAGCACACAAGGACGTCAATGTCGGAAGCTCTCTGCACCAGTCGGGCAACTTCCATTCGACGAGTTCGCCATCACCACGTCGCCGCTTTCTCCCGATCTGCTGAATCCAAAAGTTAACAGCTGTTTTCCCATCTGCATTCTTTCGACTGAGCTCGGCTCCAAAATCCAGCAACAATCTAGCAGTGATGGTTAGGGAATCGTTCAGTATTCGTTCGTTGAGCTGATGTGACGCGAGATAGTGAAGAGGTGCGTTGCCATCTGCATCCAAAGCGTTTGGATCGCATCCAGCATTGAGTAGAACACGGACGGTAGCGTAGAGATTACCATCTCCACTGACATAAATATTATATGCAGAAATACATGCTTTGTGCAACAGGTTTCGTCCGCTTTGGTCGCGCAATTTAGATAGCATTTCCATCGTACCTTTATTCAGTAACCGTTGTGGTAGATAAGAAAGGATCTTGAAAACAAGGGGAAGCATGTAGCACAAATTGATACCATATAATCTAATAGCTGATATTATGAGATCTAACGTCGTTTTGATGATTTCCGAATTACATAGTTGGGAGAATTACAAGTCGGGAGAATTCTTTACAACGCATGAAAGCATCCAGATAAGCCTCCTGATAACTTTATGTGCCATCCATTCAAAACTCGGGTTTTTGCTAGGATCGAAACGACAAACCGTCTCTAGCATAGCCCAAATAATGTCGAAAATCTCGACGACCCTCTGCTGTTCCAACAGTTTATCGAAATAGTCATCCAGGCAAAGGAAAAAGCATAGCAAAGATTCAATTGCTTCCCAACTTTTGTAGAAAAAGATCCTCAACCGTACCAAAAATGATTGGATCATGTGCGTATCTGGATGTTCGATGACGTCTTCTAATTCGCCTGGTGTGTTCCATTCGATGGTTTGTACATTCTTCAGATTTAATCGAGGCTTTTCTATTACACCTAAATCATCTACTTCCATGTAACGGAGATGAAGGGCTTTACGCCAATAGTCAAAGGCTTTTTGAAATTGTGAAGCATTTTTTGGATTGCTGATGATGACAGCGCCGGCCAGCTCCATTGCTTCTATTTTATCTCCTCGACTGTAATCGTCCTTCTCGAGCAGGTAATTTAATACGTCCAGGTTGGGGCGTTTACCATTTCGGCCGTTTGCAGCTTCTAAAAGAGGCGTAAACCCCCAACTATCTAGTGCTTGTAGATCTGCACCTTTTTCTACGAGCAGCTTTACAACTGCAAGTGAATCTTCTTGATGAGAGTTGTATTCACTGTATGGTGTACCAGCCCAAAAGTGGAGGATTGTTCGGTTCTGAAATGGTTCCCGCTGTGTCAAGTCCATACCGTTGATTATGAGCTCAGTTACGGCATCAGCTCCACATTCATTCTTCATCCAAACAGGAGTGGTCCACATCTGAAATAACTTTTTTCAAGAGAGGAAAACGTCAAAAATCACATTGATAAACATTTCGTGAAAAAAGAGATGACGTTTTCTAAATGCTGGTATAAAATTTTATAAACATACCACCTTTAAACGAAGTAGCGACGAGGTACAGTATATATTCAAACCGAATTGACTATATTAGTATATTCATCCCACAGATATGATTCACCAATCAGATGTTTTTAAAATAGTAAAATGACAATAAATAGACAACGAGGTAAATGAACAGCTTCTCACTTCGGCACCAACCAATATTTAGTATAGGTTGACAGATTTTTTGCTAAGTGCATCTTCTTTTTCCTTGGAGCAGATGAATTGCTAAACTCGCACTTGGTACGTTTGAAAACCGACTGATATGATGTTTTAAAACATTCAACAAAACGGCAAAATGGGAAACAAACGTTTGGGGAATCCCCTTAAGGATAAATTGCCACATTGGGCCTCTACTGCTGCAGGCGATTGATAAAACAGTCGGCCTTTATTATTCATATATTACGGTATTCAGTACAGTTTGCGACCACGGTTGTACTGTACGACTTTACTATTTAATCCCTACTTACTGTATTAATAATAATACCAAATACCTGATATTTTTTTTCCTGGGGAATGCAAAATCCTTGTTTAAGAGTAGGTAAGGTTTTTTTTTTTACCAGAATGAGAGAGAATGTATTTAAATTTCAACCAGAACACTTTAAATTTCTTTGTATTCATAATAGTTATGTAGGAAGAAGGAAAAAATCAAAAAGGGAAGAATGGTATTATTGAATAATGTTATGCTTTTCTATCATGGGGATGAGAGTAGCAGGCAATTCTAAAGGTGGAATTCTGCTGCGACGGATTACTCTTGCGCTCAGGCACTGCAGTGTCGGAAGCTCAGTGCACCACTCCGGTAGTTTCCAGCCGGTGATTCCCTTGTCCCCGTTCTTCTGGATCAACAAGTCAATTGCCGTTTTCCCATCTGCATTCTTTCGACTCATTTGGGCCCCAAAATCCAGCAGTAGAACGGCAATAGTATTCACATCATCTTTCCAACGTCGTCGATCGAGTTGTACTAGATAGTGAAGAGGTGCGTTTCCATTGTTATCGATAGCATTAGGGTCGCATCCAGCATAAAATAAAAGGCGGACGGTAGCGTGGAGATTGGCACAAGATGTTTCAACATCAACGATTGCTTCGTGCAGTAGGTTTCCTCCCCGTCCGTTACGTACTTTCGATAAGGACTCGAAAGTACCTTTATTCCGTAAAAATTGTGGCAGATGAGAAAGGTTTCTGACAAATTTAATCAAGGGGCACAAGACGTTGCAATGTAGGCGCGAGAGGCGTAATTCAGTTGCTGATACTATGAGATCTAACGACGTCTTGATAATTTCTTCAGTCCAGAGGTCGGGAGAATCTCTATCAAGGCGTGAAAGTACATCTACTAACAGTTCGACCACTTTAGCTGTTGTCCACTGAGTGATTTTGTTTTCTCGTAGATCAAAACGGCTGAGCAGAGTCTCCAACGTGGCCCAAGTGATGTCAAAAATCTCGACAAATCTATACTGATAATGCAGTTCCCTGAAACGATTGTCCAGAAGATCATTCGATATCAGACAATTTAAAGCACCCGAACTTTTGGATGAAAAGATCCTCAACCGAACAAGAAACGATTGGATCATGTATGCCTCTGGATGCTCGATGACGTCTTCTAGTTCTGCTAAGGTGTTCCATTCTGTGGTTGTTACATTTTTCAGATTCAATCGAGGCTTTGCGATAACACTTGAATCTTCTACTTGGATGTGACGTAGATGAAAAGCTTTGCGCCAATAGTCGAATGCCTTGTGAAATAGGTAAGTATTTTTTGTATGTTTGAAGAAGTGTTTGAAGAATTACTGCTCCGGCCAGTTCCATTGCTTCTATTTTCTCCGCTCGGCTGTATTCTTCCCTTGTAAGTAGATAATCTAACACCTTCAGGTTGGGAGGAACACCTTGATATGAACCATTTGCAGCTGCAATGAGAGGCGTAAAACCCCAATCATTCAAGGCTAGCAGGTCGGCACCTTTTTCAACGAGAAGTTTGACGACGCCTAGTGAATCTTCTTGATATGAGCTGCCGTCATACTTAGAATGACATGGACAAAAGTCATGTACACTAGCCCAGTAGTGCAGAACTGTTCCGTTCTCGAGCGATCCCCCCTCCGTCAAGTCCATACCTTGGTTGATTAGTTTCATTATGGCAGTGGCATCACACCCAACCTTTTTCCAGATAGGAGGATCCATCTGATTGTTTTTCAATTTCATTAAGAAAAAAAATATTAACAATCCCTTTATATACACATAGCAATGAGGAGATATAGTTAAAAAAAAAATAATTTGGTAGAAAAATACCTTACAAGGAATATAGTGACTTTAGGGATATTCAGAATCTGAATTCACTGAATAATGTAGAGATTTAACTTGTCGATCAGTTGCTTTATTAGCAGATCGACGGCACAAATAATTCAGTGGAGGGTCAAGGAACAGGTTTAATGCACTATCACACGAAGTAGCTTGTTATCGCTATCGAGACCCGCGAATAACTGAACTCGTCACTCTTCTCTCTCGACTCGACTGCTACTGCTGCGAAAATATGAAATGGGGAACAGAAGTCGGCTCAATCATGGGGGAATCACTACATTGGACACTCCTCCATGTATCTAAGACTAAAGATGCAGGTATGTTTTAAATGAGTAACAGTTTAAGGCTATATATGCCATATGAGAGAACCTCGCTATTAAGAGATTTACTGTTAAGAGATTAAAGAAGTTAAGAGAGAGAAGAAGATAATAAGGAAATTCAACGAACTAGAAAGCTAAATAATACTCTTCATTTTAAGATTTAAATTTTAAATTAGTGCTTATAAATAGTGCACTTTAATGCGCAGCATAAACCGGCATCTTGCGATTAAGCGTTTTTGGAAGAGGGACGGATAGCGAATTAATTTTACTTCTATTTCATGAATCTAGACCATCAGTACAAGAATATATTTAATAGCAATCTTTTTAATATGAGAAGCGTAGGGCTTCGTATTTTCTAAAAATCTTCTCTCGCTTTATCATCTCCTATTATTGTTCTATCACAGTAAACCATAGGAATTAATCTCAATGCTCTCAAGCTATCGATAAACATTCCCTTCTCTCTTCTTTGAAAACGTTTAGTAAAAATAGCTGCATCTACAATCTTGGGTATATGGGAGTGTTCTATGAAGTGATGATTGACTCTACACGAATGTAAAACGTTTATTCCCTATTTCGCATTTTCTTTTAAACCAGTCGAGTCGAGAGGAGTAATGACGTCAAGTTATTCGCGTGTCTCAGTTTATAAGTAGCCGCTTCTTGTGACAGGCGGTACTAGACTATATAACTAGATTTCCCGCTTCAATTGAATATAGCCAAAGTCACACAACCTTTACTATAGCGAAATTCTAATTGATATTTGCTCTGGTAGATTCTGAAAATGATCCATTCAAATCCCCGAGAAATTAATGCTAAACTTTACTATTTCCTATTACTTAAGAGCTTTAAAAAAGAAAAATTCTTAGAAAAGAGGACTAAGTGGTGGTATTCCGCTACGTTTGCTTAACGAAAACGCAATTTGTTTTCGTTGCTCGGTGCCTAGCACTCCCACAGTAGGGCTACCGTCCTGTATTCCCAATCGACGTCTACCTCAGCGATGAGCCCAACTCTCAAGTGGTATAGTTCTACTGATTCACCCTCCTAAATCGTCTATGAATCGTATACCCTATCGGTCCATCAACCTCACCTTCTATGTACTCTCAGACTTGAGATATATAAAGTTTAAAAAAGCGAGTTTAGTTCTGTTTGAAACTATCATCCCCCAGCTCTCCTCTTCTATTGTCGACTCATATCAAACTGAAAAATCATCGGTGACATCGACACACTTCTACACTGTACGTTACAGCGCGAGAAATATTGCATAGATTTAACCAAGGTACTATATTCAATTTACACAATTTTGTAAAAGACGCAAACTCGTACAGTATTAACTATTTCGTATTCTTCACATAGTAGATCCAAAAAATCTATATCCATAACGACGGATTTCATCTAATATCCTTATACGACGTAATCACGAATCGGTATTTACTTTGCCCAATTTAAAAATACATATATTTTTTAATTTATTCTATTTTGTTTAGAGCAACTATGACTTCTTTGCTTTGTCCTTTGCACCCTTCTATGCTACGTCATTTAACGACTCCCTTGGACTGCGATCACTTGAAAGCGATCGAGGAACACATTTCATCAAGCAGCTGTCCTCATCCCCAAGCTCTAAAAGATCTACGCTTTAAAGAACCTATTGAAGGATGTTCACCTCTACTTCTAGCATGCCATTTCGGAGAACTGGCTTCGGTAAAGCACATCGTCGAAAGTTGGGGAGCGGACCTCAGGGAAGAGGCTGTCTATTACACAAATCCAACCAGCACCACTTATTATTGGGATTCAGCCAGGATCGGAAGAGCGACCCCGCTGTTTGTTGCCTGCATTAAAGGACACATTACCATAGTGCGCTACCTCATCGAAAAAGGAGCAGACGTCTCCGTCAAAACATCCGACGTAATCGAGGAAAAAGATTACGATGGTTTGACTCCCCTTTACGCGTCCCTTTGGGAAATTCATGATAATTCACTTCCCAATATGAGCAAGGACTTCCTGAAGGAGAGAAGTGACATCGTCCACCTCTTGTTGGAATCGGGAGCATCCCCTTCCGTTAAACCTGCAAATGGATGGCCTATTTGGATGATGCCGGTGTGTGGTATCGATGCCATAACAGAACTGGTAAATCATGGAATGGATTTGAATGAAGGAAGCGAATCTGGGACCGGAAGTATTCTCTTCTATTGGGCTGGTGGATCTCACAAAATTTCCAAATTCAGCTTTTATGAAAAGGATTGTTCACTAAAAGTAGTCAAGTATCTACTTGATAAAGATGTTCGTCTTCTAGCTCATCGGGATGATTGGGGTTTTACAGCTATTATTGAAGCGGCCTACGGTGGAAATGTTTTACGTCCCAACTACACTGTTTTGAATTATTTACTGGATAGAGACGATATCGACGAAATGGATAAAATCGACGCCCTAGAACTGGCCGACGCTTTTGCCCTAATTGGGCATCGGCATCAAGGTGATCGTCCAAAAACGTTTAAATATTGGAGGCAAGCACTACGACTTCGACAAAACGAATCCAAACCTAAACCAAAGATTCTGATGAAGTTTAAGAACGTGCGAACCATCGAATGGACAACTTTGGACGAACTTGAACGTATCATCCAAAATCCATCCGAGTACGAGATCCAATCTTTTCTTGTTCGACTGAGGATTCTAATTTCTCGTAAGAAGAGCTCCAGAGCAGTAGACATATTGTTGTATTCGTACCTCTGGGCTGATTCTTTCTCTAGTCTGAAGAGCCAAAAAAGATACGACGACATTCTCGATATTTTGTGGGCGAGTCTTGAGACTATTAACCTTTTGAATGGTTCCCAATCAATTGCAGTGACCGTTAAAACTGTTATGGTGATGGTCATTACGTTAGTCTTTCTTGAACGAGCTGGGCTGGGGAGTGTCGAATCTGTCAAGACATCACTGGATCTCATATTACCTCATTTAAATGACTGGGAACGATTCAACATCCAAAACTATATGGAAACCATGCTACTTCTATCTTGGTTACTTTCCAGTCAGCATCAATTGCGCGACGAAGGTAAATTGGAAAGCTTTTTCCAGTTAGTTCGACGAGAGCGGCGCGATTCTAAAGGACGTACTCTGCTGTTCATCGCATGCGAAGATGATAAAAGTATTCATCTTGATAAAAGTATTGACCTTTACGCCACCGTTTGTCTCTTACTCGAAGGCAAGGCAGACCCTCACTTAGCTAACATTGATGGTGACACACCCCTTCACGTCGCTGCATCTCAAAGTGGAGAACTGGGCGATTCGATTGCCCGATTACTGCTGAATTCCGGGGCTCACTTGGATCGAGTTAACAAATGTGAAAAAACGGCGGTTCAAATCTGGATCGAGAAAAACGGAAGTCAACACCGCAGCAATGAAGATATTGTTGATATAGTGCCCGACTGGTCTCGTGGAATTGTTCTAAAGTTGTTTTGCTTGTGCGCCCAAGTGATTCGTTTCCATAAAATTCCATTTATGACCGTGCCTGTCACTCTTCATACATTTATTAAGTTGCATTAATCTGTAGGGGATTTTAATTAAGAACATTTGTGTCTTCTTTTCTTTTTTCTTTTCGACTCTCTGCTTCTCTCAATGGCGTTTGTAATACAAATTAATTGAGCAAATCGAACGTCGTCATCATTTGATATAATATCTGATGAAGAAAAGGAAAGCACGCTTGGAGAAATGATTAGTTTAAAATCACATTCTTTGAAACGTAATATTATTAATTTAATATTTCAATTTCATCCATTAGTAATTTAGCATGTATAAAAAAGAGAGGCATTCCTGAGAGGAACCACCAAGGGTTTGCCTCGGCCGTTGCTGCCACCCGGCTATCTTGTTCCCCGGCGCGGCGGCGCTTTCCTCTATTTATTTTTACTAATATGAAGGGTGGAACACAACTTTTTGCGTACAAACTTACTGAATTAGCCATTGTTAACAATGAATTATTTTGGTTAATAATCAATGGATTACATTATTGTTTTACAGCACATTATCAACTAATTATTATTTTTTAAAAACTTTCAAAATTCAAATTCACGGACCGTGACCAAGGTTGCCGTTGAAGTGAATAAATCTTTCAACGCTGTATAAACTGGTTTGTTATTGCTACAAATCGTCGTCTGCTAATCGAGTAATCGGTTTCATCAGCTTAGTTCGGCATATTGATGAACATTGAACATGTGGAAAAATTGAGCCATTTTTTTTCGCTTATCTCTCTTGGAGAAGTTCTTCATATAATCAATATTAACTACTTTAAAGGACTCTTACTCTTTCCTACTGTTACTTCGTTCTCAGCGCGCGACCCCATTTAAAAGGTATACTAATCATTTAAATAACTTTTAGTGTATTTCCTGGTGTATTTTTAAAAATATATCAGTACATTTTCAAGTGCCCTTATTTTGATTTAAAATATTTTTTGTTCATTATCGTTGTTTCAGCAGGTCAGTTCTGTTATTGACCAGCAGGTCTAAGGTGGAGAATGTTTAGATCTCATCATTTTTGCATAGGTATAGTTTACAGTGAAAATAATTCAATTTTATCAATATACCTAAAAAAAACTTTTTTTATTTCAGGCTTGTACTGTTTCTTCTGTTGTCATTTCATCTGGTGTTAATGTTCCATTCATAGTAACAATACATTTAGTGTAAAGGAATAAATCAACCTAACACCATTATTACATCCAGCAGGTAAAATACAGTAATGTTTTATTGTTAACATAAAAACAAGTCGACATTTTAGTTCTAATTTTTCCGAAGTTATTTCTAGCAGCAAAGAAGATTTACAACAATGGCAGCCATGCTAAATTGCCCACTGAATCCCAATTTGATTCTACAATCAGCACGTCCGATGGGATTAAGTCATTTACAAGCCATAGAAAATCACGTTTCCAGCGTGAATAACTGCCCTCATCCTCCACTGAAAGAGTTCATCTTCGATGGCCTTGTCAAAGGCACCACACCGTTGCTATTAGCATGTCATTGGGGTGAATTAGACTCCGTGAAGCACATCGTCGAATCTTGGGAAGTCGACGTCCGGGACGCTGCAACTTATTACCCACGCCTGCCCCCACCTTTTTTGGTTCCTCACGCAGGACTATTAGTGAAGATTGAAAGCGCCGCTCCACTCTTCGTTGCTGCTTTTCAAGGGCACAGTAAAATCGTTCGATACCTTCTTGAAAGAGGAGCTGATGTGACTGCCAAAACATCAGACGAAGCCCATCCCGATTACGACGGCCTCACCATACTTTACGGAGCTGTATCTGACCACTGGACGCTTCCACACCGGCAGCCTTTTATTAAGAAAGAACGTGCAGAGAGGAATGCCATCGTTCTCTCTTTATTAGAATTCGGGGCCGATCTTTCTGCTTCCAACAAACCCTTATGGATGACCAAGTTTTGTGGCGTTGATATGACCATTACGCTCATTAATCACGACATGGACGTGAAACAGCGCGATCCGACCTCGGGAAGAACAGTCTTGCACCACTGGGCCCGTCCTCCTCATGGCTTCACAGAAGAAGAGTCATTGACCATGGTCAAACTTCTTATTGAGAAAGGTGCTGATCTAATGGCTAAGGACAACTTTGGCTTCACACCTATTATGACAGTCGCAAATGGTCTTGGTACTCGTCTCTATTTTGCTCTTCTTGAGTTCTTATTGGAGAGGGACGATATCACCATCATGGAGAAGATAGAGGCGATGGAACTGGCCGGCGCAAAAATCCTCTCCTTTGCGAAAAACAAGGCTTTCGACTTTTGGCGACGAGCTACACGTCTTCGTCAAACGGAAGGGTCCGATTCTTACCAAAAAAAGTTGGCACAGAAAAGCTTAGGAACCGTCGAATGGAGCACTTCCGATCAACTGGAGCGCGCCATCCAGCACCCAACAGAGTTTGAGATCAAGATCCAGTCGCTTCTTGTTCAACTGAGGATCTTATCCAGTAGGAGCTGGGAAGCCCTTGATAACTTCTTGGTGGTATTCATGGGTGGTTCCGATTGGAAATTTATGGCCAATGAGGAGGAGTACCTGGAGCTCCTAGATATTCACTGGGCGGTGTTAGATACGATTCATCTCTTTCAATCAAGCGAAAAAGAACCCAGGAATACGTCAGCCCGTGTTATCTGCACACACATCTACATGTTGTCGAACTGCAAGATCTCCAACCCAGCGCTACTCAATTTAGAAATAATCAAAAAGTCAATTCACCTCATTTTGGCGACGCATCTGTCATTTCGTTTAGCTGATCGTGAACTGAACACACAACCTGAAACCAGATACTCAAGGGTGATGTTCTGCTTCCTCGAGATGCTGCTCGGCCAGCCGGACACGCTGGATGACATTTTATGGGAATCCCTGTCTAAATTGTTTCGTCATCTAGGAAGCGATAAACTAGGATCCTTGCTCCTTCCGGCTTGTAAGGATTACAATAACGCGCATTACTCTGTCATCATTCGAATCCTCCTTCAGTTGGGAGCCAATGTCGATACAGCCGATGAAGATGGTAATCGACCTCTTCACTTTGTGGCCCAGGCGGACAGTGAGCAGAGTGAGGCCACTGGATGTCTCCTTATTGGTTACGGAGCGCAGCTATCTCGCACCAACAACTCTGGAAAGACGGCAGTTGACCTGTGGATCGAACGCAACGAGAAGGACCAGGAAAGGGAAGAATCTCTTGGTCGACCGGACTGGTGCCGTACTGTTCCAAAATTGCGTTGCTTGAGCGCTAGATGCATTCGCGTACACAACGTCCCTTTTGAAGATGAGCCGGAATTTTTCCAGGATTCCCACTCCTTCATTAAGAAGCATTGAAGCGTTGTCTGTTTCTTGCATTTTTTTCGTTTTAATTATCCTATTTTGACGGTTTTTGTGATGGATCTTAAATACAGAAACTGGAAACTCAACTCAGTAGATAATAGTGTAATCATATATTTTTTTAAACTTTTTTTTTAATATTTAAAATCAAAGAATGGACATGAGGAAGGGGTTGATGAACTGTCCGATTGGCAATTGCGTCATTGACCGGTAATATTTATCTTCTAAGAACTTTAAATCTTCAATAAATAAAACAATCCTAAACAACCATTTTAAGAGTTGTAGTTATGTTATTCGATGAGGTAACACTGCGCGTGCATAAACATGTTGTAAAATTACTATTTGGATGTTAAAAAAGAATGACGAGAACCAATTAGCAACACTCTTGAAATTAAGTGTCCTAGAGTAGGTAATTCAATAGTAAATGTAGGCTTTAATTTTGTAATAAATTACTAAAAGAAAGGACATAAGGGCGATGCTGGTTTGCGCCTTCGACACTATTATGAATGAACGCTAGATACGTTCGCGTTCACGACGTCTCCTATTCCAAATTGCCAGTCGTTAGTCATCCTAATACTATTGGAAAGCATTGAATACTGTTTTCGTTTTCTAAAAAGGTGTTCTAGATTTTCTTCTCTTCTTGCCAATGTGAGATGATCACAGACCACCGGAGGTCTGTGGAGATGATTGAATGTCAATACAGAAACTCGGAACTCTAACGCATTTTTTTAGTACGACAATGATATCCTATTTGTTGTTTTAATTTTTAAAAGTATTCTTTTGCTCTTGGTTAGTTAACTCCCTCCGTTTGTTTCGATTTGATTAGACAGCGGCTCAACAGTTTGGTCATTCGAAGTGCTTGCATTCGGATAGATTTGGGTAGCAACCGTCGTTCAAATCGCAGGTACATACGCACACTACTTTGTACGTACGCACAATTTAAAGAAGGCGCCGTAGTGGTCGTGGGGTTATTGGTAATTATACAAGCTATTATCAGAGAGTAACTACAGAATCACGATTTTGGTTCCAGGGATCGTCGATGTTGATGGATAAACTTTGGCAGATATAGATGACTGATACGGCGGTCGTACAGGTACTGTTTACGGGGTAGTACAGAGGGATGTGTAGATGTGAGCATTGGCGATTTGGTGGCAGTACAGGACGAGAAGCATTCGGACTAGGTTGCTATAATTGTTTTGTTTGGCTAATAAGTGTAGTGTGGTCTTCATCCCTCTTCTCTTACAGGGCCACGTTTATTCCTAAATTTTTTCGTGAGGACCATTCCATTAATTCGTACTTGTGTTATTTCATTGGATAAAACTGCTTAAACAAAATATGAGTTTCATTTATTATTATTAACTTTTTTGATTTAGATAATACACTTGTTATGATTAGAAGTATTATAATATATTAGGAATATAGGCTAGAATACTGATACGAAGGAGCGGCGCGGATAAAGAGTATTGAAAGAATTTGGTGCTGTTGTCGGAACAGTATAAGGCCATTTATGATCGTCCGAGATTCAGGTTAATAATAACCAGCTGGGCTTGTTGGAAGAGGGCATAATGCCACTGAAGGTTAAGCAGCATTAGGAGCTACTGTAGTCGAAGCAGCGTAATAAGGAGCCAAATTGGATAGAGAACCATACGAAGCCGAAGTGGCAGGAGCAAAATAAGTATTCATGGAAGCGGGAGCGGTACAAATCTCAACGGGCTGCTCCTTATTTTATTCTATCAGTGTAATTCATTGACGCAAGAAGGATGAGGAAAACAATGTTATCATTATATTTTAAAGAATACTAATATACAATGAATGGTTCATTCAGAAACGTTTGAATATTATATGATGTAACAAATCCTTCTTAACCGGTTGATTCGGCTACTAACCGCAAAAACCTTATCCGGTTGAGAGCCCTACGCACGACGGCCCGACCGGTGAACTAGTCTATCAACTCCGCTCCAGCGAACAACAGCCGAATTACCTTATCGACACCCCATTCTAGATATATTGAAGGTTAGATCTGCTTGAAAAAGAAAAGGATTTGTTATATCATGTAATATTTAAACGTTTCTGAATGAACCATTAGAATTTCTGAACTACCTTCAGAAGGATGTTCGCCTCTACTATAAGCATGCTATTTCAGAGGACTGGCTTCGGTAAAGTACATCGTCGAAAGTTGGGGAGTGTCCGGGATGAGGCCGTCTATTACATGAATTCAACCTGCTTCTCTGTTTGGGAATGCTATTTATTACTAGGATCAGAAGCGCTACCCCGCTGTTTCTTGCATCAATCAATGGAATCGTCAATGGACACAGTAACTTAGTGCGTTACCTAATCGAAAAGATGAGAGCAGACGTGTCCGTCAAAATATCCTATTCAAAATTTTCACATTATTGCGACTGTTTGAATCTTCTTCACGCGTCCCTCATACCCAAATTTATCGCGCTCATCAAGAACAGTCACTTACTGAAATTAATATGAAGGAGAGAAGTGTAATCGTCCGCCTCGCGTGTTGGAATCCGGGTCCCGGGGATGATTCGTCATCCCCTTCCGCCCGACCCGCAAATAGATGGACAATTTGGATGATGCCATTAAGTTGTATCGATGCCATATTAGAACTAATAAATCATGGCATAAACTTGAATCAGGGAACTTCACCGGAAAACGGAGCAGTTCTACAACACTAGGCCGGCGGATCTCACGACATCAGCACTGAAGAGGATTACTCTCTAGTCGTCTCCAAATTGCTATACTTGACAAAATAAGTGTTCATCTTCTGGCCCATCAAGACGATTTGAGTTTCACAGAAATTAGTGAAGCAGCCTACGATACCTAGAGATGGCGAATCCAATCCAAAGCAAAAAACCTGATAAAGTTTAAGAATGTGCGGACCATCGAATGGATTACTTCGGGTGAACTTGAATACATCATTCAAAATCCATCCGAGTATGAAGGTAGATTGGAAAGCTTCTTCAAGTAAAGAAAGACAAACTTCTTAAAAAGATGATTATTTAAATCAAGATTTATTTGCAGCGGAATATTATCAAGAAAATGTTGCAATTACATCCATCAGTATCTATACTTTTTTTTTAAGAGTCTTTTCTGAGAGATAAGCACCCGCCGCGGGTTGGCCTCGGCCGTTGCCGCCACTCGGCGACCTTGTTCCTGGCGGCTAGATTCCCTGCTATTATTTCGGCTTTGGAGCTAGCACAACTTTTTACATACCGGTACAAATTCAAAAATATTAGTCATAGTCGACAGTGAATGATGGTGTTGAATAATAATGAGTGGATAATATTTTTTTTCACGACAGTATCGAATAATTTAAAATATTTAAAGTTTGACCAAGGTTGCCATTGAAGTGAATAAATCTTTAAACGCTGTAAACTTGTTGTTATTGATACTTGAATCGTCTGCTAATGGATTTTATCAGCTGATTTCGGCCAATTTGCGAAAGCGTGGAATAATTATTCTAATATTTTCATTTCTCTCTCAAGAGTTCTCAAATAAACCACTTTAATATAGGACTTTTTCCTACTCTTACTTGGTACCTACTCAGCACGGCTCACGTCTAATAGGTATGCCAGCAAATATTCAAATAACCGTTTGTGCCTATGAATATATAATTAAGTTTTCAAGTTTCCTTATCTTGATCATTATAAATACATTTTTTTTTCTAAATTGCGTCGTTGTAGCAGGTGCAGGTCAATCCAATTATTTATCAACGGTTCTAAGGTGGAGAACGTCTCGATCTCTTCATTTTTGCAAAAGGTATGGAACAGTAAAATTAGCTTAAGAAATCTTAACAACTGGGTATCATGATTGTCTCCTTTTTTTTATTTTAGGCTGTTTCTTCTCTTGTCATCTGACAGTGTTTATAGTACCATACTATACTATAAGGAATAAAACCAACCTCACACTATTATTATATACATCCAGCAGGTAAAATTTCTTGTTAACATTAAACTCAGTTCAAACTTTTTATTTCTATTTGTCATTACTGATTTCTAGTGAAAAAGATTTCCAACTGTGGCAGCTATGCTGAATTGCCCGCTGAATCCCATTTCGTTTCTACAATCAGGACGTGCAATTATGGGATTGAGTCATTTACAAGACATCGAAAATCACGTTTCCTTCGTGAATAACTGCCCTCATCCTCCACTGAAGGAGTTGATTTTCGATGGCCGTATTAACGGCACCACACCGCTGCTACTGGCCATCCATTACGGAGAATTCGACTCCGTGAAGCGCATCGTCGAATCTTGGGGAGTCGACGTCCGGACCGCTGCAACTTATTACCTGCGCCAGCTGGTCCCATCTCTTTTTGCTCCTGAAGATGGGCAATTGAAGAAGATTGAAAGCGCGATCCCACTCTTCGTTGCTGCATTTCGAGGGCACAACGAAATCGTCCGATACCTTCTAGAAAGAGGAGCTGATGTGACTGTCAAAACATCAGACGAAGCTAAGCCAGAGTACGATGGTCTAACTCCATTTGACGGAGCTGTATCTGACCACTGCTGGACGCCCTCACACCGGCAGCCACTTGACGAACAACGAGCAGAGAGGAATACCACCGTTCTCTCTTTATTGGAATTCGGAGCCGATCTTTCTGCTTCCAAGAATCCTTTATGGATGAACCAGTTGTGTGGCGTTGATACGACCATGACACTCATCAATCATGGCATGGACGTGAAGCAGCGTGATCCGTTCTGGGGGAAAACAGTCTTGCACCACTGGGCCAGTCCTCCTCATGACTTCACAGAAGAAGAGTCACTGACGATGGTCAAATTTCTAATCGAGAAAGGTGCTGATGTGATGGCTAGGGATAACTTCGGACTCACACCTATCATCATAGCGGCAAATGGTTTTGGTCCTCGCCTCAATTTGGCTCTCCTTGAATTCTTTTTGGAACGGGATGACATCGCCATCATGGAGAAGATTGAAGCCATGGAGCTGGCCGGAGCAAACATCCTCTCCTATGCTAGAAATGCTCCTCAATTTCACAAGGCTTTCGAATTTTGGCGTCGAGCTACACTTCTCCGTCAAACAGAAGGATCCGATTCTTACCAAAAGAAGTTGGCTCAGAAAAGCATTGGCACCGTCGAATGGGCCACTTTGGATCAACTAGAGCACCTCATCAAGACCATGCATCCAACAGAGTTTGAGATCAAGATCCAGTCGTTTCTAGTGCAACTGAGGATCCTATCCTGTAGGAGCTGGGAAGCCGTCAATTGCTTCTTGGAGATGTATATGGGCGATTCTGATTTGGAATATATGGCGTACACGGGGAAGTACCTCGAGTTCCTAGATATTTACTGGGCGATGTTGGATACGATTCTTCTCTTCCAACCGAGCGAAAAAGGACTCTGGAATAGGTCAGCCAGTATCGTCAGCTCCCTCATCAACACGTTGTATAACTCCAAGAGCTTCAACCCAACGCTCCTCAATGTAGAAATAATAAAGAAATCAATTCATCTGATTCTGGCGATGGATCAGCTTCGTTTGGGTGTCCGTGAACAGGAGGCGCAAACTGAAACCGGCTACTCTAATACGATGTTCGCATTCCTCAAAATGCTGCTCGGATTGCCGGAGATGCTGGATGACATATGGGAATACCTGCTCCAACTGTTTCGTCATCTAGGAAGCGATCAACTAGGATCCTTGCTCCTTCTGGCTTGTAAAGACTACAAGAATGTGTCTTACTCTTCCACCATCCGACTCCTTCTTCAGCTAGGAGCCAATGTTGATACAGCCGATGAAGATGGTAATCGACCTCTTCATCTTGTAGCCCAGGCGGACAGTGAACTAAGTGAAGCCACTGGATGCATACTAATGGGTTACGGAGCGCAGCTATCTCGCACCAACAATTTTGGAAAGACGGCAGTTGACCTGTGGATCGAACTCAACCAGATGGAGGACGACCAGGAAGAGGATGAAGAAGCTGCCGAACCGCGTTGTCTACCGGACTGGTGCCGTACTGTCCGGACATTGAAATGTCTTAGTGCCAGTTCCATTCGGGTACACGACGTCCCTTACAAAGATGAACCAGAATTTTTCAAGGATTCCCACTCCTTCATCAAGAAGCATTGAGTATGTTCATGCAATTATTTGTTTTCAATGTCGGTTTTGTGATGGACCTTTATTACATGAACTGGAAACTCACCTTTGTATATAGGACTTTTTTATACTTCGATAGCCAAGTTAACATTTAAATTATTTAATCACAGCAGCTACTTGTACTTAAATCAGTGGTCGAGATTAAAGAAGAGAGCGAGCACTAAGTGGATTCAGTTTAGTTTAAAAAAAAAAATTGAAAGTTAGTGGAAATTATAAGTTCGATCGGGGAAAATAAATACTATGTCATTAGATCATTTTTTTGATTGCTTTAATTGGGAATAATTAAAATATTAATAGAAGAGGTAGTTTTAAACTTGCTGAACGGGGTCGAGCTGAGTGCGTTGGAGGATCGATCACTGCGCCGCTTAGATACGAATAGGATGGGGCGGCGGCCGTCGTTGTCGACTTTTCGTCCGGTGGACATAGTAAGAAAAAGGTGCCGTACGGCCGTACCGTTCTTTTGGAGTGTGACGATTCAAGAAGATTCCCAATGTCCCATTTTTAACCCAGCCCAATAGTATGGTCGATGATGTTTATGTATAGCTGTTCTAGACAGTACGGTAGACCTACACATATATGTATGAGCCAACATTAATGGTTGTTTCAGTACTACTCAAATCCATATTATAGTATTATTTTTGGTTGATTCTTTAGCGGGATTATAATACGACTCATCCTATATTTGCAATAGAAACATAATTTAAAATATAGTTCTACAAAATCCGTGTGTCACTCGTTTTAACAATGTATCAGTGTGACCGACGAAGGCAGAAGCAGCTCACACTTTATCATGCAATCTGGAAGGGATATGTGTATGCTTCTAAATTTATAGCTTATTTCTAATATGCTCTCAAACGACAAGATTTTTTAACTTGTATTTTCTTAAAAGCATTTTTATGCCATAGGAGTAGAATCATGAAACCTATCTTATATTCTAATACCATATTCACACTGAAGCCTTATACTGGTATAAACCTTATTCTGGAATAAAATCTCCATTTGCGCCCATGCAAAAATAAATCTAGAACAGGGTTTATGTCAGAATAAGGCTCCAGTGTGAACATGGTATAACGGTCCTTTGATGCATAGCTTAAGCGCTGCAATCAATGCAACGCAATCATAGCCATGCAAGTAAACTAGCACATTTCGGTCGGTAGAGCATATGGATAGCCTAATCCGAAAGACTTGGCTCAGTTTGAGCGGACCGATTGTAGAATAAAGATTTTACGAGCTATCATCGTGTCCATATTTTTCCTCACTAAATGAGTATCCGAGTATCGGGTTATTACTATTAATTTATCGGGTTTGGCCCTTTGGGGAGCTGCCGTTTTGATGGAAAAACAAATGAAAGTGGATCGGTTGGGCAACATGCTGATCAAAAGGGTCCAGTTGATAAGTTTCTCTTTTGAGCTCGACAACTGAAACTTCAAGTTTGATATCTTAAGACACCTTATACCCGAATGATATGTTTTCTTAGGTCAGAAAATCTGAAAAAATTGCCAATTTACAGGCCGAATTTTGAAATGATTTTTAATAGCATATGATAATGAATTGACCAATGTATATAAAACAAATGTATATTATTCATTAATAATTGAATCTACACGCATAAATAAATTTAGAACTTGGTTAAGTATTGATGTTTACAGAGCGCGCATCTCCGCAGAGAAACTCGTTTGAGCTTCATAACATGGCATAATTTATTTTGTAGTATAATCTAATTATTAGTCATTGCTTACCGCGGTACTTAATTACTGGGCGACCGGAAACCCTTTTCTTCTTGATGGACGCTGTAAAGAGCGCGGCAAGCTTAAATTGCCTTTTTTGCCTCAAGCTCGTACCGTATACAATCAATTAATCAAATATAACAAAACAATAACAAATCTAAAATTAATTCTATTGCTGAAAAAACACGCACACACAAAAAATGGCTCGAATCCCAATTTTTTTATCGAAACCAGGTCGTTTCAACTTTCAGCTTTAAAGCTATTTAAGAGTCTGACGTTCGTTCAGAAGTTTCTCCTAGTCACTTATCTTTAAAGGAAGTTCTTATTCCTCTTTTAGAATGAAACATTGCATGATTAAAAATAGTTTTTATATATGTTTAAATAATATGATGTAAGGATCGAGTTCTGTTAAGGATTCTTAAAAGAAATTATTGCCGTCGAATTGCCCAAATATACTAGATAAGATGCATCTACGTTAATTTCCGATTTGATTTCTCCTCCGAAATACAAAATTCCTTAACCATCTCCTTTCTCATATAAAAAAAATCGTTGAAGTACGTAGCTCACCGCAAATAGGAGGTCTCTGCAGAATTGCCTACAGCGGTGTGTCGCCCAACTACTAAAAGTGGTACGTAGTTCAACTGATTCACCCTCCAAAATCGTCTATGAATCGTATCACAGTCGTATGCTCCATTTCATCACCCATCTGTCCATCAACCTCAGTGATCAGTCGGTCTGTCACTCTTGAGTCCATCTACATCCAGTTTAGACTTGAGGTTAATTTTAAAGTATCAAAGAGCGAGTTTAGTAAACTACCGCCCTCTCGTATTCTATTACATGTGTCGTTGACTCATATCAAACTGAAAAAGCATCGGTAACACATCATCTTATGCTGATTATAGTTTACATCTTATACTAGATTACTAGTACCTACATTATACAGCGAGGAATACTGCATAGATCTAATCAAGGTAGTAAAATATACAATTTACACAATTTTATCACGAGAAAAACATATATTTTTGATGTAATATTCAGTACGTTTTTCAGTTAATTAAGTTGCTTCTGGCCAGTTTAATTATCGAACCAGGGTTCCAATGAGGACAAAGGTTTCACTTTGATTTACAAGGTATAGTGTACAGTGAATGTTGAAATCTTCATTATTATGAAATGTCGTCTCATTTAATAGGTTATTTATTTTTGTCCCCTCAATATCTCAGGCTTTTACTGATTTCTTCTTGTGACCTCATCTATTTCTTTTATTATATTACATACTGGTATTCATGCAAATTGAAAATAAGGTGTAATTCCAAGTAGTAGCAGTAACTCTCCTCTTACACTTAAAACATTCAGGTATGCACCATAACTTTTTTTTTTTAATATACAGTATATTTTACATTGAAAAAAAAAAGCAAATGAAATAATAATAATTTCTAATATTATGTTTTCTTATAGAGCACAAGAAAGAGATTGGATTGGAAGATCTCGTTTTTTAAAGGTGAGAATATAGCGGTATAAAGTGGAAAGAAATCTAAATACGGTACCTATTTAAAACATAGTTTTTCTATTTCATCCAGCGTGTTTCTACCAAACACCAATAAGCAGTACACTTTGTGCAAGGAGCTATATTTACTGGGGATAGACCTGCATCGTCCAAGGTACACAATTGTTTGAATAATTAATATGTTGAAAATAGTTCTAATATTTATGTTCTACATTAATTTATTTATAAATATTGCTAAAGAAATTATGGCGGCTCTTCCAAATTGCCCACTGGATCCCAATACGTTCCTACAATTAGCGCTTCCAATGGGATTGAGTCACTTGGAAGCAATCGAAAATCACATTTCAATGGATAACTGTCCTCATCCTCCACTGAAGGAGTTGGTCTTCGATGGCCGTATTAAAGGGACCACACCGTTGCTACTAGCCTGTCATTGCGGAGAATTCGAATCCGTGAAGCGCATCGTTGATTCTTGGGGAGTCGACGTCGAAGGCATGAAAATTGGAAGCGCGACCCCACTCTTCGTTGTTGCTTTTCAGGGGCACAGCAGAATCGTCCGTTACCTTCTAGAAAAAGGTGCTGATGTGACCGCTACAACATCTAACAAAGCCCGACCAGAATTCGATGGTTTGACTCCACTTTACGGGGCTGTCTCGGATCAAAGAATGCTTCCATACCGGCGGGAGCAACTTGAAGAGCAACGAGCAGAGAGGAATGTCATCGTTCTCTCTTTATTAGAATTCGGGGCCGATCTTTCTACTTCAAACCAACCCTCAAATGGTTACCCAATGTGGGTGAACAGGTTGTGTGGCGTTGATACGACCATAACTCTTATCAATCATGGGCTGGATCTGCAGTACCGCAATCCGTCCTCGGGAGAAACAGTCCTGCACTACTGGGTCAGTCCTCCTGATGGCTTCACTGCTGAAGATTCTCTGAAGATCGTTAAACTTCTTATCGAGAAAGGTGCTGATGTGATGGCAAGGGACAACTTCGGCTATACACCAATCATCCAAGCGATAAATTCTATTGATTTGTTACAATTGAATCCATTGGCTCTTCTTGATTATTTGTTGGAGAGACCTGACATTGCCATCTTGGAGAAGATCGAGGCCATGGAATTGGCCGGCGCATACATCCTCTTCTTCTCCGAAGAAAATGCTTCACAACTTCACAATAAGGCTTTCGAGTATTGGCGTCGAGCTACAAATCTTCGTCAAACGGAAGGGACCGGTTCTTACCAAAAGAAGTTGCTACATACGGACAAGACCCTAGGCACCGTCGAATGGACCACTTTGGATCAACTAGAGCACATCATCCAACGCTCATCAAAGAACGAAATCCAGATCCAGTTGTTTTTGGTTCAATTGAGGATCTTATCCAGTAGGAGCTGGGAAGCCTTCAAAGAATTCGTTGGGGAATACATGTTAATGATTGAGGAACCGCACGGGGAAAGGTCGCACCTCAAGCTACTATTCCTACTAAATGTTTACTGGTCCATGCTGGATCAGATTCTTCTCTTCCAACCGAGCGGAAAAGGAATCTGGAATACGTCAGTCGGTGTCATTAGCAACCTCGTCGACGACTTGATGAAGTTCAAACGCTCCAATCCAACACTCCTCAACTTAGAAATAATGAAGAAGTCAATTCATCTCATTCTCGCGACGGATCCATTACGTTTAGCTGATCGTGCACGGGAGACGTATACTGAATCAAACTACTCGAGGTCGATGTTCCGATTCCTCACGATGCTGCTCGACCTACCGCAGATGCTGCTGGATGACATTTGGAGTTCCCTGCTTGAATTGTTTCGTCACCTAGGGAGCGATCAACTAGGATCCTTGCTGCTTCTGGCTTGTAAGGATTACAAGAACGTGCATTACTTTTTCACCATTCGACTTCTCCTTCAGTTAGGAGCCAAAGTTGATGCTTTCTATAGAAATGGTAATCGACCTCTACACCTTGTAGCCAAGGGGGGCAGTAAGCAGAGTGAAGCCGCTGGCTGTTTGCTTCTCGGTTACGGAGCCCAACTATTTCGTATCAACAACTTTGGAAAGTCGGCAGTTGACCTGTGGATCGAACGCAACGAGAAGGACCAGAAAGGGGAAGAAGGAGCTGATGCCGATTCGCGTGAACGACCGGACTGGTGCCGTACGGTCCGGAAATTGAAATGCCTCAGTGCCAGTTGTATTCGGGTACACGACGTCCCTTACAAAGATGAACCGGAATTTTTCAAGGACTCTCACTCTTTCATCAAGAAGCATTAAAGAGTTGTATTTGTCTTGTCGTTTTTTCCAATTTAGGTTTTGTGAGGAAAATTCAATACAGAAACTGTAAACTCAAGTAAACGGCTCTAAAAATTGAATCATTTTTAGTCGATTAGATATGGATGGGTTGGGGTATTAGCGGTTGTTGATCTCATCCGTCGAGTACATAGCTCGAAAGAGATGCCATTGTGGTTGTATGCGTAATAAGGAGCATTAATAGTGACCAGAGAGTGAGGCCATCGATGTTGCTGATGAAATCTCGAAAGAGTATTATTAGCTGATTGATACGGCACTCGCCGGGCAAGTATGGTTTGTTGGATTATCATAAGAAACAGCACGAAACCTGCTGCTCTGAACAATAGGGCGTTATTTTTTAACAGACTACACGTGTTGCTTTTCAATTAAACTGAAATAAACAATTATTCCGTTTATTCTGTGATTCCAAGTTTGAGTACTTCGTTCATCCATTTAATAACCAAAGCATGACCAATATACTTGCAAAATACGAACTAACGAGCTCCATTATATAATAATGATGGCTATGTTTTAATGTCTTTTAAAAAGAATCATAGTTCAGTAACGTATTTGCATTCCATTCGATGATCCTAATATCCTATTGCTGAATGTTTGCTTGCTTTTACGGATGCAATGTGCACTGTGAATTCCTTAAGTTTTATTCATTATTCAGAATATTACAGAATAATAATGATAGTTTATTATTACAATAATTTGATAACATTAAACTGATGGGGCTGTGTAATATTCGATAGCTTTATTTAATGTTATTTCCGACTTCAATCTTTAGACTTGAGGAATACTAAGGTTTTCATTGATAAAGCAGTAACACAAAAGAATAAGTGAAGGAATTGGACTTGAAGGCGTCTCTGTCGAATGGTTGTCTTATCCACCGATGATCGGATCCCATCTTCCATCCGTTTCTATATGACTTATATAAGGAAGTGATAAATCATATCGAAGAGGAAATCCTATCCGGCACGAAAGTTGATGACTACATCCACCACATAACTTTTCGTCCCAAGTTCGAGTGAACGGACCGGTGCTTGTTCCAGGTGCTCAAGATTGTCAGAGACATGCCAATAATTCGGATGTTTTATTGGCCTGCCCAAGTGATTCGTTCCCATAAAATTCCATTTATAATCGTGCCTGTCACTCTTCTTCCATTTGTAAAATTGCATTAGTCTTATTTTGCACTTTTTACTTGAATGGTCTACGATGGTTTATAAATATGTGTAAGTCTTTTTTTTTTAAAGACTATCGCGTTCTCTTAAAGTCGTTTTGAAAACGTAGATAAAGTGACCAAACTGTAGAATACAGCAATCATAAAAAAAGTTAACTGCATTCATCAGTATTCCCTTCCGCCCGACCCGCAAATGGATGGCCAATTTGGATGATGCCATTGTGTGGTATCGAAGTCATATCAGAACTAATAAATCATGGTATAGACTTGAACCAGGGAACTTCACCGAAAAACGGAACAATTCTACACTACTGGGCTGGCGGATCTCACGACATCAGCACTGAAGAGGATTACTCTTTAGTCGTCTTCAAATTGCTACTTGACAAAAGTGTCCATCTTCTGGCTCATCAGGATGATTGGGGCTTCACAGCAATTATTGAAGCAGCCTACGGTGGGGATGGTGAACGTCCTAATTACGCTGTTTTGGATTATCTACTGGAGAGAGACGATATCGACGAAATGGATAAGATGGGATATGTTGCCCTCAACGGGAGTGAAGAGGATCGTCCAAAAGCTTTTAAATATTGGAGGCAAGCACTACGTCTTCGACAAATCGAATCCAATCCAAAACCAAAGATTCTGATGAAGTTTAAGAACGTGCGGACCATCGAATGGGTAACTTCGGTCGAACTTGAACACATCATCCAAAATCCGCCCGAGTTCGAGATCCAATCTTTCCTCGTCCGGTTGAGAATTCTATTTTCTCGCAAGAAGAGCTGGAAAGCAGTTGAATCCTTGTTCGAGTTGTACAGCACCAGATCAGTTTGCTTCTCTCGTCTATATAATCACAAAAGATACGGCAACATTCTTGATATCTTGTGGGCAATGCTAGAAACCATTGATCATTATTTTAATGGATCGGAAGAAGATGGACTTGCTTGGATGGCCGTCAAAATTGTTATTATAGCCGTCAAGATATTATTTTCTCTTGAAAGAGCTATTCCTGGACTGTGGAGTGTCGAATCTATCAAGACATCATTAGACATCGTATTACCTCATTTAAATGACTGGGAGCGTTTTAAAGACACCCAATTCTACATGGAAACCATGCTTTTTTTATCTGTGTTACCTACCAGTCAGCATCAAATGCGCGACGAAGGCAAATTGGAATGCTTCTTCCAGTTAGTTCGACGAGAAAGACGCGATGATGAAGGACGTAACCTGTTGTTCATGGTATGCGAAGATGATAAAAATATTCATCTTTACGCCACCGTTCGTCTCTTACTCGAAGGCAAGGCCGACCCTCAGTTAGCTAAGCTAGATGGTGACACACCCCTTCACGTCGCTGCATCCAAAAGAAGAGAATTGGGCGATCCGATGGCCCGATTACTGCTGAATTCTGGAGTCCACTTGGATCAAGTTAACAATTATGGATAAACGGCAGTACAAATGTGGATCGAGAAAAACGGAAGGAAACACCGCCACAATGAAGATCAAGGAAGCGGTGATTTAGTGCCCGACTGGTCCCGTGGAATTGTTCTAAAATTGTCTTGCCTGTGCGCCCAAGTGATTCGTTCCCATAAAATTCCATTCAAGACCGTACCTATCACTCTTCATCCATTTATTGAGCTGCATTAGTCTGTTAGGGGATTTTTTTAAAATTACAAATACATCAGTATGTTTGGTTTGCTTATTTCGACTCTTCTTCAATTATCAATTATGATTGCTGAATTATGTGTTTAGATTGTTGACGACTGTTCGTCAACAATTGATAAAATATTTTAAGAAGAAAAGAAAAATAAAACACGCTAAAGGAAGTGGTTATTAAAATCTATTTCTCTGAAACCGATTATTATCAATTAATTATGGCAATTACTTCTTATCATTCTTCATATGCTTAAAAAGAGAGCCTTTTCTGAGAGAGAAGTATCTGTGGGGCTGTTAGTTCGCCTCGGCCGTTACCGCCAACCGGTCACCTTGGTCCTTGCTCTCCGTCGCTCCGTTCTGTTTATTTGGACTGTGGAACAAAACTTTCCACAAACGAATATAATAGATTATTTTCAAATATTCAACAACGAATGTGGTGCTTTTTATTAATCATTCAAACATATCCATTTTTTTTACCATCAGTACCGATTATTTATTTTAAAACGTTTAAATTTAGGGACCGTGACCAAGGTTGCCAATGAAGCAAATAAATCTTTGTAAACGCTGTAAACTAGTTGTGATACTAAAATCGTCGTCTGCTAATCGTTTTAATCAGCTGATTCCAGCGAATAGATGACATTTATTGTGTAAAAATTAAGCCATTTTTTCATTTCTCTCTCAAGAGTTCTCAAATAAACTACTTAAATAGGACTCTTTCCTACTGTAACTTCGTACTCAGCACGACGCACGCCCAATAAGAGGTATTTCAGTTATTTAAATAACCGTTTGTGCATCATTATATCAGTACGTTTTACAGTGTCCTTATGCTCTTTATAAATATTTTCTGTTGAATCACGTCGTTGCAGGTCAGTTCCATTATTTATCAACGGTTCTAAGGCGGAGAACGTCTAGATCTCTTCGTTTTCGCAAAGGTATACTGAACAGTGAAAAGACATCTTTATGACTGGGTAACACAATTTTCTCTTTCTTTTTTTTATTTCAGGCTTTTGCTGTTTCTTCTGTAATCAGCATCTAGTGTTTCGTGTGCCATACCATATTTACACAATATAAGGAATACATTTTGTGGTTGAAGAATAAATCCCACCTCAAACTATTACTACATCCAACAGGTACACTATAATATATTGTTTTGTTTATTAAAAAAAAACTGCTTAAATTTATTTATTTATTTTTCTTTCTAGTGCAAAAGAAGATTTACAACTATGGCAGCTATGTTAAATTGCCCATTGAATCCCAATCTGTTTCTACACTCAGCACGTCCAATGGGATTGAGTCATCTAGAAGCCATCGAAAATCACGTTTCCAGCGTGAATAACTGCCCTCATCCTCCACTGAAAGAGCTCATCTTCGACGGCCTTGTTAAAGGCACCACACCGTTGCTACTAGCATGTCATCGCGGTGAATTCGACTCCGTGAAGCATATCGTCGAATCGTGGGGAGTCGACGTCCAGACCGCTGCAACTTATTACCTACGCCTGACCCCATCTCCTTTGGCTCCTCATGCCGGGCTATTGGTGAAGATTGAAAGCGCCACTCCACTTTTCGTTGCTGCTTTTCAAGGGCACAGCAAAATCGTCCGTTACCTTCTCGAAAAAGGAGCTGATGTGACTGCCAAAACATCAGATGAAGCCAAATCCGAGTACAATGGTCTAACTCCACTTGACGGAGCTGTCTCTGAACACTGGACGCCCCCACACCGGCAGCCACTTGAGAAACAACGAGCAGAGAGGAATGTCATCGTTCTCACCTTATTGGAATTTGGGGCCGATCTTTCTGCTTCCAAGAAACCTTTATGGATGGGCAGGTTGTGTGGCGTTGGTACGACCATTACGCTCATCAATCACGGTATGGACCTGAAGCAGCGTGATCCGTACTTGGGGAAAACAGTCTTACATCATTGGGCCAGTCCTCCTCATGACTTTACTGAAGAAGACTCACTGACCATGGTCAAATTTCTTATCGGGAAAGGTGCTGATATGATGGCTAGAGACTCGGCTGGAGACAACTACGGCTTCACACCTATCACCACCGCAGCGGCCAACCTTGGTCCTCGTCTCTATTTGGCTCTTTTTGGTTTCATGCTGGAGAGGGACGACATCGCCATCATGGAGAAGATCGAGGCCATGGAGCTGGCGGGCGCAAACATCTTCTCCTATGCTAGAAATGCTCCACAATTTCCCAGGGCTTGCTACTATTGGCGTCGAGCTACACATCTTCGTCAAACAACGAAAGGGACCAGTTCCTACCAAAAGAAGTTGACTCAGAAAAGCGTAGGCACCGTCGAATGGTCCACTTTGGATCAACTAGAGCAAATCATCCAGCACCCATCAGAGTACAAGATCAAGATCCACTCGCTCCTAACTCAACTGAGGATCCTATCTAGTAGGAGCTGGGAATCCGTCAATTACTTCTTGGAGGTGTACATGAGTGATGGCGATTTGGAATATATGGCGTACAAGGGGAAGTACCTCGAGCTCTTGGATATTTACTGGGCCATGTTGGATACGATTCTTCTCTTCCAGTGGAGCGAAAGAGGACTCTGGAATAGGGCAGTTAGTGTCGCCAGCTCTCTCATCTACACGTTGTTTATCTTAAAGAGCTTCAACCCAAGACTCCTCAATTTAGAAATCATCCAGAAATCAATTCATCTCATTCTGGCGACGGATCGGTTACGTTTGGATGCTCGTGAACGGGATGATACTCAAACTGAAACCAGCTATTCGAGAGCGATGTTTTCATTCCTCACGTTGCTGCTCGGCCTACCGGATATGCTGGATGACATTTGGGGTTCCCTGCTCGAACTGTTCCGTCACCTAGGGAGCGATCAACTTGGATCCTTGCTCCTTTTGGCTTGTAAGGATTACAAGAACGGGCATTACTTTGCCACCATCCGACTCCTCCTTCAGTTGGGAGCAAATGTTGGTGCTGTCGACAAGGATGGTAATCGACCTCTTCATCTTGTTGCTCAGGCGGACAGTGAGCAGAGTGAGGCCACTGGATGCCTCCTGATGGGTTATGGAGCTCAGCTGTTTGGTACCAACAACTCTGGAAAGACGGCAGTTGACCTGTGGATCGAATGCAATCAGATGGTTGGCGATCACGATGGAGAAGAAGGAGCTACCGAATCGCGTTTTCTACCTGACTGGTGCCGTACTGTCCGAAAATTGAAATGCCTTAGTGCCAGTTGTATTCGCCTACACGACGTGTCTTATGAGGATGAGCCGGAATTTTTCCAGGATTCCCATTCTTTCATCGAGAAACATTGAAGTGTTGTCATTTCTTTGTATTTTTTGTTGGTTTCAAACTGTGGTTTTGTGATGGATATTGAATACAGAAACTGGAAACTCAACTATGTAAATAGCAGCGTAATTTTATTTTTGTCCCTATTATTCAGTCCGGTACTAGCTAGGTAGTGTCAATGGTTCATCTAGGACAATAATTGTCCCTATTATTCAGTCCGGTACTAGGTAGTGTCAATGGTTCATCTAGGACAATAATTGATCTAAAGTTCACAGTTAAAAGTTCCTCTAAATACAGCAGAACTTTTGAAATAATGGTCGATAACTTAATAATTGTAGAAGAGAGTGAATACTAAGCGGGTTCAGTTTTAACAAGTTCAAGTTTATGTAAATTGTATTTTGGACTATATAAAAACTATAATATCATTGGGTCATCTGTTGCTCTTTAATTTTAAATTGAGTCAATTGGGACGAGGGAAAAACATTTTTAGCTGGTATAATTTAGAGCTGGCTGCTGAACTGTGTTGAGCTGGATACGCTGGAGGACGTCTGGCCATCACTGCAGCGCTTGGATACGAATAGAATTGGGCTGCGGCCGTCGTCGGGTAAGCCTAGTATGAAGGAGGTGCCGTAGAAGTCACAGGTCGCTGGTACTGATGTAAAGGAGCATCAGTTGAAGAGTGATGTTTTTTGGGTATGTCGGATAGGGTTTGAGTAGGTTTTTTTAAATTTTTGATTTAAGGTTGATCGAGATCGACCTGTTCGTTTGTTTTTAATATGTCTCATGTTACTATTATTTCCATTTAAAGCTAGTTTTAATACACTTAGTTCACAGCACCTCCTCCTTCAGTCATAAGCTTAGCCAATGTCGATACACCCGATAACGATGGTAATCAAACTCGTCACCTTTTGGCTCAGTCGGAAAGGGAACAGAGTGAACCACTGAACCCGCTGGTTGTCATCCGCGCCAGTGGGCGCCAGCCGTTTTTCATCCGATCATCGCTGAGCATTGAAATATTGTTTTATTTTCTTCTTATTCCTTTCTTCCGATTTCAGTTGATTGAATGTTAAAACAACTTAAAGGAACTTAAAAGTTTAATTATTCGGAGGCCTTGCATTCGGATGGGTTGAAGTAGTGCCCGTCGTTGAAGTCGGTCGAAGTGCACAATTTAAAGAAGGCGCTGTAATAGTCGTGGTCGGTCCTGATAAATTGATAATGATACAAGTTATTATCAGAGAATAACTTTTGAGTAACGATTTTAGTTCCACGATCGTCAATGTTGATGGATAAACTTGGGCAGACATATCTGATTGATACGGCGGTCAGACAGGTACTGTTGACAGAGCAGTAAAGGGGGTTTGTTCCGCTGCGAACATTGGTGGCCGTACGCAGTTCGATAAGCATTCGGACTCGGTCGCTATTATTTTTAGGGTTTGGCTGAGTTTTGATCTGGTTATAAACTCTTTTGCCACTTTTTACGTGGTTCAGGTTATTGCGAATATTGAATCTGCTATCAATTGCTGACATATATTGTAGACCTTTCGAATTGTAGATTTACACACAATTTAAAAATATTCCAGGAAGTGAACGTTTTCCTTTGCTAAAAGTCCTTTTTTCTTTTTTCTTCTATTCGAATCGGAACTCAATAATGAAACGGATCTTGCCACTGTTATTGTGATTAAGTAAAAATGATTTGGGGTACTTTCACTTTACTATTACAGGGCCGCGCTCTTTCATAACTTTTTTTCTTTTAAAGAATTTCTTATTGAGTCATACTAATATTATTTGATTAGCTCCTTTAAAATATTAGTTTGAATTTTAAGACAAATACATTTTATGATAAGCAATATATGTAACTTATAAAGATATACACTCATCGTCAAAGTTTATATATTGTTGCCTGTTAAGACAAAAAAAATATATATGTAGAATATCATTAGATCACCTACTCTGTAAAAACTTCAATAGCATGGGGTCAATCACTCGAGGAAAAACTGATTTAGTAAGGATAATTTTAAGTTGGATACATTGGTCACTGCAACGCTTTGATAGGCTAGCGGCTTTTGTTGTCGCCAGGTAAACTGGTAAGAGGTGCCACAGTGGTCGTGGGCTACTGATACGAAGAATCAGCTTAACTATTGCATAAATTTGGTTCGATTGCCATCGGTACCACTGGGACACTGACGTAAGGATAAGCTGGGGTGATCAACGTCCTCAAAATGAGTACTGATGTAGTGCGCTGTGTAAGAGACACGATTCCATCAAGGTTAACTTGTATTTAGAAAATATCGAGTGCATGATGTGAATCATTCCCTCTAATCAAAAATTGTTAATCCAAATGCTATTTGATTACTTTTTACCAAACAAAATCCAAAACCGAGCTCAAATTGAATAGGTAAGAAAGATCGTATTAAATGTAACTAATACAGCTATATTGGTGGTGAGCTTTTAAGATTTCTGAGAAAAAAAAAAACCAAACGCAATGTGCATGTTTCTTATTTTCTTGCAGCCTCTACCCCACAGTTCAGTACCTTCCCGTATTCCCAATCGACGTCTACATCACTCGTTAAAAAAAAATCCTTTTCGTTTCTATAGCCTTTAGTCGAGTTCCAACTTTCAAAGTTGCAAAGAGTGAGTTTCTAGTTCTTCTTGAACCCATCAGTTAAATAAGGACCCCCCATTTTCCTCTTCCTTTGCTGCGTTCTCAGCTCATCTTATCATCTTACTGATTATAGTCACGCTCCTGCACGCCAGTACATATTACAGCAAAAAATATTACGTGGATTCAACAAAGGTAATCTTTTCAATTTGCAAAGTTTTTATCAATATTATTTCGTACTTTTCAAATAGCAGATCAGAAATCTACATACTAACGTGTTTATCGATTAACTAACTAGTTTCATCGATTTTTCTTACGACGTTGTCATCACGTAGGTTATATAGTGTTTTTCCTAAAACAAAACAAGTTCAATTTTCATGGATGATTGCATTCATTACAGAACTCCAACTATGGCGTCCCTCCCTTGTCCTTTGGACCCTTCTGTAATAAGTCATTTAACGACTCCAATGGACTATCATCACTTGGAAGTGATTGAGGAACATATTTTAACAAGCAGCTGCCCTCATCCCCCAGCTCTGAAAGATCTACGCTTTAAAGAATCTCTTCAAGGATGTTCACCTCTACTTCTAGCCTGCCATTTCGGAAAACTGGCTTCGGTAAAGCACATCGTCGAAATTTGGGGAGCTGACATTCGGGATGATGACGTCTATTTTACCGATTCAACCAGCACCTCTAATTGGAATTCAGTCAGGATCGGAAGAGCTACCCCGCTATTTGTTGCATCCATCAATGGACACAGTAACATAGTGCGCTACCTCATCGAAAAGGGAGCCGACGTCTCCGTCAAAGCATCCCATGTAAAAGAGAAATATTACGATGGTTTGACTCCTCTTTACGCGTGCCTTAGTCCAATTTATCGAACTCGTCAAGAGCAGTCACTTCCTGAAATCAATATGAATGAGAAAAGTGTAATCGTCCGCCTCTTGTTGGAATCCGGGGCTGATGCTTCATCCCCTTCCGCCCGACCCGCAAATGGATGGCCTATTTGGATGATGCCACTGTGTGGTATCGATGTCATAACAGAACTAGTAAATCATGGCATAGACTTGAATCAGGGAATAACCCCATCGGAAAACGGAACAATTCTACACTACTGGGCTGGCGGATCACAGGACATCAGTACTGAAGTGGATCATTCACTCGGCGTCGTCAAATTGCTACTTGACAAAAGTGTTCATCTTTTGGCTCATCAGGATGATTGGGGCTTCACAGCAATTATTGAAGCGGCCTACGGTAGAGATGGTAAACATCCCAACTACGCTGTTTTGGGTTATCTACTGGAGAGAGACGATATCGACGAAATGGATAAAATCGATGCCTTAGAACTGGCCGGTGCTGTTGCCCTCAATGGGAATGAAGAGGATCGTTCGAAAGCTTTTAAATATTGGAGGCAGGCACTACGTCTTCGGCAAAACGAATCCAAACCAAAAACCCTGCTAGTGTTAAAGAATGTGCGGACCATCGAATGGGCTACTTCGGTCGAACTTGAATGTATCATCCAAAATACATCCGAGTTCGAAATCCAATCTTTCCTCGTTCGATTGAGAATTCTACTTTCTCGCAAAAACAGCTGGAAAGCAGTAGAATCCTTGTTCCAGCTCTACTCTAGAGAAGTTTGTTTCTTTCGTCTGAAGGCTCAGAAAAGATACGGCGACATTCTTGATATTTTGTGGGCAATGCTAGAAACCATTGATGGTTTAAAAGAAGACGGACTTAAATGGATGACAGTGAAGATTGTTACGTTGCTAGCCAGGATGTTAAGCATGCTTGAACTAGCTACTCCTGGTGTATGGAACATCGAATCTATCAAGACATCTTTGGATCTCGTATTACCTCATTTACATGACTGGGAGCGTTTCAACACCCAAGACTACATGGAAACCATGTTAAATCTATCTGTGTTACTTTCCGGTCAGCATCAAATGCGTGACGAAGGTAAATTGGAAAGCTTCTTCCAGTTAGTTCGACGAGAAAGACGCGATGATGAAGGACGTAACCTGTTGTTCATGGTATGCGAAGATGATAAAAATATTCATCTTTACGCCACCGTTCGTCTCTTACTCGAAGGCAAGGCCGACCCTCAGTTAGCTAACCTAGATGGTGACACACCCCTTCACGTCGCTGCATCCAAAAGAGGAGAATTGGGCGATTCAATTGCCCGATTACTGCTGAATTCTGGAGCTCACTTGGATCAAGTTAACAAATATGGAAAAACGGCAGTACAAATCTGGATCCGGAAGAACGGAAGAAAACGCCGCCACAATGAAGATCAAGGAAATGGTCATCTAATGCCCGACTGGTGCCGTGGAATTGTTCTAAAGTTGTCTTGCTTGTGCGCTCAAGTGATTCGTTCCCATAACATTCCTTTTATGACCGTGCCTGTCACTCTTCTTCCCTTTGTAAAATTGCATTAGTCTTTTTTTGCACTTTTTACTTGAATGGTCTAAGAATGTGTGTACTTAAGTCTTTTTTTCTTAAGACTTTCGCGTTCTCTTAGAGCCGTTTTGAAAATGAAGATAAATTGACCATACTGTAGAATAATACAGCAATCATACAAAAAATTTTAACTGCATTCATCAGTATGTTGTTTTTAAATTAGGGAGCGCCTTTTCTTTAAGGAATCAAGCACCAAGGTTCGCCCCGACTTTTGCCATCATTCTACTTATCGACGCATTCTTTAATTTTTTTTTTCAACTGTTTTGAATATATTAGAAATCAATTTACGATGTAAAGTTAATAGCAATTTTCTACATCACATGCTTTTGAATTGATTTTGAATTGACAACACCTCCTCCTTCTGTGGTGAGCTTATCCAATGTCGATACAACCGATAAGGATGATAATCGACCTCTTCACCTTGTAGCCCAGGCGGACAGTGAGCAGAGTGAAGCCACCGGATGCCTCCTGATGGGTTATAGAGCGCAGCTATTCCGCACCAATAACGCTGGAAAGACGGCAGTTGACCTGTGGATCGAACGTAACGAGATGGAGGACGACAAGGATGGGGATGAAGGAACTGCCGAATCGCGCAGTCGACCTGACTGGTGCCTTACTGTTCCCAAGTTAAAATGCTTGAGTGCCACATCCGTTCGCGCACACGACGTTCCTTATCAGGATGAGCCGGAAATATTCAAGGATTCCAACTCCTTCATCGAGAAGCACTAAGGTGTTGTCTATTTCTTGTAATTTTTTTGTTTCAAATTTCGGGCTTGTGATGAAAATTGAATACAGAAACTATAAACTCAACTAAACAGCTTTGTAAATGAAATCATTTTTAAAGAATTGGATACGAATGGGCTGGGGTAGCGGTCGTTAATACCGTCGGGGAGACAGTGTACTAAAGAGACGTCATATTGGTCGGACCCGAGATCGGACCGTCGGACCGAGTGACCGGAAAGAAACTATATTGTAGAGAACTGGTGCCATTGGCGTCAGTGTTGCCAACTTTATCTTTGAGAAGTAAAAAATAAAAAATAAAAACAGGTTGATTTCCTACTTTTTCATTCTTACGGACTTTTACCATGCTATAACCAGCCGCCCTGACAAAATGTAGTGCGGAAATTTTGGTTTTACGATTGGTTGCTGTTTAGCACTCATTACAGTGCCGCTCCACTTATCAGACTACCCACTAATAAAACAGGTCTGGTAAACGAACCGAAATTCACATAGACACTAGCGCCACGGACCCGGTAATCAGACCAAGCTCAGAAATAAAACCAGTGCGGGCCCCTGTTCGATTAGTGGAGCGGCACTGTACTGCTATCTCGTTGTTTTGTAGTCTGCTCATCTGCTGTTTTCATCTGCAGCTCAAGCTCTGCTCGCATGTTTTGCTTTCACGTGTCGTGCTCGTAGATATATAAACGCATTTTTACGAGATTTCTTTTCGTATTTCTTACTATATTTTGAAGCGGAACACATTAGCGAATAATTTTAAGTGCCGTACAGTCTTATAAAATCTGTTAAAAGAAAGCCCATCAGCTAATGGTTGAAAAAATATTTAGAGCTCCATTGACTTTCAGAGTCTTTCATGCAGGTATAATTGAATAGCTTGGCCATTGCTGAATTGAGCTCTTTGTAATTAAGCTGCATTAATATACATATACATTCACAAAACAGGAAAATGTTTGACTCTCCACATTATGCCTGCTACTTCCTTGAACAAATTATGCAAGACAAACTACTCATGTCCTTTGAAGTAGGCTGCGCTGGTGCAGCTTTGGAGCACCTCAAGTCCTTGTCACAATTCTTTTACAATTGTGCCACAGATCCTGCTAAGAAAATCCAACTTAGCACTAAGGAAGAAGACATTTTGGAAAGAAGTTTAAATTTCTTCTTCTACGGCCTGGAAAATAATCAACTTGCACCATCTCTGTTAACAAACACAATTAAGTCTACTGATCTCAAGGTATATTGGATGCATTCAATATAATTACTATATATTTTTATAGGTGTTCCCCTAATATTTTGTTTAAATTATGGTCCTGATTAAAGTATATAACCTTTTCTCTCTCATTCTTCAAAATTTCTTTTAGGTTTCCATGGCGAAAATTGGTATATTCATTGCGTTTAAAACCGAACGCCGTTTCAGTGACCTATTATTCGCTTTGGATCTTCTTTCATTCTTGTTGGGAGTCATCCGTGATTGCCTTCTTCACGAAAGAGTGAAAGAAGCACAGAATTTATTGACTGTCGGCGCTCAACAGATTCGGGACCGGCTGAACGACGACACTGTCTATGATTTGGACCAGCCGCTCACCGACCAAATCCTTCACACGTTCGAGGGCTGCTGTTCCTCACTCTTCGTCTATCGCGCTCTTGTTCTTTTCAAAACTGCCAACCACACCGAATTATTGGATTTACTCAAGAGCAATCGTCAGCAAGAGCAACTCAATGAAGAACAATGCGAGACACTTTCTCGAATCTGTTTCAGTGTTGGCAATAATGAATTCCAACAAGGCAATTTCCAAGATGCCATCACTTGGCTTAAATTTGCCCATTCATTGGGTGAGTTTCTTCTTCTTGTTTGAAAAAAATAGTATAAATAAATATCTATTCAAATTTGTTTCTAGGGAAACTAGCGCAGGAATCGGACTTGCCGCTCAACAACTGCAAAAAAGAGGCCCTAACTCTACTGGCTGCTTGCTACCTTCAACTGGACGGTTCTAATAACTGGTTACACGTTATCGAACTTCTTGATTTTGGAGGTATTCTTTCCCTTAGTTACTATTCTTTCATATCAAATTTACATTCCTCTATTTGAAATAGATGATAATGCGGTTAACCTGGAACTTCGCTTCTGGGCCATGGTATTAGCTGGACGGGACGCTAAGGCACTAGCTAGCTGCCTTTGCAAATTATTCACTGCCTTGGTTCATGACTCTGCTGATGAACTTGCTCTAAGAGAAGCTGCTCATCGCGTAAGATAGTTTCTGTCACTAGATTACTAGATAGTTACTATCTTCATCTTTTTTTTCCACATTTCTAGGTTTTTACTCTTCTTGATGGAAAACATTCAGACTTGATCGAGTTGCTTGAGCGCATCCCTTGGCCGGGCAGTTCGAATATTGACGAAGTCTGGCCGCCTGTTGATCAACACATCCGGTGGATCTGTGCTCAGTATGCCGCCCGTTGCTATTTCAGCCTCGGCCGTACGGACGAATTATTCTCGCTCTTGTTGGAAATGTCACAGTGGATCGGTTCTGAACCAGGTTTGTTTATATCTCTATTTTATTTCGTCAAATCTTTCTTTTTTTTTTTATTTGATCTTTCTTTATTTTCAGTTGACGATCCATCGATTCGTGAAGTAGTGGCTATGGCTGAATCTATCGCCATAAATTTTAAAACCGAATCAAACTCTTTAGAAAACTGTCTCCGTTGGTATGATGTCATCGTTACCTTCACCAATCGTCATGGTAATTATTTTTAGAGTTTCATTGAAAATGCATTGATTTATTTTATTTTTGAATAGGGATTGGAATCAGCGCAGTATGCAACGCCATCAAATGCTCACTTCAGTTACCTTATCCCGTCGGATATCAAAGAGCCAATCGGTTATTTAAAATGATTCCGGAATCGGATTGGGATGGCGACAAACAGCACTTGCCACTTCGCTTGGAGTTCGCTCTACTTGCTGGAGATTATGACAAAGCTGGAAATTTGTTCTCAGCCATTGGTAGATTATAAACTAAAATCAGGATTTGTAATACTACTCTTCCATTTCTTTACTTTCATTTATTTAGACCTTGAATCATCTACTGGAAGGAACAGCTTGCGCCAAGCTTTATGCCGCAGCATCCGCATCTGTTGTGAAGAAGAAGGAAAGTACGACCCAATTTTGCTGTTCTTGAAGACAGTTTTGTCCCAATGCCAGTCCGCACCTATGAAAGGCATCTTGTTGCAACTCATTTTGAGGTAACAGCTCCACAGTTTAAGCCATAATGATTAATATAACCATTTAACTCTGAATCAGAGTCCAGATGGATATCCTACGAAATGAATCAGAGTGCGACAACTCAAAGAGTGAAGGAATGTGGGATGACATCTTGACCACCTTTCAGTCCGCTTACGGGCTCACCTCAACGCTGGAAACTGGTATTTGTATGATCGATAAATGTTTCCCTTTTCATATTCAATTTTATTTGTGAATAGATATGAAAATATGGTTCCCTCGAATGTCTTGGAACTTGGGATGTATCGGTGGAAATCTATCTAACAGCTTCCGTCATCAGTTCTTCAAGTTGTGTTATCAGTTCTTTGTTTTGGTATTTATATTTTGACACTCAAAGATTTAAGTTAATTTGAGTATCGGAAAATAATGATTAATAAAAAAAAATTAAATTTCAGGATTCGAAAAATGAAAAAGATACCTTAAATGCTCTCATCAGTGCCATCAAAGCTGGACTAGCTGAAGGTGAAAATTGTCCGAAAAATACCGTTCCGTACGTTAGAATGCTGCGTTCATGCTTGGAATTGGTTGCCCAATTTTACAAGATGCCTTCTTCTGAATCGAAATCTGAACAAATTCCATTGATTAACTTGATGGAATTACATATTTCGGTAAGCTGTTTTCTATTCATTACGTATACAAACGTTTTCATTATCTATATGATTTTCTAATTCCTAGTGCGAGCTGCGAAACTGGCAGAAAGTGGACCAGCTTATCCAGACTTACCTAGAAGACAGTGAACTAAAATCCGACCCTGGTTGTCGTCGGGACGCCGCATTCTTCCAGAGCGCTGCATCCGTCCTCATTAAAATCAGGCATACCAAGACTGATGAGGTCGTTGAGGTCAACGGCGCATCCGCCACTGCCTACATCACCTTCGTGCGAGCCAAAGTTCCTTGGCAACAGTCCGCCGGTTTAGGGATTGCGGCTGCCAAGTGTCTTATGAAGGCAATCGATCTTTCAATAACTTATCCGCCTCTCGGCGATGGCCCCGCTTTGCCCGTCCCTCACCCAGTTGGCCTCTATTGTCGCTGGTACTGTACACTGTCTTTTTTTTTTACTATTACTTCTCATTTCATATTTCTACAATTTTTTTACGCAGGATAATAAACGTGCTGTTTGAAAATTCAAGGATGATGGAAAAGCCATATCGATTGAGTCAACTACGCCTGATGGATGAATTACGAGCTCGTTTGTTGCAAACCTCCAACATCCCATTTTCCGAGGTACACAAGCTATTTGTTTACAAATCTTTAAATCATGGAATAATCAATCTTTGAAAAATTAGTTGCGTTGGATTTTCGAACGGATTTGGCACGCAATCCTCGTATGTTCCGACCAGAATTACAAACGGCAATTGGCTAGGTAATCAAAAGTATTTAGACATCGTTTTTTGTTTCATGTCCACACTGACCCATACGTTTTTTCTTAAATTAGGTGGCTGGACGAGAGCCTTAAACGATCTGGTGTTCATAGTGCTAGACTGTTGGAACTGTTCAAAGACCAGTTGAGCCACCTCATCATGCCGACGGAAGCAGCAGCTCCTTAGTTGCGCTGTTATTTAAAAATCAGTACCGCCGGTCCTACTACTTTACTATAGTTTAAAAACCGTTTGTAACGACCATTTCTGGAAACATATACTACGAGTTCGAATTTATATTTCCTTACCTCTTCACGGTTTTATGCTGTTATATATTCAAGTTGTGCTGCATATTAAAATTCCTGAATGATTATCTATTATAGGTTATTTTTAAGAGAATCTAAGTGGCATTCTATATTACGGTATATGTCCGCTGTTTAAAAAAATGCATAGGCCTAATAGATGTACTGCCACTTCTATAAAGAAGTAAAAAAAAAATCAAGGTTCGTACGGTTAAGAATTATTTTCAATGGCTAAACTTAACCGAAAGCGTTTAAATTAGTAGGTATCTAAAATAGTCTCTGCTAAAATCTATAATCGGATGCTATATCGATGGATAAATAGAACACACTTGAACACAACCAAATAAGATGCAACTTTCTAAGAGTTGTGTACGTAGGACTGAACTTGGAAATAGCAAGTATAATTGCTTGGAAGACTGCCATTCTTATTAAGATGCTAAAAAGCTCGATTCTAGTGAGTACCCTAAGATTCTAGTAATCAAGAAAAATTTGTTAGGTTGCTGCCGGCTCCGATCTTTTCAAAACCTCTCCGCAGTTCTTTAGCTCCAGATTATCGTTACATAAAAAGCGACTGAAAACACGCCACGGTAGCTATGTAATTTGAAAGATCTATCAATTTTATTTTTTTAAATTTAATTTCGATTTGTATAGAAAGATCCATCTTGGTTAACTCTAAAAGTGGTGACCGAATCAATAAAAAAATCTTCATAATTCAATAAGGAGAGCAAGAAAAGATCTGAACCCTATCTGATTAAGGCTGATCCCTCTCACTCTTGTAACTTGTATCAAGTTTTAGGCAAAGTTACTACGTAGTAGACAAATCTGATGGTCTTTATCACTTCAGTTCTATGAATTTTGCACAGTGCGCAATGATTTCTAGCTTCTATACCAGTGGTTCTCTTTCTCTTCTTGTCTGATTCGAAGTATAGCAAACATTTTTACGAATAAGTTACATTTTTTTTTTTACATTTTGCTCGATCTTTGTTGCTGTTATTAAAACCACTCCCGTGGTGGAAGATACCACCAGAAGTATACACCTTCTTACGCATCCCCTCCTTATTTACACCATCAGCCTCTATTATAAACCACTTCTTACCAAGCTCCTGCTACCTATGATGAGCTATTATCAGGTTCCAGTTAACGAGCCGAGATGTAAGTCGTTCTCAACAGACCTGTTTTAAAGGATTACCAAGCTCTTAGCTAACCTCGCTGCGCTCCTTCTAGTTAACAACAGATAAATCTACTTATTATGCTCCGGCTTAACTGCTCTAGGCATTACGAAGCACCCGCCAAATCATACTTTACAATATAAATAATCATTTATGATTCATTTTAAAAATAGGTAAGACTCATAAACTTGTAGGAAAACATACTAAAGCCTGATTACAAAAATGCCTGATTATAATATAATGATGGGCAAGCTGTAAATCATGTTGCGATTGAAAAACATCATACCAAAATAATAAATATTGACCGTGACCTAATGGATTATACCAGAGTATAGAAATCCAAAGGGGATTCATTAACGTATCCCAAGAAATAAATTCTTATGGCCTTGATAAGACCTTGGTCTGTTGGATGCCTCAATGAAGGTTCATAATGTACATTTAACATCATAAGCGCGTCAGTTGTTGTTGTGATACTACAGTTCGCTACAGTTAAACTCATTCGTCATTCACCAGTTTACACTGACAGTTTTACCATCAGTTCATCATCTCTTTTTAAGACAACAACACTCCAAAATTTTAAAGGTAAAGTTACAAACCTAACTTATTTTTTTTTTAAGTACATATTTCAAACTATTGTTTTATATCTCACAGATGACTAGTCGATTATTAGACAAAACACTCTACAAGTCTCCTCATGCAGTATTTAAATATCAATGGGATTTGACAGATATCAAGAAAAAACCTGTGACCATCCTCTCTAAAATGATCGAATTTCGTGGCGAGAAATTATTTCGAGTGGGACTCAAGAATAGGACATCTTCCGCTCTCCTTTTCTTCATGACGACCAATCTAAACAAGATGGGTCTAAAAGTAGTCGACGTCAGTTTCAATTTTCAAAGTGTCGAAAACAAGAAAATGACTCCGATAAACATTAGCAAGAAATTGAAAACTGAGGCTATCCAACTATTTACCTGCCCATTATCCAGTTGCGCAACGGGAGATTGCATTTTTACCTTCACAATTTACGTAAGTGGAGTGGTAGAAAAATACGAATTTCAACAAATTGACGGTCTACTCAAGGAGCAACTATGGGCTTCGGTTACTAATCAAGATGGGACGGATTTTGAATTGATTTCCAATAACGGGAAACGTTATCCAGTGCACAAATTTATCTTAGCTGCTAGAAGCCCCATTTTCTCAGCTCTATTTAAGGGTGAAGAAGCGGGAAATTCAATCAATTTAAATCTAGACGCTGGGTCTATCGAACAGTTCCTCAAATTTGTTTATACCGGCGAGCTGGAAGGACCTATTAAAAGCTACCAGTTGATGGATTTGGCTACTCATTACCATATCGAAACTCTGGAAAATTTGTGCGAAGCTGCTCTGAAAGATATCGACGTCGATGAAATCGCTTCATTAGCTCTACAACTGCACGATAAAGTTGAGCAAAGTGCTCCAGAAATCAGGTAAAACTATATTTATATGCTCAATTCAATCGAATTCAAATTAATCGCTATTCATTTATAGACCAGGAACTGAATCGGATATAAAATTTATGTCCAATTCCATGGAATTAGAATGCCGTTGGCAGTTGGATCAGTTGCATCAGTGGGTTCATAATCAGCCCGCCGAAATGGAGGAGAGCACGAAATCGTTCAAATTTCAAAACGAGAAATTGTTTCGAGCTCAAGTGAAAACCTGTAAGAGCAAACGCTACGATGGTTACAGTGATTTCACCCTCACCGTCATCAGTTACAATCATTTCTCGAAGATGAACTGCAAGATTGAAGAGTTCGTCTGCGTTTACTCGGTAGATAACTGCCAGATTCCTTCGACACGGATCAAAATGAAGGAGCTGACGACGAGCGATGATAAACTAATCAAGATATTTACCAACACGGATTTATTTAGATCTCCATTCCCTGCTCCTTTCTCAATCGACTTCCACATCAAATTAAGTTGCATTACGGAAAATTTTACGCATCAATTTGTGGATTCTACTTGGGGAAAACAGCTTTGGGCTTCTGCTGTTGATAGAAACTTGACAGATGTTGAATTCCTTTTAGAGGAAGGATCAATTTATGCCCACCGTTCACTTCTGTCCGCTCGGAGTCCGGTGTTTGCTGCCATGTTCAATAGTGGGCTAAAAGAGGATCAAACGGGAAAAGTAGTCATTAATGATGTAGATATATCTACTTTTCGATGCTTTCTAGAATTTTTGTATACTGGGATGGTGGCATCATCCTCCATTAATGAGCATCATCATTCATTAGCTGACAAATATGGAGTTGAGACGTTATCTAATCTGTGTTTTCCTGCAACTCAATGTGTCGATGTAGAAGATTTTACAACGGCCTTTCTTTCGTGCTAATTTGGACAGTAATAAAAAAATCTTGAGAGAAAATAATCGGAATCTGCTTTGATTTAATTAGTTGGAATAATGATTTATTCAGATGCAAAAAGGGCGCGCCCTTTAATATTGAGCTATTTATTTTTTAATTATTTTTTCTTGTTGTTGATGTGATTGAAACTTTTGTATTTATTCGCTAACGGAGTGTCATGCTTGCTCTCATGCGCCTTGTGTCAGCGCATATTGAGCCATGGTAAGCTATAGATTCTATGAACACGAATGGATTGAGACAAAGTCGTTAAGTGCTCTCATATCTGCTTATCTGTGATTGGTCTAATCTTCACGCATGCAATGCTAAGCAAAAAAAAAAAATTATATGCCAGCTTATTCGGTTAGCTGCTAGATATTCGTATTGAAGCCATATTTCATATCATTCCTCAATAGTTTTTTGAAATTCTCTTTATAATAGTCTCCCAAAAGTGATGATTTGATAATTGTTTGCTTAAAATCTATTTCTAAAATCCGTTTAAGTTTTTTTCCCTCCACTGCATGAAGTTATGAATAGAACTTACGATTAAATAAATACAAAAACCAAATTCGTTAGTATATGGCTTGTGTAATTTATACCAATCAGCTTATAAATTGATTTGACGTACAATGAATCGCTATTCTATGATTGTATGCATATTAATACCAATCGCGTTGTCTACTGGACTGGTGCTGTACTGTCCGTAAATTGAAATGCCTTAGTGCCAGTTGTATTCGCCTACACGACGTCTCTTATGAGGATAAGCCGGAATTTTTCCAGGATTCCCATTCTTTCATCGAGAAGCATTGAAGCGTTGTCATTTTCTTGTATTCTTTGTTGGTTTCAAACGGTGGTTTTGTGATGGATATTGAATACAGAAACTGGAAACTCAACTATGTAAATAACAGTGTAATTTTATTTTAAAAATAGACTAAGTATTTAGTATTCAGTCCGAAAGGTAGTGTTTTTATCTAGAGCAATAATTGATCTTAAAGTTAACGAACTTGGTAGAACTTCTAACTTCAAGTATATGTAGCCTAATGCAGTCGGACAGTGAACAGAGTAAAGCTGCTGGCTGTTTGCTGCTCGTTAGCGCAGCTATTTCGTACGAACAACTCTGGAAATACGGCAGTTGACTCGTAGATCGAACGCAACGAGACGGAGGACGACAAGAAAGGAGATGTACGAGCTGCTTGTGTGCGCTTTCTAACTGACTTCCCAATTGCTATGTTTGAGCGGTAGATGTATCACGTTTACGACGCCAACTATTCGAAATTGCCAGCTGATTTTTCATCATTGAGGAGCATTGAAATATGTTTTCTGTTCTCTAACAATTTGTGTTACTTTATTTTTATTCCTTTCTTCCGATTTCAGTTGACTGAGTGTTCAAACAACTTTAAGGAACTTCAAAGTTTAGTCATTCAGAGTGCTTGCATCCGGATGGGTTGAGGTAGCGACCGTCGTTGAAGTCGTTGGGTAAGCACAATTTAAAGAAGGCGCCGTAATAATCGTGAGATATTGATAATGATACAAGTTGTTATCAGAGAGTAACTTATGAATAACGGTTTTACTTCCACGATCGTCGATGTTGATGGATAAACTTGAGCAGACATAGCTGATTGAAACGGTGCTCAGACAGTTACTGTTGACGGGGCAGTAAAGGGGACTTGTTCCGCTGTGAATAACATTGGTGGCCGTACGCAGTTCGATAAGCATTCGGACTCCGTCGTTATTATTTGTAGGGTTTGGCTGAGTATTAATCTGGTTAAACTTTTTAAGCCACTTTTTACGTGGTTGAGGTTAACAATTTGTTGCATCTTTATTCTTCTATTACGAAGCCGTGCTTGCATCCAAAACCCACTAGAGTACGAGATCCAATCCTTCCTCCTATGAAAGAGATTTCTATTTTCTCTCGTATGAAGTGTCACAAAAGCTACGACGACATTCTCAGTGTTGTAGACTATATTAATAGTCAATACCAAATCGTCGTGTTGATTAAAAATGAATTTATTTTTACCACATTATTGACTAATTATTACTTTATAAAGCTTATAGAGTCAAAGGACGGCACGCGGGAACGGTAGTGGAGTCAGCGATAACGGAAGCCGGAGTTATAGCGACTGGTCGGTACGTGCGGTAACTTACGCAGCATTACGGAGATGGTAACCCTGCCAGCCCGACCCTGCTGCCTCTTAAACAAGAAATTGTTATTTGCTTCAATTTTGAAAACGTGTTTTCCAAAACAAGATCGAATCAAACTGACGGACCGAGACAGAGAGAATGTGAATTTAGACTTGTGCCCAAACTCTAAAAATAGTCTTTCGACTTGTAGTTTGGACTCCAATCAATCAATTTGTTCGACTTTTGACTCGAAACGTCGAAAGTCGACTAAAATTCGCAAATTTTAACATTAATATCAGCCTGATCGTTCTCTACTTTTCTTCATTCTTCATGGTAATAATTTTATTTTCTTATTATTGGTACTTAAAAATATTTTCTGTTTCGACTTTAGTTTAAAAATTCGAGAAAAAAGTCAAAAGTCGGGAAAAAGTCGGAAGTAGGACGAAAAGTCGAAAGTCGGACAAAGTCGAGACAAAGTCGAGACTCGAGACTAAGGTCGACGATTTCGACTTCATGTTTGACATCCGACTTCGACTCCGACTTTGGGCAAAAAAGTCAGGATACAGCTCTAGATGTAAACCTATAGTTTAAAAACAAAAACAAAAACAAAAATTACTTTTACCGTTCCTACTTTAAGTTTTGACCTTTTCTATTAATCTTGTCAACCTTTTCTACTTTTACTTCAACTTTTACTTCAACTTTTACATTAGCTTTCACTTCAACTTTTACTACGTTTCTTCCGAAACAGTTGAAATAAAAGTGTCACATTTATAGTCCTACGGCGGCTTTGACCCAGTTTTTCAATTTGAGAGCATACAAAATGAAAATGTGTTACACATTTTGGTTAGTCAAGTTTATGAACCACTGCGTAATCGTTTAATTTTTTGCTTCCGCGGAATTACTTATACACACATATACTCCCAAGGTAAACTAGAGAAGTGTATTTTAAGTACAATTCTTGTTAAGGCTTATTTTCTTCTAATTATTACTTTTTTGTAATGTTTTGAACCAAGAAATACACACACCAATTGTTATGTGTATTGTCGTTTGGGTTCGGTCTAGCACCACCATAAAAGCGTTAAAAAAATATTGAGAAATATTTTCCGACATGATGATTAATTCGTTGGAGGACGAATGCCATGACACTAGACGGACATCAATCAAAAGCTTCAATTCGTCCTAGTTTTAAAACACTTAATAAAATAATCCCGATATCGAATAGAGTTTAAAACTATCAGCTTTTATTGGCGATTTCAATAACAATTATTTATATCTTTAGAACTTTTTGAGCGGACAAAACTCGGACCAAAGAATGAGTATTGCTACGTTGGCATCGAATCTCATAGACTCGTACAACCATTTAATGGTCAACCACAGAGGTATTTAATTATTTTCATACATGTATTTTTAAGGGGAAGAAGGAAGGATTGGGATCTGTCAGTAAGACGTACAGCGGTAAAAAAGTACTTAAATTTACGACTTTCAGTACTGATTTCATACTCATTAAGTGCGGAAGGTATTAGTTCTTAAATTACTTCAAATTTCCGTGCTGAAAAGTCATTTCGTAGGTACTGAACTCTTTTTTTTTAGTGCCTGTCCAGTACTCTACTAATTCTGTACATTGATTACTGAACTCATATCCAAGAAGCTAAATTATAGAATCGCCAATGCGAGCAACATTCGATATGATGGCAATTTTTATCAATTAAATATTTCCATTAAGAATTGCAATTGATTAGTATTGTAATATAAGAATTCCTAAGGTAAAGAGGGAAGAATTTTTTTATGACTATAGCATTATGTTCTGTCAGTAAGACGAGCTACAATCATACCCCGAATAAGTGGAATCGAATCTTTTGATCTTTTGAACACCTAGTTTACGGTAGGCCTACTTATTCATTGGCCAAATAAACAACAGGTTTTCTTTAATAAATGTATTGAGGGTTCGACCGACTTAAACAACAGGATTTGGAAAAGTGGATCATGCCCGTTCATGTTTATTTTTTCTTCAGAATTTTAGTTCCAAAATCTTCAATTTAAGCTCCTATTTCATACTCCAGTTTTTAAAAGATGCGGGAAGCGGAAGAACAATTAAATGATAATAGACAATATCGTTGACTTGGCTCCAAGTCCCTTAGTTTTAAGCACCAATAATGATCAATCAAATGGCAACAACTAAAGTTAATTTTGGATTGCAGATAGCCGATTGGATGGCTATTTCTTGATGAGCTCACCGCTGCTTACACTGCTTATTTGTGCCGGCTATATTTACTTTGTCAAGTATTTGGGGCCTCGATTAATGCGTGATCGTCCTCCATTTGAGCTTAAAAATGTCATTATTGTCTACAACATTATTCAAATTGTATTCAGTGCCTACCTGGTATATAAGGTACGAAACTAATGACATGAACTCACATTATTGCTCACTCTCAAGTTGATCATATTTTTTAAATATTTATTTTCCATAGTTTCTAGTTCATGGATGGCTATGGCGTTACAGTTGGCGCTGTCAGGTTGTAGACACACATGATATTTATGTTTATTTGTTTTACTAATTATATGCTGTTTTTTTTCAAATGATGCTAAAAATACCCCTTTAGCCAGTAAACTTTTCCTACGATCCTGATGAGCTCGTAATTGTGCAGTTGAGTTTGTGGTATTTTTATTGCAAGTTTTTTGAGTTCTTGGATACAGTCTTCTTTGTCCTTCGCAAAAAGATGGATCAAGTGACGCATTTGCACATAATTCATCACACTATCATGGCAGCCTTCTCATGGATGGGTGTCCGATTTCTACCCACGGGGCACGGAACTTTTTTTGTGCCCGTCAACTGCTTCGTACATGTCATCATGTACTCTTATTACTTACTTTCTGCTATGGGCCCCAAATACCAGAAATATACCTGGTGGAAGAAGCACTTGACCACCATCCAAATGATTCAATTCGTCGCCATCTTCCTCCATTCAATCCAGATTTTTTTCAACGGTTGCGACTACCCTCGTGTCATTGCGTACATCCTCTGCATGAACGCCGTCTTATTCATGGTCCTCTTTTCCAATTTTTACATCCAGGTATTTGTAAACAAATTAAAAACTTATAGAAATTTCAAAAAAAATCATCATATTACAATTTTAAATTTATACATGCTATTTTTTTCAAGGCTTACATTAAACGTCGTCGACTTCCCCAAGCCAAGAAAGAAAATAATAAAGTGAAAGAAGCTTCCAGCAAGATTGAGAACGCCAAGATGGTGTTTAAGAGGACCCTAACGGGAATACTCAATTTTTTGTCGCTTTCCGGAAAGCGGGATTTATCAGCGATACACGAATTGCGTCCTATAAAAAATAAGACTTGTTGAGACCATTAAGCTATTATGCCAAACTGGACAACAGGAATCCAACCATCTATATGTTATTTTCATTAATTGTGCCCCAAACCCATAAGGCTCTGTATACTATTAGTAAAGATAAACATTGCTCTCAGATGTGAACCACAAGGGACTAAGTGTAACGTGAATGTTAATGTAATGTAGAAATACTAACGAAGTGAAAAGAAAGGGGTATAGAAAATGAATAAGTTGACTTGAACCTGTTCCTTGTTTTAAAAAAGTCGTGCCCATTTCAAATACGAATAACTTGTTTCATCCAAGATGCGTTTGTGATGATTATATTCGTTAGACATAGTCTACTTTTTAAGTGGAGCAAATTCAATTGTATAATACTATAAAAGTTCTTTTTTCCCGTCATAGAAAATATAAAGCTCGCTGAAGTTTTCGACCTCAACTCGTCATCAATTAATACCACATAAAGCTTATTACACGATCTTATATATATACTGTGAAGAAAACAAATGATATATATAGCAAGTATAGCAAGATTCAATAACAACAAACTACTGTAAAGCAAAGCAAACTTTGGAGCCAGTAGCTCAGTATATAATTATAATATAACAAATATAATTTTTTTTTAACCAAACTTGCTACACAAATGCGTCATATATCCACATTGGGTAAAAAAATATTAGCTTTTGAATTGAGGAAAACATTCAAATGCCCACTTTCTCAAATAGCACCTGTTCTAAATATCCCCGCTCTCCCCCATACATTTAAAAGAAATTTAAAATTATGTAGGGCTATAACGTCCGCAAGAAAAGTGAAATGTTACCAGATTTATCCAAGTTTTAAAACCGGCTGTAGTGAAACTAATCTGGGTCAATTGAAAAAAAAGTTATGTAAAGAGAAGGCAGTCGGTATACTTTAACTTATCTATACCTACGGATGAAAAGCTTTTGCCTTCCCTATTTTCCGCAGTCAAAGTATATGAAACGAGTAACGAGGTAAAAATGCTGAATTGAAATTTGAAAAAAAAATTTTTAAATGTATTATCCTTGACGCAATCCGTGTAATAGTTTTGGACGAAGTGTTGCTGCACTTCCTGTTCTCATACCGTCGCAACCAGTTTTCAACTTAGAAATAAAAACCGAACCGCTTGAGAAAGTTAACGGTGCCTAATATCTGGTTTGTTTGAGATGATTTCGAGTCCAACGAAAGTCCGACTTGTTAGTCAAGGGTCCAAGCGTCGATGAAGATTGAAGTGCTGCTTTCATTGCTTCTACGAGTATCTTAATATTTTTTCGGGTTGGGTTAGGTTTGAAATCGAGTTAAATTCATAAAAGCAATTGAAAGCGTATTGGACCGTCTTGCCAAGTGAATTTAATTGTGCGATATAATATATCTTCAGTTGGTGTAAAAATGGCATTTTTTGAATCCGTCGTGAACACCTACAATGATATCATAGTTAACAAAAGAGGTAACCAGTAAAATTTATAGATACAATTTTTTAACCATCGATAAGAGTAGCTATTACTTCAAGTTATACTGCCATAGCGACGAGCGTTGACGCAATTTTTACCACTCAAATTAAATTATATCATTTATGGGATTGACTTTTCATCTGGATTTTTACGTCGATATCATGTATGGATATTATTATTTTTCGAAGAGAGGCAGGCTTTTTTAGAATTTCTATACACAAATGGCTGTTTATAGTTGATTTAATAATACCAAGGATATTTTTTAGCTCGTTAAAATATTGAACAAGCGATTTCCGAGTCGCGGAGAGAGAAAATTCTTTATTTTGGTGGGCAACGGAAAGTTGTCTAAATCCGGAATTATGTTTACCTGCTCAAACTGGATTTCATTCGACGCGGAATTCAATTTTGAATGGAATGGCGTAAGGTTTTAGCCAATATGACATCTCAGTAAAGGGATAATCGGCTGACACCGGAGCCACTTTGAGAGTTTTTTTTTTCTAAAATATTATGCCTCTTTGACATCATTTTTCTCCCACTATAACTGACGGATAAATTAAAATTAAAAATTAAAATACTGAATGAAAGACCTTTCTTTTATCTCCAACCTACTTTTTCCTTTTATTGAAAAGTTGATTCCTGAACTAGATATAAAAAGAATATTGAGACACTACTAGATTTGTAACTTTTTTTCAGCACCGTCAACCTCCCATGCTCTACCATTGGCCAGTTTTTTTCGCGCGGTTTTACTTTCTCTTAAGCGTCCGTATTTGAGAGTTATATAAAAATAAGGGCCATTACAGGACTCTTGTACTTGTGATGCTTAAGAGAAAGTGAAACCGTGCGAAAAAATGGCACCAATCTACTCACAATTAAATTCCGCGTCGAATGAGATCAATTTTGATATCCTAAATATGATTCAGGATTTATAAATTTTTCCGTGGCCCACCAAAATATGAAAACTTTTCTCTCTTTCGCTCAGAAATCGCCTGTTAAAATAGATTGGTGCCAAGTTTTCAAAATTCACGGGGTTAGGGAGCAGCGAGGTTTATGATTATTCAACCTAAAATGGTGAAAGTCTGTATTTGCGTAATAATTTAAAAAACATAATTTATGGTGTTTAGATTTGATAAAAATACACTCTTAGTTCAATGATTTGTGAGTTTTATAGTTCTATGTGGGACATGTATACTGTGCATATTAAGAATTTATTAATTTCAAATTACCTTTTTCTGTTTGCATGTGGAGATCCGAGAGTCGATCATTACTTCCTGATGAATTCACCTTTCCCTGCGTTATTCTTAATTTCGAGCTACATCCTACTCGTCAAGTTGATTGGTCCGAGGCTGATGCGTGATCGCAAACCCTACGACCTCAAATCAGCCATCGTAATCTACAATGTGTTTCAAATCGCCTTAAGTACCTACATTGTATACTTGGTACGTCTTGGACCCATAATAAGATGATAATTCTTGAAACCATTTGTTTTACTAAAACATAGTCTGTATTGATGATTAATAGCTGAATCATCAATTGAAATAATTATACTTTATATATAGTATTAGACATGTATAATATTTGTGTATTCATTTTTCTATGAGTATTATGAATGAAGGATAAAAGTAGAAGACAAAGAGGAGAAGTAATAGAAGTATATTCTAGATTTGAATTGGGTACATGTAAAAATAGTATTTATATGACTAATAAGAGCACTATTTTGTACATTTTTAGGGACTGGTGCACGCCTGGTTAGGACGCTATAGCTTTAGATGTCAGCCTATAAACTATTCGAACGATCCCGATGAATTGATGATAATTTATGCCTGTTGGCTATATTTCATCGGCAAGTTCACAGAATTTCTCGACACAATTTTCTTTGTCTTGCGCAAGAAGTTTGACCAAATTACCAACCTGCACGTGATTCACCATTCTGTAATGCCAGCTATCGCTTGGCTGGGTATCAAATTCTACGCTTCTGGACACTGCACTTTCTTTGGAGGCATCAATTCTATTGTGCACATCATCATGTACACCTATTACTTACTAGCCGCTATGGGTCCCAAATATAGACAGTATCTCTGGTGGAAGAGGTATCTGACAAAAATCCAAATGATACAGTTTGTAGCCGTTTTCATCCATTCGTCCCAGCTCTTTTTCATCGAGTGTGATTACCCAAGGATTCCAATTATCCTCTCTACATTCTGGAGCTTTACTTTCTTGGCACTCTTTTCCAATTTTTACATACAGGTTCTATTCATTTCGAGTCATAAAACAACGTGTGAAACGCAGCTCTAACTTTTTTACAATATTTTCAGGCCTATATTAAAAAGCGCCGTCTACCTGCAAATGAAGTTACCGTTGCCAGCAGCCAACCGTCAAAGGCTGATGATACTGTATTGGAAAAGGAGAGCTTTAATAATAAATTCGTCAGAATCATTAGTGAATCGGCGAGAGCCTGTTACATTGGCCAAAATGGTCTCGTGAAACCTGGTAAAGCCATTTCGACCAACTGCAAAGAAAACAAACGAAAAAGCGCCAAAAGCTTGTAGTTGCTGTGCAAAATAAACCATATTAATCAACAACATAATAGATTTATTGTAGTTAAAATTTGATTTATAGCATCAAAAAATGTTATTGCTGTACAATTATTAACCAACAACAATTAACAGTAGATTTATTTGAGTTTCATTCCTTAAACCTCTGCATTAATACCGGATGAATTTAGTTTCGTCGTAATAAATATAATCTACAATTGATATACACCAGCCTACTTTTTCCAACAATCTTTCATTATCGTGTATATTCGGAAACATATGATTCCTGCTTCATACAAACCGTTATGGATAAACAGCAGATTGTGCGGCATTGATATTCTCTATATGACCACGACCAAATCAGAGAAAGTTGCTGATATATTAGCTATAATACCTACTCTGCTCCTTGTGGTTACCAACAAAATAATTTATTCCATGATAAGTGATATACATTTTAAAAATAAATAAATATAGATGATAGACCAGCTGAAAATCATTTTGCGATTTAAAAAATTATCCCAAAACATCACAAGCACTCAGGTACCGGTAAGTAGGCTAAGTTATTAAGCATAATCACCACTGACCGTGACCTAATGGATTATACCAAAATATAGAAATCCAAGGGGAATCATCATTATGTATCCCAAGAAATAAGTTCATATGGCCTTGATAAGATCTTGGCCTGTTGGATGTCTTAAAGAAAGTTCATAATACACTCACAATATTCATTTCACAAGCTCGTCACTTTCGTCAGTGGTTGTTGTGGAACGGTTCGCTACAGTTCAACTCATTCGTCGTTGACCCGCATCCCGCATCTCCAACAAGCTCAGCACAATTAATAAGGTAATACGGTTACAGACCTGATTTATTTTCAAGTACATTTTAAAACTACTTTTTTGTGTGTGTCACACAGATGGCTAGTCGATTATTAGACAAAACACTCTACAAGTCCCCTCATGCAGTATTTAAATATCAATGGGATTTGACAGACATTAAGAGAAAACCTGTGACCATCCTCTCTAAAATGATCGAATTTCGTGGCGAGAAATTATTTCGAGTGGGACTCAAGAATAGGACATCTTCCGCTCTCCTTTTCTTCATGACGACCAATCTAAACAAGATGGGTCTCAAAGTAGTCGACGTCTGTTTCAATTTTCAAAGTGTGGAAAACAAGAAAATGACTCCAATAAACATTAGCAAGAAATTGGAAACCGGGGCTATCCAACTGTTTACCTGCCCATTATCCAGTTGCGCTACGGGAAATTGCATGTTTACCTTCACAATTTACGTAAGTGGAGTGGTAGAAGAATACGAATTTCAACAAATCGACTGTCTACTCAAGGAGCAACTATGGGCATCGGTTACTAATCAAGTCGGGACGGATTTTGAATTGATTTCCAATAACGGGAAACGTTATCCTGTACACAAATTCATCTTAGCTGCTAGAAGCCCCATTTTCTCAGCTCTTTTTAAGAGTGGGGAAGCGGGAAATTCAATCAATTTAAATCTAGACGCTGGGTCTATCGAACAGTTCCTCAAATTTGTTTACACCGGCGAGCTGGAAGGAACTATTAAAAGCTACCAGTTGATGGATTTGGCTATTCATTACCAAATCAAAACTCTGGAAAACTTGTGTGAAACTGCTCTGAAAGATATCGACGTCGATGAAATCGCTTCATTAGCTCTACAACTGCACGATAAAGTTGAGCAAAATGCTCCAGAAATCAGGTAAACATATTTATATGCTCAATTCAATCTAATTCAAATTAATCACTTTTCATTTATAGACCAGGAACTGAATCGGATATCAAATTTATGCCCAATTCCATGGAATTAGAATGCCGTTGGCAGTTGGATCAGTTGCATCAGTGGGTCCATAATCAGCCCGCCGAAATGGAGGAGAGCAGTTTTGTATACTGGGATGGTGGCATCATCCTCCGTTAATGAGCATCTTCATTCATTAGCTGATAAATATGGAGTTGAGACGTTATCTAATCTGTCTGTTTCTTTCGTGCTGATTGGAAAATTAATAATACATTTTTAAAAATGAAAACGATGAAATAAAAATTTACGGAATACTTTTACAATCTAAATTTATATTTGTTTATTTAATTAGTTGAAATAATGATTTATTTTGCATGGAAAAAGGCAGAGTGCAATGCATAAAATTTATCTTTCACTTATTTAAAATTTGATAGAAGTACCATAACAGTTTTAATGCAATTTTTTCTAAACAGTTGTTATCACGCAGCAACCATCACCGAATAAATTCACGTGTTTGTGCTACATATCTACATAGTTGCTGGTAAATCCTCCTCAACCAACAAGCCAGTAAAGTGATGACAATGTTCAGAACATTCTTGATGGAGGTCGCCATGCTGCGATTTCCAGAGATCAATCCGATCGCCCTTTTTCAATTTCAAGGTGGACTGCAGTGCTGCCGAGGTTGCAGTTGGGCCAAGACCTACCCCGGATAAACCGATTCGAGCGCCATTGAGACGAAGGTGTATATTAATATAACCCATGGAGTAACCACTCTTCAAAATAGAAAAGGAGAAGGTATAGACGCCGGCTTTTGGGGCCGTGAAAACGCCCGTTTTCAAATTAATTCCACCACCAACATTGGAAACTTGACGATCGTAGCGAAGGACTCCGGCTGAGGGGAATGATCGATTATTGCCAATTTGAACGTAGAAATAAATCTCGGAATCGGAAGATTTCACGTCAACGTATCCCAGCCTGCTTTCTTTTACTAAATTACAAATTCTGTTATAATTTGGAATAAAATGTAAGCTTGCTACTACATAATAGTTATAATTCTTACGAATGGTGGACGTCGAGCGCTGTTGGGCCTCAATGAGAGGTGGTTGAAAATTGCAAAAAATTGCGTTAATTTTCGAATTCAATGGGCTGTTTACTTTGACCAAGTAGATTCCGTTTAATGTGTGGCCTATCTTGTTTAAATCTTTACAATTTGATGGGGGTCCTGTGAACGACTTCTCTTCGTCTCTACCGCTCCTATTGCAATTAAAATTATATAATATAACCAATTAATGGGATTAGATAAACTAGGCTTTATTGAATAAAATTACATAAGATGCTCCGAATTAATTAGGCTAGCTGGTCTCTTATTTCGCACCATTGTTCTACCAACTGAATGGTCACTACTCTTCACCTTTTCATCGCCATTTTGTTTGACGATCAAGTTCGATATTATGTTTTTCAAGGAGCGAATCTCTTCATCTTGACTCTCGTTTTTGAGCTCTACGAGCCCAGTTTTACGGTTGAGTTGATTCATTTCTAATCGTATTTCTTTTAATTGATCGACAGCTAAATAAAAAAAAAAACAGTAAATTGTGACGAGTTTTAGTGGTAAACGTGAGCTTAACATGAGAATTACCTTCCATGATACTCGTAGACGTGGCTGAAGGCGATAGAAACATAACGGAAATCGCTAAAGAACTAATCAAAACTGGCACGATGATATTGAATAACTTAATATCTCCAGCCATTGCGCGGTTATACGAACAATCGGCTAGAAAATTAGCAATGCCTTTTAGAATAGATATGTGTTGGAAATTGGAATTAAATATGCGATATTGAGCTACCATCTAGACACTCTCTGGTAGATAAGTACTTTAATAGACTAACAAACTATGCACTTAAAATGGTTATATTTAGACTATAATGATGCAAATGTATAATGAATGTAGGTGTTTTCCTCATTTAAACGAGCATATGTTATTCTTGTCAGCATATGATGGAAAATCATTTTTATTTTTTAAAAAACCATGTATTATTCCATGAAAAATAAACACGCTCGGTTGGTTTAAATGGTAATATAATGTAATTCACGGTCGAATATAACATACGATACATAACATACGAGCTGCTAAATAATAGCTTGCTAAGTTAAAAATAAATTCTACATCGAGGCTGTATATCATAGTATCGTGATTTAAAGCTGTGACTCTATGATTGGTTAGATTGCATATCACACCATGGTTAGACACCAATCACCATGGTCTAATCATAGGTTGGACCTTGGTTAGACACCATACTATATTGAAATGCTATGATCAAAGAAATTGTATTTCCATATTTATTCTTGTTCCTCTTTTTGGTATTACACAGTAGCGTCTACTACCAAAATGTGAATGTAATTAGCCAACTATCCAAATTTGAACATTGTGCAATAGCTTGTGGAATTTCGCATTTTTGTACTTTTCCAAAATTGATCTGATGATTTTTTGCTTATCATTTATTCGTAAGCTATCGGTTTTAAGTTTAAAACTTTAAGTTTATGTTTAATGTTTATAACTTCATTCGCAGCGTATTTTGGAGAAATCGACTACCTATCTGTTTTTAATGGATCGCTGGGCTGCGCAAACTGTTGCTCTGGACAATTGAACGTCATATTTGATCAGAATACGCTGTATATATTTTTTTTATTTTACTGAAAATGAACACTACTTATATCAGACCAAGTTTTATTAGGGCTTCATTTATTTAACCAGGCGACGGCCAATAAGTTTTCCAATTACGTGTCATATTGCATAGTTATATTTAGCCATAAAAGTAAAATAATCTGCGTTACCTACTGTCGATAGGGCAAGGAAATAAGGCCTATGTATTTGATGAGGGTTCCGGTCGTTACTAGTTCTCTGAATCATGACATAAAGATAGAATTTTGTGATACTAGATGGTAACCACAGAGTTATATTCAAAGTACATTAAAACGGAATCAGCCATTCTAAATCGATTCACATAAAAAGTGTTCACATTATTATTGGTCAATAACTCGAGATGAAATAGGCTCAATAACTAAACGCACAGTTTTTAGCATCATTAAGTCAAAATTTATGTATTGAAGTTTAAAAATCGAGAACAATTATAAATACAATGTCATTAGATTATCTTCTACTGTCTTTATAAATCCATATTATAGTGTCAATCTGGACGAGGCAGAACGTCAATTACTAGTAGGGATAATTTTGAGCTGGCTGAGCTGGACGAGCTGGATACATTGGAGGACTTGTCACAGCAGCGCTTGGATACGAGTAGACAGGAGCAGCGGCCGTCGTTGTCGTCGGGTAGACATAGTATGAAGGAGGAGCTGTAGTTGTTGTAGGGTACTGATACGAAGGAGCAGCGGATGATGAGTAACTGTTGTAAGAATTTGGGGCAGCTGCCATCGGTGCTGCTGGGCCACTCACAGAGGAATAAACTTGAGCACTCACTGGAGAATATAGTGGCGCAGACACAGCTGATTGATACGGCGCACGGATAGGTGCTGTTGTCGGAGCAGCATATTGGGCCGAGGGCATTGGTGGCTGAGGTGCAGGTTGATAAGTAGGTGGACGAGGTGGAAGATGGTAAGAAGCCGATGAGGGTTGAGCAACATAAGGAGCTGCTGTGGTAGGTGCAGCGTAATAAGGAGCCGGAGTGGTTACAGCACCATAGGAAGCAGCAGCGGCAGGAGCAGAGTAAGTATTCATAGGAGTGTGAACTGAATAGGCAGCAGACAGATTGATTGGGACAGCATTTACAGTCCCATAAGATGCCTTGGCAGAAGCAGAAGATGCGACGGGAGAGGCAGCAGGTGATACACCGATCGGTGTGGGGACTGGAGTAGTAGGCACAGTTACAGGGCCCAAAGTAGTAGGAGTTATAGGTGGTACCGAAGTTATAGGGGCCGGAGTGGTTGGTATAGTTATAGGTGGCAGAGTAATAGGGACCTGAGTAGTAGGAATAGTAATAGGGGCCGGAGTGGTTGGTACAGTCATAGGTGGTGGAGTAGTAGGGACCTGAGTAGTAGGAATAGTAATAGGGACCTGAGTAGTAGGAATAGTTATAGGGGCCTGAGTAGTAACAGGATAAGGGGTCGGCGGTCCAGGTACGGCGGGCCAGGCTCGAGCATTCCAATCCCAATCAGGCTGACCAGGAAAGCTACGATCTTCAAACTGTCCAACGGGTGTTCCTTGGCTGCCCATCAAGGCAACAAAGATGAGGAAAACAGTTCTATTATCATAATTCATAAAATAATATGATTTTAAAAAAATGAATTTTAGAAAATTGGGAATTATGAATGAAATTTACCTTTGGAGCATGTTTCAAAAGAATATAGTTTTTTAGCTTTGTTGAAGACGTCTTGCTGGATTCTTCGCTGGAAGAAAAGTGAGATGTATCGGAGAATCTACTGGACCTTAAATAACGAACTTGATCAAGGTTAAAACTGTCATTAAGTTTAACTTATTTTGGAGCGTATCTATTCCACATGTTAACGATTTCTAAGAAAATTCAATCATTAATCCAAATGCTGTTTGATCACTCTATTACCACGAAATTGCTGATAAAATAATTCCAGAATCCATAGATAGTACTTTGAATTGAATATAATGTTTGAAAAGGGGAAATTTTGACCCTTTTTTCTCTTGGGAAATCTACTTTTTGGACTTATTGTGCGCTGTACACTTTTATTCAGAAAAGATTAAAAAAAATAATTCCGGCAAATTTAAGAAAAATTGCGTTTATTTTCAAAAGTAACAGCTTTTTTTTTCATTACGTGATCTTTTCAATAACATGTCAACAGGGGCCGACATCCATTCTCACATAACATTGAAAAGCCGCACTGGAAATTTATGTTTTTTGCCCAAAACTTCAAAATTATGCCCGTCGGTCTTTTCTGGTTGACTATAATTTAAATGGATGCTTATATCAACGAAAAAGCGTCGACGAGGCCGGACTTAAATGCTTGAAAATTCAGAGTTATTGAGTTCATTCACAAAGTTATTTCTCCATTTGATACATTAAAATAAATAGCTGAGCTTTTTGCAAAACATGAAAACCAGCATGTTTACAGCAGTATAGCCCATACGCAATCGATCTACAGTAAATTCTTAACTTATGAATGAAAAATAACGAATAATAATAATAATAATAATAAAGAAATTAGCAGTTAACTCTAGCGATTCCCAAGAGCGGGAAAGTACAAGAAATATTAGTATTTTTGGTTCATCGAAGCACGACTCTGTATTGTTGGAAACCTACTGGATGCGCACGGAACAAGAATCTATTTCTTTTTTGTTTTCTGATCCAAATAGTTAAGTTTCGTTCCGCGGATCGTAGAGTCCAGCAGTGCTTTCACTTATACCAGCAGGTGAATATCATGTTTTGGTTCTACTTTACGGTGCTTACTTTTTTTTATATTTTTTATTTTTTATATTTACGAAACATAAATATTTCCGTAAAAATATATGATTACCGAACCTGTTTAGTTAAAGTAGATTAGCCTACACCTAACATTATACGAACCGATAGAGCACAAGTTAGAATAAGTGTGACCACCAATATAGAGACCTTACTTGGATGAGATGGAAGAGGACGAAATAGGCATTCATTTTTTTTTTTTAATTGACAATCAATTGTATTGCATTCCATTTAAGAAATTGACAACATCGATCTTTTCCCTGAAAAATATTTTGCTTATGTTTTTGGGCTAGCGCAGCAGAGTGAAAATAAGAAACCTGCGTTAGGTTTCGGCTTTCGAAATTTGTCTTTTCCCCCCATAAGTCATATAGGCTTACTATTATACTAAAGTTATTTTATCTCTTACTAAATACGTGATGCAATACTGACTATTCCTCGGGTTTTGCCTATAGTATACAAAATATAGACTCGTCGTTTAGTCCACTTGTGCCTTCACTTATGGGAGTAATTTCGGTAATTGTTTAATTGACAGGAAGTTTAGTACATTCGCGCTAATTTTCTATCAGTTTGACTTCACATTGGTTGAGTTTTTAAAAGAGAGCAAAGAAGACTAAGCGGGTTCACAGTTAAGCAAGTCAAAGTTTATTTACTGTACTTTAGATATCGCCGACCAAAAATAAATAAGTACAATGTCATTAGATTATCAGCTATCCTATAAATCAAGATTGGATGGAAGCGAAAAAACTACATTAGTAACTAGGGATATTTTGAGATGACTGAACTGAATACAAAGGAGGACTTGTCACTGCAGCGCTCGGATACATATCCGATGGGGCAGCGGCCGTCGATATCGAAGAGACATAGTAAGAAGGAGGCGCCGTAGTGGTCGTGGGGTACTGATATGAAGGAGCAGCGGACGAAGAGTCAACATTGTAGGCATTTGGTGCAGCTGCCATCGATGCTTGTGGAACACTCACGGAAGGATAAGCTGGACTCGGTGGAAGAGGGTAAGAAGCCGATGAGGGTTGAGCAGCAGCAGGATATGCTGGAACAGTCACAGCTGGTTGATACGGCTCTCGGGCAGGTGCTGATGTTTGAGTAGTATAAGGAGCAGTCATTTGTGGTCGAAGTACAGATTGATAATTGGCAACCGGGCTTGACGGAAGAGGGTAGAATGCCACTGACGGTTGAGCGCTATAAGGAACTGCTGTGGTAGGTGCAGTGTAATAAGGAGCCGGAGTGGTTACAACATTATAGGAAGAAGCAGCAGCAGGAGCAGAATAAGCATTCATAGAAGTAAGAGCGGAATAAGCAGACAAAATGGTGGGGACATCATATAACCTAGGTGCATTGACAGGGGCCCAAGAAGGAAGATTAATAGGGGCCAGAGTAGTAGGTGGAGTTAATGGGCTCAGAGTAGTAGGTAGAGTAATTGGGGCCTGTGTTGTAGGTGGAGTTATTGGGGAAAGAGTAGTAGGTAGAGTTATCGGTGCCGGTGTTGTAGGTGGAGTTATTGGGGAAAGAGTAGTAGGTGGAGTTATTGGGGAAAGGGTAGTAGGTGCAGTGATTGGGGCCTGCGTAGTAGGTGGAGTTATCGGGGACAGAGTAGTGGGCAGAGTTATAGGCACCTCTGTAGGTGGAGTTATTGGGCTCAGAGTAGTAGGTAGAGTTATCGGTGCCGGTGTTGTAGGTGGAGTTATTGGGCTCAGAGTAGTAGGTAGAGTTATTGGCGCCTGTGTAGTAGGTGGAGTTATTGGGCTCAGCGTAGTAGGTAGAGTTATTGGCGCCTGTGTAGTAGGTGGAGTAATTGGGGCCATAGTAGTAGGTAGAGTATAAATTGGCGCCTGTGTAGTAGGTGGAGTAATTAGGGCCAGAGTAGTAGGTAGAGTTGGTAGAGTCATAGGCGCCTGTGTAGTAACCGGTATGGGGGTCGGGACCGTCGCTGTCGTCGGGTAGACATAGTTTGAAGAAGGCGCGGTATTGGCCGCAGGGTACTGATATGAAGGAGCAGCTGATGGAGAATAGCTATTGTAGGAATTAGCAACGGCAACGGAATTAGCAACGGAGGAATAAACTGGTTCATTCAACGGAGGATAAGCCGGGACGTTAACAGGAGGATGAGCTGGTGAGACCACAGCGGGATAGTCTGGAGCAGGCACAGCTGGATGATACGGCGGAGGGACAGGTGTCGTTGGCGGAGCAGCATATTGGGCTGGGGACATTGGTAGCTGAGGTGCAGGTTGATAAGCAGGTGGATTCGGCGGAACAGGATAAGCCGGTGGGTGTTGAGCAGCATAAGGAGCTGATGTAGTCGGAGCAGCGTAATATGGAGCCGGAGGGCGTACTGCACTATAGGAAGCAGCAGCGGCACGAGCAAAATAATCATCTGCAGAAGTGGGATACAAATCAACGGGTGCTCCTTGGATGTTATTGTAACTGATTGACGCAAGGAAGACGACGACCGTAATTCTATAATAATAATAGAAACAGAATACAGGTTTTAAAATAATATGAACGACAAATAAGTAATATGAATGAATGTTACCTTAGAAGCATTTTTCAAAGTAGGTTTTTTCCCTAGCTTGTTGAAGATCTCTTTCTTGGTTCTAAGCAGAAAGAGAAGTGTGATGTATCAGAGAATTTACTAGGCATTAAATATGAATTTTATCAAGGTTAATACTGTCATTAAACTCGCCATCTTCTGCTTACTGAGTAAATCCATTCCACATATTAATGATTTCTGATTAAAAATCTTTAATCCGACTTGATTAGCTACCGTACTCATTTACCAAGAAAGAGTTAAGTGTATAATTTTTCTTTTCTCTCCTACGGTAAAACAACGTTTTGGGATTTATTCGCACCATACATTTTTGCATTCAGTAAAGTAAAACCATAGTCTTTAATCGACATTGGATATTTTCTAAGAACTGAACTGTATAGAAATCATACAAACAAAAACTGTTTAAAAATATATATAAGAAGTTTGGAATAAAAATCCAATTCAAAAATCTTATATGCCTTCATTAGGAATATATTTCAGCACGAATTCATGACAACCATGATGGCATGCTAATAATTGATCTGTCTACCTGGGTCGAATCAATTTCCAACACTATTACATCAAAAGATTAATTTAAATATATATATATGTTTACCAAATATAGTCTAACTGATGATTCAAATAGGTGTTGACATCATTACAAAAACGTTACTAAGGACTTGACTCCTCCGAAATTCAAAGTAATTATACTTGCAACAACGCCAACAGAAGAGAGCAGTTTATTCGCAGGCAAGATTGTTAGAAAACGGATTAACAAGCAAGAATATAAAAAGGTGATTCGGGTGGACCTCTGATGTTCCAAGAGGATCATATTAAACCACGAACTGTTATAGGCGTCATTAATGTATGTATGGGTTATTCCGATCATCTGGAATAACATTGAAGATCTACCGCGAGAGAAGTAAATCATTCCAATTATCTTTTTGGGTTATTTCCTTAATCGATCATCGTCAACGCCAAAGGAAAACATTTCCACGCTATTAAAATAAAACTTTTTTCTTATACGACCTTGATTTTACCGCTTGATTGTGTCTATTATTTATGCTACCATGCGTGAAAAACGTTTGATAAAAACCGTCAGTACAAAACGTTCATTTTTTTTGTCGTCATCAGGAAATCCCCATTCGTTCACTGAATCGTATCAGTTAATCAAGCTTGTTATTCCCAATAAGTCTATAATATCTTTGAAACATTTATAAATATCTTTATTTTCTACAATAAATAGAAATCATGTAATAAAATGTAGTTAGGCATTGGTCAGCAATTTTCCTGAGTAAATTGAATGCCGTATAACCAACCTGAAGGGTTTATGTGCAGGCTTAAGGATGTTGATATGATGTTACAACTCATGAAGACATTTACTGCACGATAGCATCGGGAAATCTCAAAGGAATCTGAAAAATAATCTGGGGAAGCCTTGGAGGCATAAACTGGAATTGGTGGAGTATGGCAAGAAGACGTTGATCAGGAGGAAGATATGCTGGAGCAGACACAGATGGTTGATTAGGCGCTCCGGTAGGTGCTCTTGTCGGAGCTGTATAAGGAGAAGCCATCTGTGGCTGAGGTCCGAGTTGATAAGCAGCTGGACTCGTTGGAAGAGGGTAAGAAGCCGTTGAGGGTTGAGCAGCGTAAGGGGGTGTATTATTCGGAGCAGAATTATAAGGAGCCGGGGTGGATGTAGCACCATAGGAAGCAGCGGCGGCAGGAGCAAGGTAACCATCTACAGAAGAGGGATACAAATCAACGGGTGTTCCTTGGATGTTTGTGTTACCGATTGACGCAAGGAGGGCGAGAACAGTAATTCTATAATAATATTAGAAACAAAATACAGGGTTTTTAAATAATATGAACGACGAATAAGAGTAATGAATGAATGTTACCTTAGGAGCATTTTGCAAAAATAAGTTATTGTTTTTTCTAGCTTATTTTTGATCTCTTTTTTGGTTCTTTGAAGAAAGAGAAGTGCGAAGTATCAGAGAATCAACTGGGACTTAAATAGAATTTGATCAAGGTTAATACTGCCATTAAAATCGTCTTATGATTATTGAGTATATTGATATATTCATTCCACATGTCAATGATTAAAAATCACTAATCCGATCTGTACTTGATTATGTTTCACACTCATTTACCAAGAAAGGGTGTAATACTTTTTTTCTCTCCTGGTAAAATAATTTCTTGGGATTTATTTGCACCGCACATTTTTTTTTAAGTTTAACTTCTTAGAAAAGATCGAGAATCGAGTAAAGACTTTGATTTTACCTTCTAAACTCGGCAAAAAATTTTAAATATATGAATAATATATAATAATTTTACCACATAATTTTATCAAAAGTATTCTTGGATGCCATTGTTGAATTATTTTAAAAAGTATTATCCTTTATGATACGTAGACAGAGACCCGCGGACTTGTCACGGTAGCCCCGCTACAAAAGCCCCAAATGACTCTAGCCCGGCCGTTCCTAGACAGTAGTCCCGAATCCAAAGCCATTAGCTCCGCATAAGAAATTTTGGAAGGGACGCAGAGCACTACAACAAACTCAAAAAGTATAAATTTGTATCCAACACAACAATATGAAGGTACGCAACCTTACATTTTTTGAGTAATCAAGTTTCTTATTTCATCGAACGGATTTGTCGTCATCGCGTTCTCTCATGTAGAGGAAACATTTCTCCCTTGATCAAATGTGAATACTAAAAACTTGGACGCCCTCGTTTAATCATACTGTTTATAATACGGTTTCATTGAACACATTTTTTTCCGACGAAATTTGTTATCGAGTATTCAAGTACTCTTCGTTAAGTTTGTCTAATAAATACGTTCCCAAGTACTTTCTGTCAAACGAATCTACCGTTGAGAATGGATTCTGATGGAGATGCTGCCCTCTAGCTGCTTCCTCCGCGTAGTCCTGCATGACTTCCATACGATCCGCCCAGTCACCGCTAAATAATAAACATATTTAAAAAAAAAAGTCGGTGTAAAAGAAGAAGGAGTACAGTACAATACTACTCTCCAACCCGCCGACGAATAGTAAATATATTTCTCGAGAGATCCTCGAACATCGTTGAGAATTATTATATAAGTTGCAAAATTAACCTTTATAGTATACTTTTCGCTGTTTCTAAGCTTTCTGGATACCTGCACTCCGATCAATCCGTAGTTTGGTGAAGGTAATCCATAAGTAAGTTGAAGTATTCAAAACGTTTTCCTAAACTATGATCAATCTTGACCAACGGACCCAATACATTAAGCATAAACCAAACTATAAAAAAACATGTGACGTACTGGTATCTTTGAACTTAATAAAAATGTTTGTTAAAGAGTTAATTTATTGCAGACGAATGTATTTAGACGAATTTTGCTGTCTCAAATCCCGAAATCCGGCCTCTGGAAAATATACTACTTCTGCGAAAATTGTCACTAGTAGAAGAATGCGACCGAGCTGGAATGGAAAAGAAGGCATGGATGGACGAGAAAGCGATGAATATAATATAAAGTTGTCGAAGGATGGCTGTTTGATTGATATTAAAACGACTATTGGCAAAAAAGTAAAAGGCAAGTTAAATTTATAACGATTCAGAATGACTTGGACAACAGAAATGACTTGGCTTCTCTGAAGATCATGGATCGAGAATTTTCCTATTTTATTGAAGTTACTATCAGGTGGCCAAAAAACCGCGCTGCTCAAATATAATTTTGAAATAAGTTTATGATGATCAAAATTTCACATGGTGGTTGTATGATTTTTTTTTATCCCTACGCATCTACATCTTCCGCGTGCAGGAAGTGTGCTAATTCCTTTTAAAGTTCACGTATTAGTCGGGTGAGTTGGACATCCTTTCCCATCAAAGTTTTGGCATTGACCATAACCAAAACAGAATCTCCAAAGAGATGAATAATCAAGGCCTCGGCTGCTACTTGTAGGCGTTTCAAAGCTCCCGTCGTAATCCTTTTCAATTAAAAAGAACGAAATTAAAACTATTTTTTTTTTTTAAATTAAGCATTTATTTGTAAAAATTTGTAAAAACTCGATAAGTTATTTCTACTGTTATTTCTTCTTCAGTAAATTTCTACTGAATTTCCCTGATGGAACGTTGAAAGGGCAATCGTGGTAGAAACAAATGCCGTGCAAAATTGTATTGAAATCTTCACAGAAAATCATTGAGAAAACTCCATCAAAACTTAGCTTGTAAATTTATGCAAAAAAATCATCCTTTAAAAGTTTGAGTTCTCTCACAATCACAGCTCAGCTATTTTAAATGAGATAATTAGAGATCAAAACTAATGATATAAACTTAAATAGATTCATCAAAATAAAGATAAAGGTTCAACCTTGATTGAGGCAATCAACCCACAGCCAAGAATATAACTACCTATAGGTCTTACCGAGATTCGAATTCGGATTGCCGGATTCAGAGCCCAAAGTGCTAACCGTTACACCATAGGACCATGGAAAACTGTAATTTTAAATTAAACTGTACCAAATGAATTACAGGAAGATTATATGTTTAGAAAGATCACAATTCTTTTGTCTCTACCAATAACTATTTTGCTTCTACCATCAGTTGCATCCACAATGTTTGAATCAGTAGGCGTACACTCCTAAAGTAATTTTTTAATGACCAAGTAATACAGTGAGCCGCAATACTGAAATGAAACCCAGTGTGCCGAGCTATACAGTATATTTCATACAGTTGGCCTTTAAGATGTGAAGATTCAAAGTCGACTAATGATCATGGAAGAACAAACGCAGATCGCTGATGTAGTGAGGTGAATGAAATCTGTTCTAAGAAGATGGAAGTACAGTAGAAAATCAAGGAGATGCGTGAACGAAGAGTGGGTCATAGAGAATGACGATAAGAGCAATGCAACCTTTTCTAAATAATGAGTATCTCTGCGACTTGCTCTTGACGCACTTCCAGCAACAGTCCATGGTATAATCTATTTTTCAGTGAGCAATTTTGTAAGAGCTGATGGCAACAAAGTGCAGTTGAATCGGTTCCCCCAGAATTCTTGAAACAAAGGGTTTCTGACTAAGGTGGGTTTATCAGGTTTTAAAGCAAAGTACTCTTCGTCAAATGAATCTATACTCGTGGCGAATGGCTTCTAATGGAGATGCCGCCCAGTCGCCCACTGCTTCCGCCTGGTAGCCTTGAACGACGCCCATTCGATTCGCCCATTCAGAGTATATTTAGTGCTAATCACAAACTGTAACTCTGTCAACTCAACAAACCACTTCCAATAATATTAGAAGCATTTAGAATGTTGCTGTTAAAAAGTAAGAGTACAATACTACTCTCTAACCTTCCAACGAGTAAGAAGTGGCCCGTGCGATTGAATCGTCGGATAGCTTTGAGAATAGAGTGAATAGTCTCTCCCTCGCAAAAGCAGACGAGAACACGAGCTTTGGGCTCTTCCAGCATCCGATTTAAGAGCTTATCATATTCTGCATCATCATCATTACTTTTGATTGAGTTCTCTTTGGCGATGCAGATATCGGCCTGGTTCGCATATTCACAGAACACTTACATTCCGCTCTGTCCGTACCTTCCTGTTTAGGTGTTTATTACATACAACATTCAACGTTATGATACTAGCATTACAATACAACATAATTGTAATGTTACGAACTTGATCATCCGCAACAGTTATGTTTGAGCTAATGACACAATAATAAAGCCACAGTTGCAAGAAAACAAAAAGGCCTTGGGCCACACTGCTTGCCATCTTTCCATGATGCATTTTCTACGTAACACTATAAATCCAATATTACACATAACAACCCATTCTAATCGCCAGTGATGCTAATAAATTAAGTTCAAAACACAAACTGGCGCAAGTGAACTAAGCGATTAGCGATTCTTCAATGTATAATAAATTAAATCTGATAGGAAATTGTGCCCATATTATTTTTATATTCGATTAGTATTTCTCGGTATTTCATATGGCTTACAAACATTTCCATTCTATTCAAGTAGACCCAATTTTGGTGTACTGAAATTAGCTTTGCGCAGTGGCAATATCATAACCAATGAGGGTTTCCCGAGGTGTGATTATTGCTAGTTGAAAACTTTTACCAATACCCCGCCTTGACGATGTGAAATATAATCGACAACGGCAATTTTTGAATGCTCGAAAGAGCACCTCATAGAATAAACGTCAAGCTGGTATATAGAACAGGTGACCCCCGTCATTAATTAATTGTCCGTTCTTTGTACAGTATAACAAATGTCAGTACCGTATCTATTCTTTAACAAAATTCTTTACAGTTATATACCAAGGGCCATTACATTTTTATTTATAGTATATAACGTTTCCACATTACTGCATTCGAATCAACTTATTAAGTGTATTCAAGAATTCAAATGATAGTGAAATTACTCTGTGAGGGTTTGGAAGTGGATCATAAACTATATAAATGTGTGTAGACCACTTACTGTTTTCCTAAAAATAATAATTAAGAATCCTAGAAATCTGGGCTCCGGTTTTTCCGAGCTGATCCATTCCGTTGCTTTACGGACTTCCTTCACTACAGGGTCCTGTGAAGGCGGAGATGTATGGTTACATCTTGATACCAATCCTTGTACCCCCAGATTCGTACCCTAGACCTCAACCCCTGTGTATACACATACCAATGATCCCATCATGGCATCTACACACAACCTTTCAAATCATTGTAGTAACTTAACTTCTATTTTCATCATTTTTTTTAAATTTCATTACTTGAAAATGAATATCTAAGCCCTGTTTTTTAAATACATAATTTCTTTCTGGTCCTCAAACATCCTCGCGTCAATAATACATCAATCATCGCATATGATAGAATGCGAATGTACCCCCCGACCCCAGTTCATATCCAGACCCCTTCTCCAATGTGTATACACATTATATATGTTTATATTTAGCCTTTAACAGTTCAATCTGTCCGGCTGCATTGCTGCAGTAAGTCTCGCTTGTTTATTGAATCTTAGATGCGGCATATAAATAACACATTTGTAAGACTGCAATAATAATTGATACATATTCAGTATACTTGAGCGAGACTTATTCTTGTCACTCTATTTGATAGCCATTTTTGATCGAATCCAATTCAGGTAGGAACTGACGCGAGTATAAACTCCAGGTGGCCCTTGTCGACCACATCCACCACCTTGGTGATTGTAAAACATGATTAATTTGGTAATCATAATTGATACAATAACTTTCAGTAAATAAAAAAATTACCCCAAGAGAAGACGCCAATAACAGACCATGGACTTTTGTGATCCGCTTGGAACATCAAAGGTCCTCCCAAATCACCCCTTGACCTCTTAAGTACCGTTAAGTTCTTAATTAATACTTCGTTTAAAAAAAACTTATAGTTGTTATATTTCTACCTCGCAAGAACCAATTTCTTGAAAGGGATAACCAGTACAAATTTGTCTATTAGCAATCGGTTTCCGTGCGGGAATAATCTCAAAATGATGCTCCACCAAGTCGTACCATACGCTGAACGTCTTTTTGCAATAGCTCACTCCAATAATGGGTACATCTACTTGCTTCAAATATTGAGGAATTCCCCATCCTGTTTATAAACATTAAAAACAATTAGATTGCAGGTATTGTTCGAGAAAGTTGAGAGAATGTGTGAATGCCTGCGACTGTTGCCTTTCTTCCTTCGATATTGAGAGCCGATGCTGCTGTGGGTAAACATATGGGTCGAATCATTTCAGTCCAAACAATCTTCTCTTTAAGCTGGAGTATGGCGATGTCGTTGATCATCGTCTCTTTGTCAAAGCCCTCGTGGACGAAGATTGCCGATACGGCGACATCTCGACGTGAAAGACTCACATGGGCACTATTCAGACTACTTTCACCCAATCGAACCATCACATCCGATGGTTTATACCATCTGTAAAAAGCATAAATATTTTAATGATAATAATTTTTTTAATGGGGATTTATATACAATGGGATCGTTCTAACAGATGGATGTTGTCTTACTTTGGAAAGCAGTTGGCAGCGGTGAGGATGTGCCGATCACTGATAATAGTACCGCCACATTTCCGCTGGGCCCATAATCCGTCCCTGACTTCCGTCAATATTTCAACCTTCCAAGGAAATTTCCCTTCCTTGTTCACATTTTGACCACCGTAGATCTTTCCGTGATGAATACTCTTTCCGCATTCTGTTTTGTAGTTTATTAAATTTATTTATTAAATGAATAAAAATGAAAGGAATGTGGCGGATTATCTTGTAAAGTAATTACCTAAATACTGAGGTTTTAGAGCAGGGCTAGTAAAAACTACTCTTGGATTTTTAGTAGTAAATCTTCTGGCCGTAGTTTTTGGCTTTCTGGGAAATTTAGTGGTCGTCCTCCTTCCTAAAGGTTTAATTGTTCGGCCAGTGCTAAGAACTTGCATCGGACCTGTCAAGTAATTTCAGGTTAAATGAAGTTAATCGAATTCAGTATTTAAACGAGGAAAATCCTTCGAAACCAATTATTTATTTTAAAAATTATCCAACTATTTAATCGCGTACTTGATTTGTCCATTATCTCAAGCGGTTCGTTCACCATTCCTTGGTCAGTCAGAAGGCCGTAATCGTCGTCGTTCTCAAAATCGAAAATGAAGTCATCGCGATCATTTTCAGAAGCGCTAGGCCGTCCGTACTGTTGATTGGCTGAAGTGCTCATCATAAGGAAAGCCACCAAGAGGGTAGACATCTAACAACAATTTCTCATTTTCTTAGTATTTGAAATAACTGGGTGATGTCGGTTAGAATTTACGAACCAGCATCATGAGACACGTCATGGTCGAGGAAATTGTTAGTTGCGTGCTTTTGTTGAGAGCGAAATGAAAATCTGCTTAGTATAAACTCTGAAAAAGGTTAAATTAATTAGAGAGAAACGAAGCATTACCTTTCTAGAGAATTGGTTCACAGCAAGTGAATTGTTGCGTATTGATGCGGGGTTTTTATAGCTACGAAACAAAACGTTATTTTAGTTTGACACGTCAGATTGACCTTTAAGTGACATTTCAAAAAGCACGATCTTTTTCGCAAGAATAGTGTAACAAGAGAAATGTCAAAGAAATAATTCGAGAACCCGGAAATAATATGTTTTTCAATATAGCGAACAATAGAAACTTAAAATGCATAAAGATTTCTTTATAAGAACGGTAATTTTTAGTAGTTTATTAAAATAAAATCATACTGTTATAAAAAAAAATGATTGTCGGTTGATAAAAAAAAGCGAACAACAGCAAATTTTCAATGTTTTTAAAGACTTTATAGTTTAATAATTTAGGTAAAAATATAGGTAGTCGTTTTTTTTTTCTATTCGTGCATTTATATGCGTGCAGTTGTCGTTGATGTGTTACCTATACATAGTAACGCTAAACTGATAATAGACCAATTTTTCTATTGATAGAGGTTTAATAATTTCTTTTTTTTTTAAACTACATATACTTGATTGGAAGAAAGATAGCTAAGTCCAATAATTAGGTATTCTATTAGAAATATTTTATTGCAATTAGCTACCCTCGCCGATAAACTACAGTAGAACTGTAATAAAAACTAAACAGTTGAGCAGTGCTAACTTGGATAGTTGTATATTTGAATTACGATAACACATTTTTCCAAGCGAGATTGTATTTGAAAAGTAGTGCCGCACTGATTTATAGCGACATGATGTTTTCATGACCAGTACATAAACGTCATGAAAATAACCGTTCATACTTGACAACATAATACAAATAAGCGAGAATGGTTGACTTGAATCGGAACTCTTCATCTTCTCTTCATCGGTGTTGAACTCGATGGCGACCGCCTTATCCATCTCCGGAATGACTGGGTCGGTCTGGTCTATCATTGTACCCTTTATGACCTTTACTATTACTTCCCTTGTGGCCATAACCACCAGAAGATTTGGATGGTTTGGAATGGTAATGAGATGAACGATGCCTACCATGATGATAACGATGGTGGCCGTGTCCACCGCTCCAGCGACCGTCTAAATCACCAGCTTCTTCAAATAGCTCATGATCTGATGTGCATAGATACCGTAACTGATTAAAAACATTTAAAATGTTTAAATAAGTGGAAATCTGATTGGAATAAATAAGCACTAAAAAGTTTTCAACGCAAAAGACAAACTTTTGAATTAAATAATTAGAGAGAAACGAAACCCTTTACCTTAGAGAAATGGTTCACAGCAAGAGAATTTTAGCTTGTTGAGAGCGCGGTTATTATAGCCAGAAAACCAGAACCTAATTTTGGTACGACACGTCAGATTGACCTTTTAGTGACATTTAAAAAATCACGTTCCTTTTCGCAAGAATGGTGAAACTAGGGAAATGTCATCAAAATAATAAGAGAACGCGGAAATGATTTTTTTTTTTCAACACAGCGACTAATAGCAAATGTATATGCTTTGAGATTCCGATTAATATACTTTATTTAAATAAACTCATAAATAATCAAAATCAAAATCAACGATTACCGATTGATTATTTGTTATGTAATTATTCGTATGTGGATGCCTTCTCTCTATCTTGAAAGTATTTCAAATATTAACCTTTTCCTGAGAGTTTTTTGCTAAGTAGTAGGAACTAGAACCAATAAAACTATCATCATTTTTAAAACCTTACATAAAAACTGTTAGTAAATATTTACAAATATTAAGAACGTCATTGTTGAGAGTACAGTGGTCATATAGAATCTCGCCACACTTTTTCATTTTTTAGCTCCTCTCTCTTTGACTATATGGGTCGCCTGCGTGAGCATTTATTATCGGCTCAGTAACGCCTGCTGCCGTGCTGCGCTTGATAAATCCACCTAAGCGAAGGAAGGTGGTGGTGGTGTTCACAACGAATTCACCTCCTAACCGACATAAACATGTATCATGTGCTATAGACGACAAATATAAAGCAGTTAGATTACTAATTTAAGATCTAGTCACGAACTAGTTCGCGGAATAAAAAAAAATCATTGAGTATGTCTCAATAAGTATTTTTCACGTATGGTGATATGATAACGAGTTCTAGGTAGCCTATAGGAACGATTAAACAGAATTTGGATTAAGGATTTTAATCGGGGATTTGTACAATCGGCACTTGAATTTAATGACCATAACCTTGATGGAATTCGTATTTAAAATCCAGGAGGATCTCTCACGCATCACACTTCTCTTTCAGCAAAGAACCCATCAAGACTGCTTCAAAACGCCAGTGAAATTTCATTTTAATAAAATGATGACAAGGTAAATTTTTTTATTACTTTAATTTAAAACTATTTATTAACTTTTATTTTTTACAGAATTGTTCTCCTTGTCCTGCTTGGATCGCTGGGGTGCCAAGGGGCAGCCATCATTGGTTCCCCCCTTGCAAATAAGTTGAAAGACCATCAGTTTTCGATTGAAAGACCGTCAGTTAAAGATCAACAGTTTCCCAGTTCTCAAGGAAACAAAACCGCCTCTATGCGTATTTTAAATGCCAACACAACTACTCGTCCTGCCTCCTCAAGTACTATACGTCCTTATTCTGCCCCGACCACAGCAGCTCCTCATGCTGCTGCACCTACCCCGGCTTCCTACCCTCGTCCGCTAATTCCGACTGATGCTTCAGCTTCATATGCTCTTAAACCTATATTACTGACACCAATTGCACCTGTTACCCCGGATTTCTACCCTCGCCCACTAATTCCGATGAATACTTTTCAACCGGCTCCTTACGCTGCTCCGACTGCACCAGCATCATATTCTGTTCATCCTTTATCTCAACGTATGGAACCTTATAACTCTGATTTCTACCCTGGTCCACCAAATCCAACTAAGAATTATCAACCGGCTCCTTACGCTGCTCCATATGCTGCTCAACATTTACTGGGACTTAACCCGGATTTCTACCCTATTCCACTAACTCCAATGAATACTTATCAATCGGCTCCATACGCTGCTCCGACTACACCAGCTTCATATTCTGTTCAACCTAGGCGTATGGAACCTATTAACTCTGATTTCTACCCTCGTCCACCAAATCCAACAAATAATTACCAACCGGCTCCTTACGCTGCTCCACATGCTGCTCAACCTTTGCTGGCACCGCCCACCACGAATTTCTATCCTATTCCACTAACTCCAACTAATAATAATCAACCAGCTCCTCGCGCTACTCCGACTGCACCAGCTTCAGATGATGTTGATCGTCCTTTAATGGCTGATTTAAGTATATCCTTTCCCACCGGTTCTGGCTTCCGTAATTTAACCGCCTACTTGCACTGCTCCGATGACTGCATCAGCTACAAGTCATGGCTCCCCGCCTTATTTGACTGGATGCAATAAATTATGACCTCGACCATGAATTCCACAATCATGAAAATGTTGTGCTTCCCTCCTCCCCATCTCCCCTTGTCTAGCAGATGTATTTTCAAATATTACGGATGAACGACTTGAAATACGTTGGACGACGCAGTAGATTTTGGACGTCGGAAGTAAGAATATCTTGTGACTTAAAAATTGTACCATGTCGAATAATTTATGAAAGAATTTATTCTACCTTTCTGTGTGGAAATATAATTGACTTAATTTAAATCCGTCTTATTCAAATGGCGTACAAAAAAGAGAATACAAATTTTACTGTAGAATGATTCCTCTGTTATAACTTTCGTTTTCTTTGAATAAAATCCATATACTAATGAAAACAGATAAATAAACTAGGTAAACGATTTTCGAATTATTATTAAGTGATTATTCATTCATATTTGGGTGCCATCCCTGATAATCTACAGTAGTGATATAAGAATTAAATACTTGACCTGTTGACCAGAATTAACCTTACCCACTTGGATATTTAAATTACCATTGCAAATTTTGAACGCATAATTTTATTTGAAAAAAGTAGTATATCATACAACGATAATATGTATTGATATTTGATGACCATCAATGCAATAAATCACATCATAAATAACACGAAACCGTTTATACTTGAAAATAAAATACAAATAGGCTGAGTTGTTACGTTGAATGAAAACCACATCAGCATTCAATAGAATATCTCCTCGCGTTCAAACTGAATTCTTTGACAACAGACCATCCAATTCAAACTGTAACGCATTAAGAACTTGGACGATTCCAAAGTGAGAGCTTTGAGCTTCTTCCACATCTTGGGCAAGACTCTTTTCTTCTTCTTTCAGAGCCCCTATTTCAATATCTAGCACATCCATCGCACCCTCCAAGTACTTGACTTTTTCTTCCAACGGTTTCATCAACATTTCGCTGGGCTCCTCTTCCGCTTCCAGCGCAGAGAGACCCAATTCAAGAAGGTTACATTGTTGAATTCGCAGGCTGTACTCTATCAACGCCCTTCTTCCTTCAATCTCATCGATTTTCTTCTGCACGTTCACCTTCTTTGACGAGATTTCTTCCACCTCTTCTTCTGCGATCCGCGCTCTTTCTTCCATGGTTTTCATCCGAATTCGCAGCAGCAGGATCTTGCTATCTTCTAATTTTACTGTAAATAAGGATTCCAATTTGGATTAAATCTCTTAACTCTTTATAAACCGGCTGTTATAACTATACGCACCATCTTCTGTTTGATCTGCTTCATTTGATGGTAATGGCTCCATATTTTCAGTGTTTGCCGCTGAAAAAATAAACATGAGGTAAATGTAAATACTAAAAAATAAACGACATTTTCAACAGCTACCTTTAAAAAATGGTGAAAGGATGTTATGAAGTGTTACACGGCATTCTCTGATGCCAAACTGTTTTATTAATTTCGCTTCCAACTGCACCTCCTAAAAAAAGTAAACAATAAGTACAGCTTCTAAGAGATGATTAGATTTTAATATATATATATGTACTTTACCTGGATACGAGCCGGAGTTCCCAATGGTACCAAGTTTCGATGGTGCCCATGTCTAAAGTGGAGGACTATGGAACATCGGAAATCCGATGAGAAACTACAATAAGAACATTTGAATTTCCCGCTCCGTTGGTGACTCTGCTTATGCGCGTTCATGTTGCCTTTAACGCTTGTGGAAAAGTCGCATTCCAAACATTTCAGTAAAGAATTCTTCTTTTTTTTTGGATGCCATCTATAGTGATAAATTTCCAAAAGTTGAATAAACAAAAAAAAGAGATAAACCTTAATATGAAACTTGCCTGAGTTGCCTCTTTTGGTAAATGCGCTGAAACCATCAAAGTGGATGAACCATGAATCTTTTCAGCGTGATTGATAATACTGGAGGGAGTTAGGGTTCTGTAGTCACACTCTGTGCAATAGATGTATCTCTTTCTATTCCCACTTGGAGGAACGTACCACTTTTCTCTGGTTTCTTCAGATGTTGGGTAGGATACATCATTTACCAGCTAAGCCAAGAAAAACATGAAAATAAATGAATGAATAATAACTTGTATGGAAGTATACTTGATGATGCTCTTCGGTCATTTTGAGGCGACTCTCTTTCAGAGGGTGATGAGTCTTTTTGTGTTGATTCGGAAGAGGTTGAAGCGGTAAAAGACGAGAAAACGGATGCGCTCGTTTGATGTGTCTCTTAAGAGTGAAACGAGACGTAGTTTTGAAGTCTTTACAATCTCGACAGGTTAATAAAAGGAGTTGACGATTAACACCACTTCGCGAAGATGCAGTATTTCTAGAATTTCTCTCTTTCGCACTTCTCTAGAATTGAAAAAAAGATTTACAGTTTTTAAAAAATGCAATCTAGTAGATAACAGCAACAATGCTTATTACCAGTTGATCGGCATTGTTTCTCTTTTCGTCCGTTTTCCAATGATGAATCTTCTTCAGGTGAAGAGTAAGATTACCGCGATTGTTAACAGAGAAACTGCAGAGATGACACTGGTGCTTGGCAGGTAATTCCCGGTGACAGGCATTGTGCCGTTCAAAATCTGGTTTGAGTTTAGACTGAAAGGGGCAGTGAGAGCATCGGAATTTGAATTTATCCTTCTTCATTCTAAGATGCTGGAGCGCTGTAGATGAGAAGGGATGTACCAATTTCAAGTGCAGATCCAGGGCTGAAATGGCCGTTGTTTTGTAGTCGCAATATCTACAAAACTTGTATCTAATCCTACTCTTTCCACCATCAAAATAGTACCACTCCTCTGCCCTCTTCTTAGGAACTAAATTTGCCTGTAAATAAAAGTGAATACCATGATTTTTATCTATGGGTTTGAATAATGAAAAGATTTTCAAATACCTGTTTTTCGCAAGCAAGAGCTTCCTTTTCAAGTTTGGTATGATACTTGTTCATATGATTGGTTAAACGGCAGGCAACACCCACCGAGAAAGAGCACCACGGGCATTGGAGAGCTGATTTCTTACGATGGTAAACTAGGTGTTTATCCAAGCCCCCTTTCTTTTTGGTTGCGTATTCGCATTCTGTACATTGGTGAATCAAAGATGTCATGGAATCAATGGTTGAAGGAAACGCAGAAGTGGAAGACGGATGGATCCTTCGCGCATGTTTCGCCAAATCAGAGCGAACTGCTTTGTAATCGCAATCGCCACAACATAGTACTCTTTTACGTGATCCACCGCCGGCAGGATAATACCAATCTTCATTCTAAATAGAACCAGAAAAAAAAGGTTTAGAAACAGAAGAGTATAAGTGGGAAGGCCTACAATGTAACATGATTGGTGTGTGATTTGTGGTAATTATTCATGAGAGAGGTAGTTTGGTTGTTGATGATGGGAGACTCTGACATTCCCACCTGCTCCTGTCTGGTTTTACATTCAGCATGTTCATCAGCATCAGCTATTGTTGGTGTAGCTGATATGGGATAATTTAAGGATGAGCCTTCCTAGCCTGCCTCAAGCTATACTGCTGGATGTGTGATTGTGATAGAAAACCCTGTAAAAGATTTATGTGATTGTTGGATATGAATAAAAATTGTATCAAGCTACTTAACTTTAAATAATAAATGTTGTTGCCTTGAAAAACCTTATTAAATTGTAGCCTACGTGAAATGTTAAAACTCGCGAAAGTCACAAGCTGGTTCTAACTTGATAATAACATCCGAAATTCATCAATTCCTGGCGACCAGACCCTGGACCAAACTGTTCTTCATCGATAAAGGAATGTAAAACACATAAATTGTTTTCACAGATTAATAGAGAGTATGTGGTTTTTTTCACTTGTAAAATTGGTGGGATAGTAATCTCAAGTGGCTGCTGCTTTAACACGTGCCCGAATTCAAAACAAAACATAAATTCGTCTGCTATTTTTCTCTTCTTGCGGAAAGGTAAGGGTTGAACAGAAAGATGTATTGACTACGATATTTTCAAAAAGTAAATTAGATCATATTTGGCGACGGATTTCTTATTTAATTTTAAATAATACAATTACTTTTAAAACCAATATTTTTCAATGCTTTTTATGGATTTGTATACATCCCAATGTATACACGTTATTTTGACTCCATCATCGCGCTTCTTTATTATATATTACACCACTAAGATGAAAATCCGTACTTGCATACTCGCTCATCGCATTGAACTAGCTTTTAACTTTTTTTAAATTACGAATTGTGTATGGATTGAAAGGAAATGTTTATTGACTTCTTTTTTCATTGTCCACAAATTGTTCCAATCAAAGGGTTACGTAGCTGGTAATGAATTAACAAAAACAAATTAGCAGAAATCGAAACAATGATTTTGTCAACATTTTTATTTCCGAAAAGCTCTTGACCAGAGTCTGTAGTCTTGTCAACTGAGTACTTAGTTACTGGGTTTAACTGAGTAGTTACTGAGTTACTGAGTTAACTGTACTTTACTGAGTTTTACTGAGTTATTTTTAAAAATCAGTAACTAACTAAGTTTTAACTGGGTTTTTTTAAAAACTCAGTTTTACTATGGTAAAAACTCAGTTAAACTCAGTAACTTACTGGGTTTTACTGAGTTAAAAACTCAGTTAAACTTAGTTACTGACTGATTTTAACTAAGTTTCGATCTCAGTCTGAGTTTATTTTGTTTATTATTTCTTTAAAATAGCGAATAAGCAAACTTTAAAACCCGATATGAAAAATTGGCAGCTATGCGCAATTTTTTTCTACGAAAACTGCCTTTTCCTTCCATGTTAAAATGTGTTGTTTGATTTCTAAGTTGTGAATTGTGATTTACAAAATTAAATATATTGTTGCTGACTGCTAATATATTTACATATCAAGATAATTTATCAACTCAGCCAAGTTATGTTATGATATAAGTAACTAGTAATGTTCTTCAAATTATCTTTTATCGAAACTAGGCTTGTATATTTACTTGGTAAACGGAGTTACTATGTTTTTACCAAGTTTACTGGGTTTTACTGAGTTTATACCAACATACTGAGTTTTACTGAGTTTATACCAACATACTGAGTTTTACTGGGTAAAATTACTGAGTTACTGAGTTTTACTGTAAAAATTTTCAAGATCCTTTACTTACTGAGTTTCAACTCAGTTAAAATGAAAAACTCAGTTACTAACTGAGTTTTTACTGAGTTTTTACAAGTTTTACTAATTTTAACTAAGTTTTTCTTAAAACTCGGTAACTAACTGAGTTTCTACTGAGTTTCCAAAAAAACCCAGTTGACAACACTAGGCCAGAGTATTACCGGTATAACAGACTTAAAACTTGTTTATGGGAAACGCCCGAAAGTAATTATGATACAAAACAAATATAAATGAATTCATATTTTCCTGTAATACAAAGTAGGGTTTTTAGAGTTCGTACAAACCGTCGAACAAAGGCTGCTGCTGGAAACCGCCCTGATGACCAAGAACTTCTCCATTCCCACCAAATCCTTGTAGAAGAAAAGTGTAATACATATTAATTTACTGTACGGTAGGCTTATATAATATTGTCTAAATAATACCTAACGAACCGCCGTTATGTGGCGAACCTGGATGAACAATTGGAATAGGTGACCCATAATCTGGTCGATGTTGATAGGTTTGACTAGCACCAATGCCTCCGTAGGATCCACCATTCTGAGGGCCTTGGGGTCCTCCAGGATGACCCAGTCCATGAGCATCGGGACCGCCGATATGTGGTCTACGATGATCGCTAATAATACCATGTCCTCCGTGCGGTTGAGAGGGGTAAGAAGGTTGCTGATGACCGTATCCTCCTGCTCCCAGACCTTTACCAGGTCGGTGCTGCACTTGATGATCGCCACCGCCGTAACCGGTTTCGATGATTTCAGGTCGGTGTTGAACTTGATGGTGACCACCATATCCACCTCCAGAATGACTGGGTCGGTGTGGTTTATTATTGTACCCACCATTGCCTTTACTAATACTGCCCTTGTGACTATAACCACCAGAAGATTTGGATGGTTTAGAGTGGTAATGAGATGGACGATGCCCACCATGATGATGATGATGACGGTGACCGTGTCCACCTCCCCAGCGGCCGTCAACTTCACTAGACTCGTCAGCTTCTTCAATTAGCTCATGATCTAATGATGTGTATAGATAAATTAAGTAAATTATAAAGGAAATTAAATAATTTATTAATTTTTTTACAAACCTTCATTGAGTTGATGAGCCAGAGATATTTGCAGCAAAGCAGCCAACAGAACAAATTTCAAAATAATCGAGAATGAGAAATTTCTAGCCATTTTAATCTCAACTGTTTTGGAAGCTACAAGACAGCTGAGTGTGAAATGTTAGCAAAAGAACTGAGCTTTTTATACTAAAGGAGGAATGATTCGGTTCGATGAGTGTATATACGCTCTTCCGCAGTCCGATCATCTGGAATGGCATTGGAGATATACCACGAAAGACCTAGAAGTAAATTGTTCCAATTATTTTATTTATTGGTTTATTTCTTCAATTGATCACCGTCGACACGGAAGCAAAACATTTTCAAGATATTACAATAAAATTTTTCTCATACGACCTTGATTTGGCCGCTTGATTGCGTCTATTATTTACGCTGCTGTGCGTGAAAACGTTTGGTGAAAACCGCACGAAGTCAGTACCGTATAAATCGTTTATGATTTCTCTTTCTGTGTCGTCATCAGGAAATCCCCATTCGTCCACTAAATCCTATCATTTCAAACAAGCTTGTTATTCCCAATAAGTGTAACATCTTTTAAAGAGTTATAAATATCTTTATTTTTTTTATGTATAGAAATCAAATATAGTTAGATATTAGTCAGTCATTGTTTCATATAAAAATTTTCCAGAGTAAAGTGGATGCCGTGTAACCAACTTGAAGCGTCTTTATACAAGCCCAAGGTTGCTGGTATTATGTTACGACTCATGAACCTTCGTACGGTATCTACTTCCACGAAAAAAATTGTGATTTCTTTTCTGAAATCTGATTGTAACCGCTTCATCTTTTTTATTGCTATCTACCTTGTGAAACTGATTATATACTATAATTTCTGATTGCATATTTCTAGTCAGATCTAAAATTCAATCTGATCGAAAAGTAAATCTTCATCCTAAATCATATAATAAAAAGAGGACTTTTTACCAGAGCCGGAAAAAAGCAAATAACAGACTCGCAGTCTCAAAGTAAGAAAGATATGCATTTCAACCAATGCATGATATATTTTATATTAGCAATGAAATACGAATTTTCTCATGCAGCCTTGATATAACCGCTTGATTGCGTCTATTATTTACGCTACAGCGCGTGAAAATCGTTTGGTGAACTATTTTTCCTTTTCTGTCTCAAACCTTTATATTATATAATATTTTTTTAAAATGTCATTTACAATTAAGAAAATTAAGAAAATTATATGTTTATTTTGACACTTGAAAGCGAGCATTTTCTTGTGATTGGCCGTTGCCTCGACTGGCTGGTCGTTTCGACTTCTTTTTTTTTCGTTAAAACCAAACACATATTTACTTAAAAACAAACTATACGTATTTGGTATCAAAATAATTCGAAAAATCTGTTGAACAATAAAACATACATGGTTCAGAATATTTAAATTACAAAATAAATACTTAGTTTTGTCGAAATTTCAATAGGCCTCGTAGCACACTCATTAAATGTTCAAGACGGACGACGGTAAATGGAGGGGAGGATCAGAGTGCCATTGCACTCGGTTCGAAACCTCCCGAGGCCTTATATTTATTAATTTTTTTTTTCGTTTTCAGTTCACCAACAACAGAATATTTTCAATGTGTAATGTATAATGGGTTAAAAATATTTTTTAAAAGTCGGCTGTCAAACGTTTTCTTTTTAGACTAGATAGTCAAATGGTTTTTAGTCTCATAACTGCTTGTTACCGTATACAATATTATTTCAAAAATTATGACGTACTTTTGTAACTGTACTGTAACTTTTAATTTGCAACAAAAGACTAATTTTTTTATAAAGGAAACGATGAAAGCTGTTCCTTTACTATAGCAAACGTTATTATTAAGAGTTAATTATTCATCGAGTTTAAGTGATTTTAATATTTACAGTAACAAGTTCAAAATCGTTAACCTTTATTTCGATTAAGCAATTATTTCTTCTTCACAAATTGGTGGCCCTTAAAAGGGCCGATTTGTTAAGAAGGGAGATGTGATTTAAGCGCGTTCACCACGGATGCGGCGGGCAAGCTGGATGTCCTTGGGCATGATGGTCACACGCTTGGCGTGGATGGCGCACAAGTTCGTGTCCTCGAACAGACCGACCAAGTAAGCCTCGCTGGCCTCCTGAAGAGCCATCACGGCGGAGCTCTGGAAGCGGAGGTCAGTCTTGAAATCCTGGGCGATTTCACGGACGAGGCGCTGGAAGGGCAACTTGCGGATGAGCAGCTCGGTCGACTTCTGGTAACGACGGATCTCACGAAGAGCGACGGTACCGGGGCGGTAACGATGGGGCTTCTTCACACCGCCGGTGGCTGGGGCACTCTTACGAGCAGCCTTGGTGGCCAGCTGCTTTCGGGGAGCCTTTCCTCCGGTAGACTTGCGAGCGGTTTGCTAAGTACGGGCCATGGCGAATGACAAAGAAAGAAATATATAATATGAATAGAAAAGGAAGAAATTTACAACTGTATTTATAGGAATGTTTGTGGCGGTGTAGAAGAGAAAATGTTATCTCCCCTCTTTCTTTGTATGTTATTGGTGGAGGGGAGAAGTGGCACGAAAGAGCTCACCTCGTCCAATGGGGAGAGAAGAAGGTAGGTGTTTGGTGAGTATATAATCCCCCTCTTTTCCGATGATAATTCATTTATAGTTCTCAACCAACTCGAATACAACAATGACTGGACGCGGCAAAGGAGGCAAAGGACTCGGAAAGGGAGGCGCCAAGCGTCACCGAAAAGTGTTGCGTGACAACATCCAAGGCATCACCAAGCCGGCTATCCGTCGTCTTGCTCGCCGTGGTGGTGTCAAGCGTATCTCCGGCCTGATCTACGAGGAGACCCGTGGTGTCCTAAAGGTGTTCCTCGAGAACGTCATCCGTGACGCCGTCACCTACACCGAACACGCCAAGAGGAAGACGGTGACCGCAATGGACGTCGTCTACGCCCTTAAACGTCAAGGCCGTACCCTCTACGGTTTCGGCGGCTAATCAACTCTTTAACCAACTGACCAACTTTCAAAAACGGCCCTTTTCAGGGCCACCAATTATTTAAAGAAATGATATCCTGCAACCCTGCTGTTTTCACCAAACTTTTATTCATTTTATCATACATTTTTGTTGACTGAACCTTCGTCTCTGAACTGGGCCGTTGGGCGTATCATTTAGAATTCCAGTACCGAACCTCGGTCCGAATAAAAATGCTTACAATATGGTGCGACAGTTTCGTTATAGCAAAAAACGTTTTAACCCCAACAGAGCTAATACGTGCGTATTCATGTCCAGCAAAAAGAAAAATTCATTATCCATGCCAAAACATTTCGTAATGCACAACGATATCTCCCCATCACTTTGTATTTGCACAGGCACGACCATTGAAAACCCATTTGAGTTATGAACTAGATTGTTAGAAATTGCAGAAAATCGGAGTTGAATTGGTGTCGTGAAATGTGAATCGTGAATTTAAGTTAAGTATTTCAATTTAAGTCCATATGGCAAAGGGTTTTTTTTAAACCACAAGTACGGTATTAAGATAAACTATTCTTTTAAAATTGGTGGCCCTGAAAAGGGCCGATTTGTTTAGAAAAAGGTCGGAAAGTAGATAAATCTACTTGGTGCTGGTGTACTTGGTGACGGCTTTGGTGCCCTCAGAGACGGCGTGCTTAGCCAACTCTCCAGGCAGAAGAAGACGGACGGCCGTTTGGATTTCGCGGCTCGTGATGGTCGAGCGCTTGTTGTAGTGGGCCAAACGGGAAGACTCTCCGGCAATGCGCTCGAAGATGTCGTTGACGAAAGAGTTCATGATGGTCATGGCCTTGGAGGAGATGCCGGTGTCGGGGTGAACCTGCTTCAACACTTTGTAGATGTAGATGGCGTAGCTCTCCTTCCTCTTCTTCCTTTTCTTCTTGTCGCCCTTTGCGATGTTCTTGGAAGCCTTGCCGGCTTTCTTGGCTGCTTTACCACTGACCTTGGGAGGCATATTCGGTTTACTCGGGGATGAAAAAATGAATGAGTAAAAAGAATTCTGTGACCCATTTTATACTAAATCTCCCCCTTTGACGTAGGAAACAAGGAGCCAAGAGACGAGCGCGTCATATGGACGAGGGGAGCCAAATCGGAACAAAGGGAGCAGATGGTCGCCTTGGCGGGAGAGGGGGAGTAAATGATGTTCATTGGTGAGTACAGATTCACACATTCTTTTGCTCACACTAGCTAACCAATAAGCTTCATAGTTTTTTACTTCTGGCTCCTCTTTTCTGCGCGTCAGTAGCTATATAAACAGGCCTGCCCCTCTTAAAACTCATTCTTTTAACTGCTCGAGAACTGTTACGTACAGTTCTTTCGCAGTTGCGCTTACTCTACCCTACTCATCATGTCTGGACGCGGAAAAGGAGGCAAAGTGAAGGGAAAGTCAAAGACCCGTTCATCCAGGGCCGGACTTCAGTTCCCCGTCGGTCGTATCCACCGTATGCTCCGTAAGGGATCCTACGCTGATCGTGTTGGTGCTGGAGCTCCCGTCTACTTGGCTGCTGTCATGGAGTACCTCGCCGCTGAAGTGCTCGAATTGGCCGGCAACGCTGCCCGTGACAACAAGAAGACCCGCATCATCCCCCGTCACCTTCAGTTGGCCATCCGTAACGACGAAGAGTTGAACAAACTGCTCTCCGGTGTTACCATCGCTCAGGGTGGTGTCCTGCCCAACATCCAGGCCGTTCTTCTCCCCAAGAAGACCGACAAGCCAGCCAAGGCTTAAACATATACATCTTTATTCTTTAGCATACTAAATCGGCCCTTTTCAGGGCCACCAAACGATTTAAGAAAAGATAATCGCTCCTTGTTTTGTTACATAAATACTAGTATATTTTTCCTGTTCCATGTGACGCCGTGAAAGGATTAGGTGACTCACCTGACTGCTATTCTCTGCGCTTCAGTCGATGCCTTGTATTTGCTGCCAGTCTTCGTTTTATAGTAACAAAGAATTTTTCATTCAACCTCAACAGGTCTCCTCTCCACATTCATTATAGTATCCGTTGTGCTCAAAGATTATTACTCACTTGCTTTGTTTGTACTTGATCTTATAGTTTTATTAATAAGCAATAAAATTAATTTTTAATTCAACTTAAACTAATGTCGGTTTTGCTGGATTCTTTCAACCTCTGATATCTGATTTTGCGTTTAGATTTATATGCTGATCAACTAGAGTCCTAACTATGCATCAAGGGTTTCCTTTTCACAAAACTTTTACCTTCCTACGGTGCTCGCTTTTTCTCCCTTAGAATGTCAACGGCCATACTTCGTATATGCTTTATTTTACTAATTGAATTTATCTATTGAACCAACCGAAGATTTTAGAATTCTCGTTTATTACACTGTCATCTCATTATTATGTTGTAAGCAATCAGTATGATTTATACAACAAGATTTGTTCAGAATGATCGGCAATTCGGTATCCCCGTGATAAATTGATAAATGATAGTGTATTATATGACAAGATTTATTAATGACCAGCATAATACATCGGCACATTCCATTATAATAATGGCATAGGATCGTTCATAAATCAAAAGCAAAGCTGAGTTGTGAGAGTTGAATCAAAAGCACACAAGAATACCATAGAATGTCTAAAATCAAACAGAACGTTTTAACAATATCCATCCAATTCTGATTGTAACGCTTCGATTACTTGAACGACTCCAGAGTGAGATTCTTGAGCACATTCGAGATCTTGGGCGAGACTCTTTTCTTCTTCTTTCAGAGCGCCTAGTTTACCATCTATCACCTTCATTTCAGTCTCTAAACAATTGACTTTCTCTCCCACAGGTTTCATAAATAAATCGTCTTCTTCCTCATTGCGCGCAGAGAGACTCATTTCAAGAAGGTTACATTGCTGAGATCGCAAGTACTCTATTAACGCCCTTCTTCTTTCTATCTCGTCGATTCTCTTCTGCACGTTCATCTTCTTAGACGAGATTTCTTTCACCTCTTCTGCAGCAATCCGCGCTCTTTCTTCCATCGCTTTCAATCGAGTTTTTAGCAACTGGATCTCATCTATAAATAATGAAAATTACCCATTTATAAATAAATAATACATGCTAATTAGGAAAAAATGGCTTCATTATTATTACCAACTTGATTATCTTCTTCCTCATTTTCTAGGTTCAACACTGTAAGACATAAAAGTGATTAGGAAGCGTAATACTAAAAATTAATTTATTTTAATATCAGTCACCTTGGATGAGTGATGATGTAAAGATGTTACGAAGAACCACACAACATTCTTTGATATCAAACTGTTTTCTCAGTTTCGCTTCCGACCGCACCTCCTTAAAACATGATTTAAACTGTAGTTAACCATAAGGCCCTAGTTAAAAAAGCGTACTGTTATAAGTACCTCAATACGAGCCGATTTTATGTTGTGATGATGCCCGTATTTGAAGTGGAGGGATATGGTAGATCGGAAATCCGATGAGAAACTGCAATAGGAGCATTTGAATTTCCCGTTCCGTTGGTGGCTCATCATGTGCCCCTTCATGTTGCCGGCATTGCTTGTAGAAAAGTCGCACTCCAAACAATTGAATAACTGTGTTCCAAGTGGTTGCGATGGAATCGCCGTAGTAGATAAAGGATGCCTCTTTTCAGCGTGTGTCATCATGTTGTACCGAGATGTAGTTCGGTAGTTACAGTCTCCGCAGTAAATATATCGTCGTTTCGTCTTCCCATTTGGAGCGACGTACCAATCTTCTCGAGTTCCTTCCGGTGCTGAGACGAGAGCATCTTCTACAGCCTAAAAACATGACCAATAAAAAACTTGAAAATTAATAATTCAAATACAAATTTGAATAAAAATATACCTGATGAGTTTCCTGGGTGACTTTGAGGTTTCTCTTTTTCAGATGATGATTGGTCTTTGGGCGCTTATTGGACACAGGTGGAAGCGCAGAAAGAGAGAAGGGATGCGCCCTTTTGGCATGTCTCTTCAGAGTAAAACGAGAAGTGGTTTTGAATAGACGGCAATCCCGACAGGATAAAAGAGATCTTCGACTGTTCAGTGAGGATCCAGCAACCCTTTTATTGCCTCTGCCATTCTCTATATTCTAAAATAAGAAAAGAAAACTCAAAAATAGCTGATTGAATAACAACCAATTATCAGGTACCAGTTGGTCATCAAAGTTGTTATTGTTATTCTCGTCCATTTCTTGATAATGAAGCTTCAAGTGAACAGTCAGACTACCCCGGTTATTAACCGAGAAGCTACAGAGATGACACTGGTGCTCGGCAGGAGGATCCCGATGATGGACGACGTGCCGTTCCAAGTTGCATTTGTAGTTGTTCTTATACGGACAGTGAGCGCAGTGGAAACGATACTAAATAGAGTTGGAAGTGACAACGTTGAGTAAGGATGCTTTAGGCAACGGGATAAAAATTTTAAATACCTCATTTTCACTAGCGATAAGATCATTCTTGTCGATTATTTTGGTATGATATTGTCTCACGTGACGGCCTAATTGTTTCTTACCATTCACAGAGAAAGAGCACCACGGACATTGGTGAGCAGATTTCTCATTGTGATATACTCGATGGCGATTCAAGTGCTTTTTACTTTTAGTCTGGTAACCGCATTCTGCACATTGATGAATTTTGCCCAACGGTACTTTTGGAGGAAGCGCTGAAGTGAAAGACGGGTGTGTACTCATCACATGTTTCACCAAATCGGAGTGAACTGCTTTGTAACCGCAATCAAGACAACAGTAAACCCTAAATCGTGGCCCACGCCCACCATTTCTTGGATAATACCATGACCATCCTTCATTCTAAAAATAAATAAATAAATTAGAAATAAAAAGAAGCGATGTGTAGATGGGATTAATATTGATACCTGGTTATTGGTACTGTTTTTTGGGTGAGTAGAATCATTCGTGTGGGAGTAATAAGCATCTCTTTTGCGTATGGCAGAGTAGTGGACGAATTTCTTATGATGGACCTGTTTGTGCCGCCTCATTCTATGATGTAAATTGGTCCGGTCGAGCTTTGGGATGGAATTATGTCGGCCATTCAAAACTTTTTTGTTGGTGAAGTTTTTGTGTTGACCAGATTTTCCTTTGAGCTTCTTGAGAGCTTTTGATGTGGAAATAAGAAGAGCTGTAGAAGAGGAAGGATGTAACTTTTTGATATGGCTCTTCAGTGGTTTCCAATGATAGGCTCTGTATGGACAATCACCACAGTAGTGGAATTTCTTCCTTAAGCTGTTGTTCCGGCCAAAGTAGTAGTACTTCTCCCTCTCGCCAACATTCAATGGGTTGATGATGGGAGGTTCTGATTCTTGTCTGGTTCTAATTTCACTTTCAGGATCAGTTTGTATTGCTGGTGATGACGATGGTTGGGAATCAGAGTCATCATTCAAGGAAGAGCCTCTCTGCCCCATATTACTGCTGTGTAATATTCATGACATTATCTATTTAAAAAAGTATGTAGTTGTGTAAGGGCATAAAAACTGAACAGCTGCATGATTTCAATAAAAATGCAGCCTTACTATGTAAACATATTTTTGAAGAAGCATGGGGGAGATCAAGAAAGTCAAGATTCTCAAGCCTCCTGTTTTAAAGATAATAAATTAGCTGCACTTCATAAAACTTAAATTAAAAATCTAGCTACAATCTCCAGCCACTTACCAGTAAATGAAAGAAAGAAATTTTAAAAAGCAATGGAAATAATAGCACCGTTTTAAAAAAATCAAATTTCTAAAAGGCAGATAGCGCTCTACCGGTAAAATCTCAATTTTTCAAAAACAAAACAAAATGTCCCTTCATTTCGTCTGCTACTTTTCTATTTGGGATGAGAAGGCAAAGGATAAACAGAAATACTGTTTGGACATCAAAGGTGCGCCACAATTCCACAAAAAAAGCAGGGGAAAAAGGTAAATAAATAAAAGATAAATCCGGTGCGCTCCTTTTCACTTTCAATCAAATTTTTTTTTCCCGAAATGAACATTTTATTTCTTTTTATACTCGTCTATTAATACATATTTAATAGAAGAGAACCCGCGGATAGCGTAGATTTTTATATATTAAATTGAAACTTAAGGGTACTATCGTACCTTTAAAAAAATCCTCCGTTTCTTCGACTTTTTTTTTTAATGGTTTCATTCAATTTTTCTTTACGGTTTTAGATTTTTTAAAGTCAAAGTTTGCCTGTTTTAAAATGTTGTACGTACCATATCACAAACGGCAGCTTTCTTCGTATATATATACCCGCTTTTTCGCTATTTGAGTGTCAACGGCCATACCACGTAGAACGTACCCGGTCTCGCCAGCTCCCGGAAGTCAAGCTACGGCGGGTCCCGTTAGTACTTGGATGGGTGACCGCTTGGGAATACGGGATGCTGTTGGCATACATATTTTTTGTATCGTTATTTCTTTTGGATTTTTTAAATACTAATTTTTTAAAAGTAAAACTAATATACCGCATATAAAAAAATCATTGCAATTTTTAAAATAAAAATAATGCTACTGAAATTTAGGTTTTTATAAACACTGATACCGTAAAGAGAAAATCAAAACTTCAAAAGCTGTTCGAATTCAACAAAATACTATAGCTGTGCTAGTCTGCTAGATAACGCGGATTTCAGTAATATAGTTTTTTTCTGAAAAGAAGTTAAGAACATTTCTTTCCAAAATTCATGTCTCTTGAAAATAAAAATAAATTTAAATTATTATGACCGACTTAGCGCTCTTTTTTTATTTTCTATATGGAAATAATTTTAATGCGTTTTCATACAACATTTTTCTACAAATATCGCAAGGCTTGTATTAGTTATTGACTCTAAATTTTATCATATTGTAGCAGATAATAAAAAATTAAAATACTGTAATATGCACGGCATATTTTTGTATTTCTTTAAATTATTCTTTTGAGAGATTCTTTAGAGAGAATGTTGCCTTCACAAACTTAACTGATGTTTTAAATAAAATTCTGATTTTTTGAAAATAAATCAATTTTCGAAACCGCTATGCGTATTCTGATTTATTGGCTTTGCATGGTTTTCTACTGCATCCCCGAATTTAATTCTCCTCCAAATAATTTAAGAAAATAGCATTTGGCTATTATACAAGTGTATTTAACTTGCTTACCTACTATGTAGATTTATAGTTTTGAATAATTTATTAGACCAATCAGAATAAATACTACTTATTTTTAATGTAATTTATTTCTGTGTAGAAAAAAAAGAAAACGCCGTATGCAATAATACAAAACCATTTCAATAAGCAAGAAGGGCCCTGGAAGGGCCTTGGGGAAGTCGTCAATGTCCATCGGTGGCTCGTTAGTCGGCTTGCACAACGCCATCAACGTCTCCACTTGGTACTTGTCGGCCAAGGCAAAAAGCTCCTCTTTCCCGTCAAAGGACTTCATAGCTCCAACGTAAGAAATTCCAGGAAGGTGCGGAAGATGTTGACTTCGACGTCGTCATCGTTAAAAAAACAACAAAAAACACTTATAGTTATTTATTTTTCCAAAAATATATTTTATAAGGGATTACTTATTTACTATTGAATTTGAATCAATTAATAATGTTTCAATTACAACATTAAACATGTGGCCCGTTGGTCTAGAGGTATGATTCTCGCATTGAGTGTGAGAAGTCCCGGGCTCAAATCCCGGACGGACCATCCATAATACAGACCTTCCTTTGGGATGTGAATGTATTATTTTCTTTTAACAAATCAGTTTCCCATGCATCATCAATAACATTAGCCAATTTATATCACATATCGTGATATCACCATCAGCATTATTACTATTACAAAGAAGATTTAATAAATATTGCTGCAAAGCGGAGCGGCACTCCCGTACTGATCTGAAGTCACCAAAGTGATGGTATGGATCAGATAGAAAGAAGTCAAAGAACCTTTGTAATAAAACCCTTGATTAGGTATTATTCTATCCACAAAAAAAATGGATAAGGGTAGCATGGTTTTTGTGATCATGGTTGATAACAGTTGTTGATCAGTACTGACAACAAGGCACTCTATAGTAGCGCTGTAGCGGCAACCAGCCCAAAAGACGCCGGCTTAGGGACTGGAATATCCTGGAGAATCAGCGGTGTATCACCTACCTACCGTACCTTCTCAAGCCTGTAAGTATACCAAATTGTATTCAAAATTATGGCTTCAAGTTCTTTTTATACTGTTAAAGCCTTAAAAAGTCCTTTTTAAGGCTTTAACAGACGTGCTGTTCCTGAACAGCACGTCATCATCTAGTAATACACCGCTCTCGATACCAATAATATATAGTCAGAATAAAAAATAAATTGCATTATCCTTTTAGACTAGTTCTTAAATGTTAGTACGAATTGATGACTGGTAAATAGATACTACCTCATGAGCTGTATACATGTTCGTTATTCAAAGGCCAAATATTTTTTACTTGAACCAAGCACGCGCAGTTTTAAGTGCTAGCTCGTATTTTACCGACAGTTTGTCGATTAATGAGCGAGCAATCAATGCTTTTTGTACAGTATTTGTTTAGCCATTATTAGCTATGACGTCAGTAATGGCGCCCGTCCGATATGTTCTTCTTTCCCTTCTACATATCTATGGCCTAAGACTCAAAACTATGGCGAAGCAGCATATCAGTATTTATGTTTGCTACCCACTGATGGCTAAATACTTGTAATACATTTTAAATTAATTGAAATATTATTCATGTATTCAAAACACATAGTGTATCTTATCCTAATAAAGGTTAAAACGTGAGTGATTTTGCAATACAGTACTTTTCAGCCCCTATTCCTTTCCAATTGAGCTAGAAATGTATTCATATAAATCACCACCAGTTCTACGACTTTCTCCATATTTGCAGAGAATCTTATAAAGCATCCCGACCGTGGCTTTCTTCTTAAACAATATACTGTAAATGGCAAACAAATCATCACGGAGTTGTTCATCGCCGAACGTAAAGTATGCAACATCCCGACCGGCCACAGCGGCCGCCATCAGTTGGATGAGGCTCTTGAGCCGCGGGTTCCCGTTGAAGACTCCGCAGCCCCAGTTTCCAGTCGCAACGGCGGCTAAAGGTGCTCCCTCTTGCCGTGAATGGAAACCAGCATAAGCCTTATTCAACTCTCGGAGAAAGGACTTTTCTTCGTATTGTCTTCTGTGGCTGAAATATGGGGTGGCGTCGATAGCTACGATGTGGCAGAGACGTCTGCCGTATTCGTCTCTTGGCCTCGAATCGATATAGTCTCCTTCGAAGCGGAACGTGCGACTATACCCGCTATATCGGCTGTACTGCTCGCATCCTATAATTTACACATATAAGATGAATTTAGTTCTTTACAAGTTTTTTTTTAAATTTAATTAATCACCTGTTATAAGGAGAGCTTCATTGGGATCCATTCTTTCAGTAAAGAGGCAAGCGACGATCATTTCTGGACGAATAACGAAGATAATTTCTTCCTGTAAGCAATCCCAGTCAAGGACTATACCGCCAATAGACCTATTATTATAAATATTTAAATTAAGTAAATTGTTATGATGATTACTATCTGTTGGTTGAATATTTACCGATCGGCAAAGTCCATTTGAAGAAGTCCGTCGCCTTCCTTTTCAATGGTACCCTCGGATGAAATGTAAAGTCCACCAAAAGTCTCTTGAGCCATTTCCCACTTTGGAAATTCGCCTTCCTTGACCACCACGCGCGTAATTGTCACGGTCCCCGTTGGTTCTATTTGTAAAAATTAATTAGTAATACCTGATTAGTAATACTTGATAAATTACCTTGAGCTACAACTCGGTCAAAATAATTCAGAATGCATTTAATCTTCTCAGTCACCATTGTGTTATTACGACTATGATCTCCAAATAACCTATAAAGATCTTCATGATAAATGTCAGGTGAACAAATATCTGATTTTTATGGATTACCCAGCAAAGTTTATGTCTGGGTAATTCAACAGTTCGGATTGCCCCGTTTGCGTGTTTCGATGTGGAAATGTAGATAGGAAACCATTCGCTAGTAAAGAGGCTATTTGAAGCTGGGATAGAGAGATGCTTTGTGCTTTCTGTCGAGAGAGAAGTAGTGGAGGTTGCGTTACTACTGTTGGAAGGCGCAGAGCCAAGGAAATGATGCCAGGAAGAGTGTGATTGAAGAACCGAGCCTTTTCCTTCTCTGTTATCACCTGTTATTATTCGAGATTGAATAAGTTGAAAAATTTATATATTTTTTGCTCTATATACTTCATTGAGAACTTTGTGAAGCCCAACGAGTTTCACGGTTTCACTGCTGTAGGATGAAATTGCTTCTTCTAGTTCAATTGAATTCGAAACATCATTTTTGAAGGCACTCTCTATTAATGCCCAATTATTTTGTAAAGGATATGTTCCCTGTAAATATTCAAAAGAAATAAATTATAACTGCACATACACATACAAACGATATTAATTGACGGTGACAATGGACTTGGACTTGGGCTTAGAAGGTTTACCTGGTTCAAGTTTTTGGGTGAGCAAGGCATTTTTACATGTTCATCATCCCACTTGTCTTCATAACTAGGTGGATACGGTGATGGGGCCGAGTTTACATTTTTCATAGGAACCTATTTTATATTAAAAGTAATTTAAATCGTACGACGAGCGCATGACGAAAATTGAAATCGAAATGTGTGCTTTAGTTAATACTTGGAAAAGAACAGCATGATCAAATCCAGGTTCCACATTTAGCAGCTCAGCAGGTGGTGAAGTAAAAAGATTGTACATGTCAGTAAGACATTTTCCCCTATACATTTTGTTGTGATTATCTACAACATAAAAAGGACATCAATTATATACAGAAATAATAATCACATACATAATGTATAAAAGATAAGAAGCACAGCTGATACATACTTAAAGTAAATCATTCGTAATAATTATATTGCTAAATTTGAAACCGAATGAGAAAACTGTGAAATTTCCCTACGTAAAAAGAAAGTAGCCAAACTCTTTACAACATGTGTTTATTTGAATGAAACTTGTGCCATTATATGAATACGGTTGCAACCTTTCTATTAAACATAGATCAGTGAACGCTACTATAAAAGACCTTACCCTGCACCTGTGTACCAACAAACGGTTGGGTTTTATTGACTCCTCTGAAAAGAAAAAAAATGTATTCACGATACCTACTTTTTGAAGACGTAAATAACATGCATCATGTACATTCCGCGTTTCAAGCATAGTAACTAAACGATTTTTTTTTTCAGTTTGAAATACATATTTCTTTTTGATAAGATAAGATGTGGTCAAGAAGCAACGATAACGCGCGATAACATGACTACCTCGTCTACGTACTGAACCGTTGTAATTTGTTTTGTAAATTTCTACGTTGGTAACTTTGCGCACCAAGTTGTACTGTATTCCTATATATTTAAATTTTGATACCTGTAGTCTAATTATTTCCTTGTAAAACAGAGAAGAGTGTGAAGGAACAAGAAATTTTTATTTCGTATACCTTTTATTTTAATTTTTTACTTGCTCATCTAAGTTTTATATTTACAAATGATATGTTTTTATTTAATTATTAATCTAATTTCTTCCTTGCTAATAAGGGGATGTAACTCAGAGGTAGAGTGCTCGCTTCGCATGTGAGAAGTCCGGAGTTCAATCCTCCGCATCTCCATCTGTTTTAAATATGAAGCGTGATCATTTCTTTTGTTCCTCTATTTTTTTTAATACTACCAAGGTGTAGCCATCAACAACGTATTACCTAAAAATATATTTATAAGTAAAGAAACAAATTCTAAAGCTCTTTATAAATTTAATTCAATATAAACTCCAAAATATTCAATTCGACCGATCTAATAACCAAATGTCGGATTATAAATTTGTATAAGGATGTTTTGTCCTAATAAGACTTGATTACCATTTGTCGGACAGAGTTGATTGGCTCTTTGGATAATTCCATCAATTTATCTGCAGCATGTTCATTGATTTTTTGCCAGGTTTCATCTGGAGTGTTGGTGAAGTAATATCCTTCCGTCAGTCTTGCAATACGATCCAAGTTGAATATACTATTTGTATCATTAGTTTCAGTCCCCTCTACGCAAACCAAAGTCCTGTTGCCTCCCAAAAGAGAATCAATCATGTCGACCTCTTTGATTGTTGGTCCACCGTCGACGTAGCTCCTCGATACCAAGTACAAAATGCCGCCTACATTTGGAGAGGAAAGGCTGGGGGTATCTCGAATGGCTGCACCTGAATCACGAGCTATATCGCTGATCACACTGGCTGGCACGTCTATTTTAACTATGCTAATCAGGGCTTGATTGTTTTCTATGACGTTAACAGGTGAGCTGAGAATCTTCAAGTATTTCCCATCCCCTGAGTCACTGCCGCTAAACGTACTCACGCTCATCATCGTTTCATTGTCGAAGTTGTCAGCTGCATTCAGCAACTTGTTTAAAATATATCTTGTTGCTACATTGAGACTCTATAGAATAGAGATTGATATTATAGAGCACTTAGATGTACGTTGTATGATACGTTAATGAGTACCTGCGTACCATCTCCCCCCGATGCGGTGTCAAAAACTATATGTAAAATAGGAAGTGCGCCATCAGCTTTGCTGTTTAGCTGAGAAATGGAGAAAAGAAATTATTATTATCGCATTCGAAAAGCATATAACTTTAAACGTACCAAATAATACCTCTTTGCTCTTGGATTCGTTATTTTTTGATAGCACAGCGACATTTAATTCACTGCTTACACAATAATATAATATCACGAAAATGTATAGAAGTACGTTCATCATGGTCTGCAGCACACCATTAAGCCACGCTACAACTTCAAGTACATCAGTAAATTTGTTTACTTTTGTTATTGCAACACTTTATGACAATAAACCGGCAAAATAGACCTATCAAAATCATCCCGGATGTTGTATTTTAGGCAAGTTCGATATTAGTAGTAAGACGTCATTATTGCTCCTATCAATCTGTAAATATTTAAGTCTTATCTTGAATCATTATTTGTAGTCGTCAATTTTGAGGTTTTCCTCTTTTGTCATTTCGTTATCTAGCCATTATACAGTACTTCTAGAATGAAGGCAAGATTAAAAACAGAATGCCTTTTTTTGCGGGCCGAGTAGAAACGTATACCCATTACTTATCTATATATCAGTAATCCTACATGTAAATTTCAAACGCGTAACAACCATTTTTCCTACATAGTTAACTTTGAAGGGAAATATTTTTTAATATACGCATAGTAATCTATTTACTTTGATGGAATTACTTAACAAGTCTACTTAACTTCTACCTATAAACAATAATTACTCACAAGTGGCATAAGTAGGTATATACCGGTACAGTAGAGTAAGTAGTAAATACAAAGCGTTACATGGTATTCTACATGCAAGCAACTACATAAGAACGATTATCTTTTTCGTAATTGTCTAGTCACCATGTATATTCTCCCGATCTCTCTTGGTAGCAAAACAGCTCTTTTCGGGGATACCATGAAAAAGAAAAAGAAAGTATCTGTTAAAAACATATGATTCATACATTACATATATTTTTATAAACTTTGTTGATTTTTTCCCACTAATGCTTTATTATCTATGCTCGAGCTAATAAGGCATCGGGGGTAAAACCTAAAGACGTTTTCTATCACGTTAGTAGTATCTGGCATGTCACTCATCCATCATTGCAAAATAAGAGGAAACAACCTTCTATTTCATGATTTTCGTTTATTGCATTTAAAAATGCAATTATACGGCTTATAGTGATGTGGACATATCATAGTTTATATATATTTATACTTCGCAATAGGATGGTAACCTATCTATATGTTATAGTAGATATACTTGGGCTATTTTATCCACTTTAAAAAAAAAATCTAATTCATTAACACATTCGAATCTTAATGGTGGACTATGATTAATGGTACAGTAATTCCACACTTCATAAGGAAAATTTATGATCAATTAAAATCAATTAAACTAGCTTTTTCCGTTAATAAAGTTAGGAGGACATTCTAATAGATTTTTTTTTCTTCGTTGAAATCGGATGATAACAAAAAAAAATTATTACAAGTTTTAGATGATGAATTTTAATAAAATTTAAACCCTGGAGATGCGGAGGATTGAACTCCGGACTTCTCACATGCGAAGCGAGCACTCTACCTCTGAGTTACATCCCCGTTACCTCAATGATTGTGTTTTTGATAATGTATTTAACTATTTATTGTATTAACGAGTACCTAGTTACAAATTGTTCCATTAATTGTCGATTCATCAACATAAAAGAAATAGAGAAAAATCACGATATATTTACACACGGCACGTAAAATGAACAAACGATTCAAGTCAAGTCAGAAAATTGCACTGAACAGATTAATTTCTTCAATAATATTTCAATAACTTCAAGAGGACGGTGTGATAGTGCGGCCTGTAATGGCTGGTGAAGGCGTTGTGTTGATGACTGCTGGAATCATTTTCTGACTAATCGTAGATTTAGACATATATTTTTGTTTAGTGGTGGTTTTCAAGTGACGTCCAATCTTCTCCTTTGCGCTGGTCATATTTTCCTTGATATTGTTGAAGAATGTAGTCTTCTTCTTCTGGAGTTTGTCACCAATAGCAGCCCATTTCTCTACTTCCTTGCTCAAGGCTTCCATAACTTTAGCTTTGACTTTCCCCGTCACTTTTGCAATCTTTTCTTTCACTTCAGACAACTTAGTAATCGTTGTGTTAACTGACGATTCAATCTTGTTCAAAAGCTTCCCTTTGGTTGCCATGGTTCGGTTGTAATGTAATTCTTTAGCTTCTTGAAGGTCGGAATTCTTATGCAACGGCGATGAACGAGAGAAGTTGACCAGGAACAAAAACATTGTAGCAATCATCAGGACCTGAATACACAAACAATAATAACTGTAAGTCTGCTTAAATAGGCAATATACTCGATTTAGAAAAGAGAAATAGGAGACTTACGTTTGAATGTTTCGCCATTTCAATTCAAAATGTACATATACAACTAGGAGCTCTAGAATATGGCAATAGCTGATTTCAAGGTGTTTGCAGAATGGTGTTTGGGGCCTACAAATACTACTGTTTAAATACTCGAGAATGAGTAAAGGGCGTGTTATTAAGAAGTTTAAACGTATTGTCATTGGTTGGTCACCGTTGCTCCCTAGTTGAATAGCGGATTATAATAAGATGTAACTACATGATTAAAATATTATACACAGCATATTTGTTAAAAGCTGCATAAATCCTCACCGTATAAAATTATAAATACAGTATAGAAAGCCTTGACCTCTTATTACATTTTTTTTGTGTGTGTATCCGTATTTAGGGTTGTGTATTTAGGAACTCGTTCAAAATTAATCTCTTTCGCACTATATAACTGTATTTATTTTTCGCACGGCAACTAACACATTGAAAGGACATATACTGACATTGGCATTTACTGAACATTTATTGGTTTTAAACTGGCTGTTTTGGTTCGTAACGGATGTGGGAAAAATTTACATGCTGAAATCATAGAGATAGCGGTCGATGCGAGATCGTATCAGGTCCACGACGGTCTCCTTCTTGCTTTCAGTGTAATCCAAGTAGGTAACAGCATCACGGATGATGTTGTCGTATGTTGCAAATAAATTACTTTGAGCACGCGGCACGTATACCATGGCAACCCTCGTAGAAGAGCGGAGATACGCTTATTGACACCTCTCCAGCAATTAAGACGACGTATAGCGGGCTGGATGACACTCTCGATATTGTCGCGCAACAGTATCCCGTGACGTTTGGTGCCTTACTTTCATAGTCCTTCCTAAGTACCGAGTTCAGTTATTGCGGATTTCGAAAGAAACTTAAAGCTAATTGTTATTCCAAACTGAGAGGAAATAACTATAGCTAACCAAGATCTGAGGGCAGCGGCGTACTTTCTTATTCAATATAATCATTAAAGACGATTTCTTTAAGTGGAGGATGAGGACATGGCTATAGCGGTACCGTAGTATACTTTAGCAGGCAGAATAGTTTAAGCGCGCTCTTCCATCTCCATCACGTGATTGGTATGGAGTAATGCAGATTATAATGCATCCTTTGTATCGAAGAAACCAGAGCGTGTATTACAATCACTATAAATACAGTTGAATTAAAATTTAGGTAATACATTTCTTTATTAGAATTCGATAGAATATAGTATTGTAACAGAGTGATTTAATCAGCAGGGTCTGTATAAGCGTATGTTGACTAACACAAAAGATGTTTTTTCTTTAAAACAACGTATTATTTAATATAAAACGCACCGACTCATTAACATTGACAACCGTCTAATCGACTCGTGCTAGTTCTGGGAGCTCAAAATTTACATCTGATGCGCCAATTGTAACTGAAAATTTACATCCATGCCAATTGTAACTGTCGATTTTAAATAATTTAGTTTGAAATATCGGACTGTAACGGCCATCCCCATAAAACCTTTTCAGTAGGATAGATACTGGAACTGCGCATGTATATTTTGGCTTCAGATCTGTATTTACTTCACTGCAACATTATATTAAATCATCTCAATAATGACAATGCAACGGAATGTGGCAAGTAAGATGCACAAGTCAGAAAGTGGGTTGAGCACCACATATCCAATTTGGGGGATTCACCATCTCGTCGTAATGGATGCGAGGCACGTTGAGGTCGTTTCCTTTGGGCAGATCACGGTCAGTATGGAACCAGAAGGAGGGTCGCAGAGGAAGAATCTCTTTCTCCACCCTTTCACGGACTTTGGCGACGGTAAAAGGATCAACTCGGAGACCTGCGAGACAGAGAGCAACTAGATGGTCCATCTCTAAGGCAAAGCGGACTACTTGATTCCCAAAGTAAGATGAAAGTTGCCGTTGAGTCGAGCCAAATGGAGCGCACAAGTCAAAAGCAAAAGCAATCTCTCCAAGTGCGAGGAGCACTTGAGCAGTTGTCGAAGCAAGAGAAGGGTCTCTGAAAAATTATCTTGATGGCTAAACCATTCCAAACTGAAAGAAAAAAAGAAATTATTTAATTTTCATTATGAAAACAAGACGTTTTAAATTGACTAGTCTCACCTGAAATCGCGAAGATGGGTAGCCGTTGGTAACACCTCACCAATCCTGGAAAGAAATGAGCCTCCACGCTCATTTTCAAATTTGCCGCTCAGATGAAGGACCTCAAGTTTCGGGCACTGCTTCAAGATCTAAAAAAAATAGTTTGCATTTTTTTAACCGATCGATATTAAGGAGATGACTATATTAAATCTTACCCGGAGTAAGAAAGATCCGTTGGAGAAATTCAATGACGCCAAAAAGTGGGGATAGTTGAATGTCTTGCTGGTAGATGAATGTCCCCTGGATAGTTGCTAGAACGCTATAGCCGAGTCCGCAAACCTTGACCACTGCGTTTTCCTTTGTTTTATTTAAAATACAAAAGGAAGAATTAGGGTGCACCACTTAGGTTGGAACGCGCAGAAGGTTTTGAGCGTCAGAAGGACAAAACGTCAGTAGATGTAAAATTAACGTCAGTGTTCGGAAGCGTCACAAGAGCTAAGCGTCAATTCGTTTAAATAAATTTCTTTTGACGCGTTTGACCTGTGACGCTTAGTACTTGTGACGTTACCATAGGAAATAATTATCATGGGTATCGCCAATGTTTAATTGTACTATTGACGCGTTTTCTTGTGACTTCTTTTATTTTTCCTTGTGACGCTAACTGTCGCTTTAACAACATGTCTCTTCCATAATTTTATCATTTTCTTAGGACGCACATATCATTTAACGTTTATTCGAAATGACCGCTTTAACAGTGACGTTTAATTTTAATTTTTTAAATGTAATTTTTAATGCTTTTCATAGATAAGTAATAAAATAAACGAATAATTTAATAATTTAAAAATACAACCATTATTCAGGACATATTATAATGCAAACTCACAGATGAGACTAACGTCGTTAACAAAACCATACATAAATGTAAAAGAAGAAAAAGGAAAAGCGCGCTATATTTTTTTCGAAATTAACTACTGTAATTATAATGTAGTTATAGCATTTCTATGAAACAAAAATTAGCCAAGGAATTGTTTTACTTAAGAAATGATAACTAAATTCTTTATCACTATGCTGATCGAGAGATCACATCACTTTTCACGTGAAGAGCGATACAGCTTGATTCAACTCATTATAGAACGAATCCGTATGAACGTTCCGTATGCGAGCGATCTTGTCTATTTGTGATCGAAATTATGAATTGCATCAACTTCATGACGGAGTTCTTTAAATCCTCTTTTATTTTATTTCAAATCTTCTGACGCATTACCTTTGTGACGGAATGATTAAATTCTGCAATTGAAACCTTGTGACGTTATTCGCAAATCCTTATGACGTTCAAGTAGGCCTACCTCTGACGTTCCATTTATGCATAAATTTATTCAAAAAATTTTTTTACTATTTTTTCTTATGACGCTATGTGAATAAGACGTTTTGTACTTATGTCGTTTATTTTATTTTTCACATAGAAATGTAAATTAATATTTTAATAAAATTTGCGACACAGTACAATAACGTCAGTAGATATTAGGCGTCACAAGATAGTCGTACTTCTGACGTCCAAAACCTTCTGCGGGTTCCAACCAAAGTCGTGCTCCCGAAGAATTATACTGTGCTAATTTTCTTTTTTAGAAATAAAACAGTTAATAGTATTTGAAGATTGGTTAACGTTATAGACATATTATCTACACTCGAGTGTTGTAGCGAAATTAGATACTGTTATCCAAGGTAGTTAATATATAAGCTAAAAAGTTGATATAGCAATTAATTCTTAATTTAGAACTGATATGTAAGTACAATATTGGATAAGAAAATAAAATGTGCAGAAGAAACGGTGACAATCAAACTTTTCTTTCAAGAATTGGTGGCCCTGAAAAGGGCCGATTTAGTAAGTTGGTCACTTTGAATGCACCAATTATTTTATTAATTTATTAAAGACTATAATTCCTTTAGTACGAGTAGGCGGAGAAGCTCTCATCGGTAGAACCAAATCCCATGCTATAGATGAACTACTATAACGCCACACAAATACTGCAAAGTTTGTCGGAAAACAATCATAAACATTTGAGAAACACTGCCTTAGATACGAATACGTGAGCCGTGGATATAATTGAATTATATCAGCCAGATTGTTATGGGTATATTTTTGGCACAAAATATGGAGTGCAGTCCATATATCGGAGCTCTTTGCCTTGAAGTCAACTCCACTATTGATCATCAATGTAGCCCAGCAGGTTGATCAGATCATCGTGATTGTAATGTCGTTAAAGCTAGGTAATGAAATGCACTCCATTATTCATAACGGGACCAATGATTCAAAGTGATTCCATTCTATATAAGAGAGTTTGCTATATTTTCAACATAACCAACTTGATGATGATGGTTATTCATATCATTATCATCACCTTGGTAATTCATGCAGACAAGGCGGGAATGTTACACCATTTAAAACTCATTTTTACTTTTAACTCTTTCTTTATTATTATAAACATGGAAGATATGTCTAGGTTATTGCTTAGAACCAATTTTGTTTTTAAGTTAAATCTATAGATGAAATGTTATTTATTGATTAAAACAACTTATCTAACAATACAACATTGAAAATTGGAATGAGGTGTTATTATCTTTATATGGAATATCAAATTATTGTTGGTTGATCAATGTTCTTCTAGCACGGGTTGATCTAACCGGTTCTAGGCCAAGTATTATAGCCAATCGCCATCCTAAAGTGGGGCTAATGTAAAAAATGGAGAGCCAAAAGCCAATTTTAATACGTTCAGCAACCTTGGAAAGACATTGATTAAGGTACATAAACGTTAATCGTGGATATTGCATAACATGTTTGGTACCAATTTCGACATCTTGTTGACTCAAAAATTCTACCAGGTCACTCAGGTTTTCATGGGTGTAAAACTGAATCAATAGATCAAGTGGAGTCAAACCATTTGATGTCTTTTCGTCGGCATAGGCTCCCATTTCAATCATAAGTCGAACCAAGCTGATCAGATTATCGTATGGGTAATACTCGCATAAGAAATGTAGTGGACTATTCAATCCACTTGGATTCCTTGCATCGATTTTGCCTCCTTTATCGGCAATCAATAAGATAATGTCGATAAGGTTGTCTTGCTTGTATAAGCGACAAATGATGTGAAGTACAGTCCATCCTTTCGATGTAGTTGCATTGATGTCGGCACCGCTATCAATCATCAATCGAATAAGCTCGAACAGGTTGACGTGCTGGTTATAATTTTGGCACAAAATATGAAGCGCAGTGAAACCCTTCGATGTTATCTTTGCATTGATGTCAACTCCATTTGAAATCAATAATCGAATGATCCCACATAGCACACTGATATCCGTCGGATACCCGGCGGGTGTCGTCTTCGAAAAATGAGGATACCCGTCGGGTATTAGGTTTGATACCCGAATTCGGGGACGGGATATCCGTCGGGTATACTTGGGGATCTCTAATGACCGCCCGCCAGACATCATTTTTGATACCCAACGGATATCCGAACAGAGATAATTGGGGGATCATTAAGAGATTTTTGTAGAGCTATTTTAACCTTTCTGTACACATTAAATACACCTTGTGCATCCGTAGGGTACCCCAACGATGTCGTTAGGGCAAACGAGCGGTCCACATTTGATAGGCTTTTAATATAATATATATTTTTTAATAATGAGCCACGATTGTGAAATTTAAATAGAAAAAAACGAAAATAAGATGCAATAAATCAGTTTATTTCCTTGTAATGCCACAATATATCCTTGTTATTTAAATGAGCTTAATTGGCTTTTACATTTATATAAGAATAAGTAGGTGACTTATAAGCAGTGCATGTTTTTTCTCCGGAAAAAAACAGTACTGAATTCAGTCACAAAATTACTCGAATAATGAAAATGCCCATTAAAAAAAAAAAATTACACAATTTTTACTACTTTGATTTCCTTTCGTCAAGGAAAATTTTGAAATCCGTACATAAATTCAAATAAATTAGCACAGCTGGATTATGATACAAGATTTAAGAAAAGTAGAGAGGGACATTATTAATTGGACTATTTCTTGAAACGAAATAAGTTAGTCCTGCGTCGGCGGAGTTTCAACAGCAACCGGAGCGTCTTTCTTTTTCTTTTTATCCTTCCGGTGAATAAACCAGTTCTTTCCGGCCTCAGCAACCTCCGCTTCCGTCATTGGATGCTTCTCCAATCCAGTGCAAACTTCTAAAATTACGGAAAAATAAAAATAATTTTTTTAAATAATAAAAAAATGAGGTTCTAATTTTTAATTGGGAATTTTTACAATTAAAAAATATATTTACCAACGATCAGTCGCCCAAGTGGCGATTTTCCGAAGTTCTCGTTTCCTCTCAATCCATACCACGTCATTGTTTTGGCAAGGTTTATGCCAAGAAGAGCATAGAGGATTTTCCGGACTATGCCGTCAGGAGACGTTCCACCAACCAGTCGCAAACGCTGCTTCTAAATTTTTATTTAAATAATTATTATTTAAATCGATTAAAAATTTACGCTCAACAATTACTTACCAATTTTTTCTTCTCCTTCAAATTGGAAGAAATGAGAGCGTTAATATCCTTGAGGTCATCTTTGTCGTCGATTGGGAGGTCGTATTTATTTTCTTCCTCTGATTCCTCTTCCTTCTTCTTCACTAGTTTCTCTACAGCGTCTTTCAGCACCTTCATGTCTTCTACCAGAGATTTATTCAAACCATGGCTTTCGCTGTTGGACTGCCCGATTTCTACCAGTTTCCTAGTAACGAACTGCTCCTGCGATTCCGGGAATCGACTCTTCTGGACGGAGGAAGAAGAAGACTTGTGAGTTACTTTTGGAAGCGTAGAGTTTCTTTGTTGAAGTATATGCCGAGGAAATTCTTGAGATGTATCAGGTCGCCTAACTCGATCCTCTGAAAAAAAATTAAATTTTATTTTAAAAAAAACAAATAAATAATAATAATAATAATACCTTTTTCAGCCTGGAGTGATGATTTGGACGCATCGCGCGGCTGGCTGATCTGGCTGCGGTCGTTTTTTCCGCTGGCTTCCGGGGCAGACGAAACTTCGCGGCCGGTTCTTCCATTGAACGATTGAGTAGGAGGCAGCTGTTGTGGCACGTCGCGCTCTTGACGGCTGCTGTTGCGATCCCTTAGGCCGTTCCTCTCCGTTCCAGAAGTGGAGGCACGATCCCTTCTTGTGCTGAACAGTTGAGAGGGAGGCAGTCCTGTCACATCGCGCTCTTGTCGGCTACAGTTGCGATCCCTTTGGCCGTTCCTCTCCGTTCCAGAAGTGGAGTCACGATCCCTTTTTGTACTGACCAGTTGAGACAGAGGCAATTGTGGTCGAGTACTGTTGCTGCGATCCATTTTGCCGGATTCCATCACCGCACCGTCACCCTCTCTCTTTTTAAGAGCAGGATTGTTGGAGAGATCCGCAAGCGGAATGCCACCGCCACGACCTATGGAAATTAATTATAATTAGCTCTCTACGACGTAAAAATTTCTAATTTTTTAAAATGCCATTACTAGTTTTGGGACGAGTTTTTTCAATTCCATTTTCAATTTCCATCGTTTCAGCTCCCTGCTGCTTTTTCTTCTTATACCTCTTGGTATTTTCTTCATCATAACGCCGAATATCTTGTGCTTCACTCTCATCCTCGTCTGTTTCTGTAAATAAATAAGTAATAAAATATTGAAATTTTGAAAACTTTTTCCATTATTAAAGAAAACCAAAATGATAACCTGATACATGTTGCTGTGAATCATCGCTCAATCCAGCAAACATGGATGGGGATGGTGCAGAAGAGCCAAAATCTTTCACGGAGCTGAGCGTTGATGATTCTAAATCTATTTATAATTAAATTTAAATTTTTTTTATTATTATTTGCAATTAAATATTATGCAATTTCAGCGCTTACCGTCGTCGTCGTCGTCATCTTCCATTTCCGAGGGACTGTCGTCCTCATCGGCAGTAGAACCATCAGAGTCTTCAATTAGATTCTTCCTCTTCTTTTTAGTTTTGGAAGGCGATCCGCGATCCTCTGACGGATCGAAAATTTCTTTTCGTATCTTCTTCCGCTTCGTAGTCACTTCCGGCTCGGAGGGTACAACGTCACTGTTATCCACTGCAGCGTCTTCATGGGAAACTGCTTCATCGAAGGTTTCTTCGGTATAAAGGAAAAAACTACAGTTTTTTTTTCAGCACATATTTTTATAAAAATCAGTAAATTACCGAAAGAGCGACGAATTTTTGCTGGATAGGAGACCCACTTTGAAGTTGGCTTACGAGAAGGATCTTCTGCATACTTTTTGAGCTCCCTAGTCGTTTTAACTGGAGGAAAGACCACGCTTTTCCCATCGAACCAACGGGAAGGTGCTGAAGAAATCCAAGCATTTTTCTCTCCTCCTCCAACTCCTTCCAAGACTAGAAAAGACATCTAAAAAAAATCTATAATGCACAAAGCGGTATAATAAAATGCACCGAAAAACAGGTTAAACATGAGCGGTTTAAAAAAATATTATTACCAATATGACCGAATTTTCTTTTATTTTATATATACCGGCAAGTATTAACGATTTTGCTTTTAAAAGTAAACAAGGGAAAATATTTACGAATTTTACATTGGAAATTACGGACAAATTTTCTTTTGCGAATCAAACAAATAGCAAATATTTAAAAAGTCTCGTTCATTAGAAGAGGAAACGTAGCAAATTTCGACGTCTCATCATCTTCTTCTGTATCAAATGGAAGCCTCAAAGCTTTACATTTAAAGTTATCGAAGGGCCAGCTTTTCAATCTCGAAAGATTGTTGACTACATAAATATCCAATTCAGAAGATTTTTTCTGGAACGTGTACAAATCCTCTTTGTTTACAAAATTCCTGCCAATAATGTAGTCAATACCATTCTTTCTGATGAAGTTTGTGACCAGAATAATATTTCCTTGAGTTGTATAAATACAAGAATCACATTGAGTTTTAATAGAGAGAAACCATTTTCCTATTTTAACTGTTTTGTACTGTTTTCCTCCTTCAAGTCCATCAACAACGTCGCCACCATAATGCTGGTTAGCAAATGATTTCGCAGTTGGGTCCGGAGTGGATTTAACTCTGATGATTTTAGCTTTACTGAATTCGGCAATTCTCTTTACTACCTGTTTAAGGGGCTTGCAACATTTTCGCAACAACTTTTTGTAAAATTGCATGTAGTTTTCAAATACGAAGGCGGAAAAACCATCCAAATGACCCCATCTCAAACATTCCTTGGCAAGATGAACTAAATTGTGAATATTATAGGACATATGAGTCTTTTTGTATATCTTCCTAAATTTTCTCACAAAAAAATTCAAAGTTCTTTCGGCAAATCTATTGAGAGAGAAGCAAAGCTCTTTGTGTGAAAGGATACGAGCAGCGACATGAAGAGAAATAAAATTTGCGTACATTTTTCTGGAAAGTATACCTCTTAAGGCAACGGGCCCTGTGTAAAGAAGGAATTGACGAAGCTCAGTTGCTTTAAATCTGTCCAAAAACTGAAGGGATCGCGGCTTTCTAGCGAATTCTCTAGGAATCCATTTCTCAAAAGAGGCAAGACGATTTGAAATCGTATTTCTTTGGAAAAGTCCTAGTCGGGTTCTTAGTGGGCCGCGCACCCAAAGGGTTAAGAGCTGTCGCATTACACCCAAATAAAGCAAGTGCATTGGGTCAACTGGCACGTCGGCTACCATATCAATTTCTAGCTGTTCTAAATTTGAAGTTCCATGATGATGATCGCGTTGACTTTTTGATCTAAAGCTTTGATTTGTTCGTAATTTAGCATTTCTCTGAGGGAAAATGACATGATCGGTGTAGCTTCCCTTTTGAACGCATTTTCCGCATCCATAATATCCGGAATGAGACTTGATGTAGAGAGATGCAGCTCGAGCAGGAGCGTCAAAAACAAATCGAACTATTTTAACTACGGTTCTTCTGCCAAACCAATCAAAGCCATTCCTAGCAAGATCTCTAGCCTCGTTGATAAAATCAAGATAAAAGTCGTTAAAAGAAGATGGCTTCTGTAAACCCTCATACAGTCCAATTGTAAACGGGTAAGGTTCAACTCCTGGTAACGAAATTAGACCAACAATTGGCCAGAACTGTCGACCACTGCTTTTAGCGATTGGCAGGCCGTCTGCTCCAACAGCTATTTGAATAACACTGGGAATATTTTTACAAATATTGGATTTTAAATAATCTTTGATACCATTTAAAATTCCAAAGTGGTAATATTCACCTGGAGCGACTTTCCTAACGGCCACTGATCTAGGGGTCTGTAATAGTGTGCGAGCACTTTTAGGAAGATCTGCTCCCCAAGGAAACAGACGAAAAATAAAGAGAAGGGCATCGAGAGCGTTTAAACAAATCCCCCAAGTAATTGCCCACTGTCTAAATAAAAATTTAAAAACTGGGCCTTGCTCTGCCCTGTCATCCTCACTGCCAGTACCATCACCATCACCGTGCTCACTATCAGATTCATTAGCCCTAAGGACATTGTCAATCATTGCATCCTCTTGACCCGAAAGTTCGGAATCAGTTTCGCTCCCCACCTGATAAATATCGACATCCTCAAATAGTTCAACCACATTATTTTCCCCTCTAGGTAGACCCTCTTCCTCTTGGTCACTTCCAGATAATAGCTGTTGCTCTCCATGTATAGATCCATCAACTCCCTGATTGACATGATAATCGTTATCAGATTCCACCCCGACATCTTCTTCATTAGACCCTTCACAAATAGAGCTACTTTCACCCGAAGGCTCTAAGCTAGAGTCGCTTTTAAGTGACTCATCATCAACAATATTTAAATTTTCCACCTCACGTGCAGCCCTTTTACGTTTATACCTCTTACTGTACAATTTGAAAGGCATTTCACGCTTAGACATCGTGAAATGGGGTATCAAAATAGGACAAAAAATTCTAGCTTACCTATTTGGCGACGAGCTCCAACGTCAGAAATAAGTTAAAAAATTGAAATATTCAAGATGATGTTTAAGATCTAGACGGATATTTGAGACTTGGAATGTTGTTGTGACACGTCGGCTCAGCCATCCAAGAATGATTTGTCGTTTCCGAAGTGTGCGTAGTTGCCAGTTTTCATTATTTTTTTCGAATTTTTTTTAAATAAAATGTATTTATAAAATTTTTTAAATATTCTTTTTTAAATATTAATTTAAATATACATATTTATTTACGAATGTTATCATAATTTAATTTAATTTATTATAAAACTGAAGTCGACAACATCGCATTCGACGGAAGGAGAGGGGGAGAATCTAATTTTCAAACGTCTCTGTCAGTTTGTAGCAGCCATTTTTTCAGTTGGTAAAACGTGTGTTACAGCCGTTGAAAAGATTTTTCTGTATTTGCAAGTTGTGACAAATTCTACGGGTAATCAATAGGTACATCTAATTAGAAATGTGATGTAGTATTCATCTTTTACGGTTTTATCAGATTGTTCATGTTTAATGCCTGGTGGTTCATAAATGTTATGTCAAATTGTCTAATCTGCCTGCAGATTTTTCAACACACATTTCCTACATAGATATTTTCAAAAATTTGGATCAGAAATTGTACACAAATCTAATATATTTCAAATAAATTATTATATTTAGGCGCAAACAATCAACCTTTGAGGCTGGGATGGAAAGGAGGCCCCGAGCCCAATGTGAGATTGTACGCCACATCTCAGTCGAGAGCCAGTCGAAGAGCCAGCTGTACTGATGAGGGAGACTCGAGTCCTAATTGGGGCCCCTCATTGTGTGATAGTTGAAATTGTAAGCCACTTTGAAAAAGCAGATACGATGAACATGGAATTTGATTTTCAAGTGAGGGTACTCTTCATATTTTAACAAATGGATGGTAATATTTTTTTTTAAATATTACAGACATCAATAATGGGTAATGTGGAAGAGGAAATCAATCCTGCCCCGAATATTGACACTTTAATGGAGCCAACAGGGTCACATAGGGTGGAAATTACAGCTGGACCTTCACAGCCCATGATACCTGTAACTCTGTCTCTCCCAGTACACCTCAAAATAATTTTTCAGGCAAAGAAAAAAGTCACAACTTCTCAGGTAATTTAAAAAAAAAATAATTTTGAAAATGTTTATTAACATTTTTTTTATGAATTCAAAGATTTCAAAAGCTGTCCTTTCGCTTGTCGGTCAGCAGAGCGTATCTGGGAAGCCGGTCTTATCCACAGTACATTCATTGGGATCAGGAAAATCTGGATTAACCCCAATATTATTTTCCAACATGAGGATACGGTTCATGAAGGCCGGAGGTAAAATGGTGCCGAGTAATTCAGCATTAACTACGAGCCGATCTGCCCGGATGATAACTCTGCAACTGGTTCAACAACTTTGGCATTTCTCTTCTAGAAAGGTATTAAATTAAATTTTATATTGAATATTTGTTTTTCTAAAATTTAAGCTAATTCAATTTGTATTTATTTAATTTATTTTTATTTAATATAAATGTTAACAAATTAAATAAAATTTTTATTGCATTACTTTAGGGACAATCTCGGCTTGTGAGTCTAATGACAGTGATCAGCAGTGCTTTGGTGGTACCTCCTAGCCAAGCCCGGTCAAATTGCGCCGGCAATCTTGGCAGTTTTAGCCCGCTAATTTTTCTACTGAGACCCGCTGAAACTATCTATGCCACTACAACCCAAAGTAATTATACACTATTAAAATGCTTAATTGGATGCCAAAAGATTAATTTAGATTTTCATATTTTATTTATTAAAGTACGCAAAGGTAGCTCTACCCAGCCGGCCAAATACAACCGGTTAGGAACGGCCCAGGCTATGGCGGCCGATATTCTTCCTCTCACAGCGCCCATAGCAAATCTGGCGTTGGTCATCACATGAGATTAAATCTGAAAGCAATACGTTACAGATAGTTAGTGTTTCGTGATGTAAACAATAATTTGTTTATTTTGTCCTTGTACTTTATGGTACATGTGTTTTTTTCTCAGTTACGAATTATTTGTTTTGACTCTTATGTGGCTACGAATCAATTCAATACACAATATTGGGAATTAAATTCTATATTTTTTGGCCATGTTATGTTGAAATCGCCACATTCCAAAACTTAAACAAAAGGTTAAATCAATAAATAAAAAAAAAATATCGTAATCGTTTTATTTGCAAATTTTCAAGGGGATTGTGTAATAAATACAATAATAAAAGGACACCCGTTTTTACGTAAAAAAAAAACCACATCGTTTTTGGGGTACCCATCGGATGTCAAAAGGGTAATTGCGTTTGTGCATCACCAAAAATAAATTATTTTAAATTCATAACCTACTTCGGATGCCCATCGGGTGTCAAAAGGGTAAATGAATTTGGGCATCCATTCTAGGATATCTTTAGTATACCCGCCGGATATCCCAGTACGGCTCCAGATGTCAGGAGGTTAATCGGGTACCCGACGGATATTGTGTGCTATGTGGGTGATCTCAGCCAGATTGTTGTGGGTATATTTTTGGCACAAAATATGGAGCGCAGTCCATCCATCGGAAGTCTTTGCCTTTACGTCGACTCCCTTATCAATCAGCAAAGTAGCCAATTCAATCAGATTTGCGTGTTTGTAATGTCGACATAGATAATGAAGTGCAGTCCATCCTTTATTTCGATGTGATTGCTGATTTATATTGATGCCACTCTCTATTAGTTTGTTAACAATGTTTACTATATCCTTCTGCTTGTGACTGTTTTCCTTGAATAGTAATTGAAGTGCGTTCTGGTCACTTTGTTGATCCGTTTTGTTCACATCGATACCTTTGGTGAATAATAGTTGAATTATATCTGTAAAATCATCACCTTGGTAATTCATGCAGAGGTAATGTAGAGCGTTGAATCCATTTGGATCTTGATAATTTACATCCACTGATGATTCAGTTTCTGGAAATGTTCTTTTGCGAGTCAATAAAAGCGCTTCTATACATCGATGAAGGCCTCCACTACTTCTTTTGTGACGCAACAAATTAGTGAGTGGGGAGTGGTCATTTTCATAGACAACATTGACCAGCACCTCCAAGTCCTTCTCTATTATTTCAATCAGTTTCTGAGTCTCTTTTTCATTTGGACTTGGTAGAGAAGAAAGCCGATAACATTCTTCTTTGATCTGTAATAAAATAAGTCATCATCAATTAGCTTCGTCATTATAATTCTAATTGGTCAATTAAATTTTAACAAAATCATGATAAACAAATAGAGTTAAGTAGTTGTGACACGCTATGTTTAAATGATTGTATTTATTCAAATATCTACCTTTTCCTGATGTGAATTTAGGTTCTGTACTATTTCTGTCCATGTTGGACGCTCTGTCGGATCCTTCGTCAGCATACTTTTGATCATTTGGAAGGCAAAATGTTCTGAAGACAGTTCTACAGTGAAAAAAAAACAAATATTAACTTTACTGGACCATTTTTTATCACTTAAAGTTTGATATAACCTTTCAAGTTTATTGGTTTTGACATGGATATATTGTACGCTTGATGCTCATTACCGAATGGATGGATACCTTTTGTAAGAAGTTGAAAGAACACACATCCACAGGCAAACATGTCACTCATAATCGTCATTATAATTTTGTGGGACTCGTCCTTCCTTTTTATATTATTTTCATTGGCAATAATTTCGGGAGCTAAATATTTTAAGGTCCCTCTCCAACCGCTCATAGAGTAATTTCCATCACTGGATGTGATTTTAGATAACCCAAAATCAGACCATTTGAGCAACACCTCTTTAGGGGAAAGAGAAATTAAGACGTTCCCAGGCTTGATGTCGCGGTGAACAACATTTTGACTATGGATGTATTCCAATCCTTTGGAAAGATAGTAAAGGGATTGAAGTTCACTCGGTAATGGCCCTCTATACTTTTTCTCATGACTTTCTGGCAAAAATGCTTTGTCAAGAGACGCTTCGCATAGTTCCAGAATTAAATACCTGTTTTAATCGATGGTGATATCATTTGATGGTATTATTTAATGTAAGGTATCATAATGGTAGCATAAAATAGTGTTAGTTACCTAAAATCATCTTGAGTTCCCAATTTGTCCCAATGTAAGAGTTTTACAACGTTTCGATGATCGAAGTTTATCTGAAGCGTAAACTCTCTTTGCTCGAACGAGGGGTCTAGTTTGGCCGCTTCAATTCGTTTGACCGCTACTTTGGTTTTCTCTCCATTTTTTGTTAGTGTACCTCGAAAGATCGTCGCAAAACCTCCTCGGTCAATTATGTCATCTTTGTTGTAGTCGTAGCTGGTCTCCTCTGCAGGTTTTGTTGCCTTAGGTCCCATATTCAAATAATTTCCGGATGTCAGTTATTATTGTAGTAGATTAATATGATGACTACATCAATAACTATATATTAAAAAATATATATTTTAAATGGCATAAATTTCAATCAAAATAATATAATATGTTGACTTACCCTTAATTAGAATTTTTAAAAAAAATGAAATTAACGTTGATAAACCAGGGAACTATTATATTTTATAAACTGAGTTTTGACTATTTATCGCGCACCACTCTTAAATTCATCTTGTTGAGAACAAATAATTTACGTTTTTATCACAATCATAGCTAAGTTGAGAAAGAAAACGATAAGGTGAGGTAATGCCGTACTGGTTATTATCGTGTGATGATAATTTACTTTTCTATTTCATGATGCTCCCGCCAAACTGGCGACCGTCTTATCATGGATGAGTTTTATTTATTCAGCATATCACATTCAATTAGATCCTATATACTTATCCAATCAAGATAGAGCGTAACTCGATGCGGCGATATTGTTGTGTGACAATATGTAGTCGCCAGCTTTATTATCCAATCGACCCCACCGTAATATAACCATGGAATGATAGAATTGAAATTACTACAATTACAACGCCAATTGTATTATTATGCTAATAAGCTTTTATAACGCCACAGTATTTGTATAGCCTGGATATTCTTTTTGGACAGCGCCAGAATCCTGTAAGGTGTACTCGAGTGTAATATGCGGATCAAGTATCTACTGGTCATAATACTCTTGAATGACGAAATAATTAATCAAAGCAGGGATAAATAAATATATACGTCGGGAAAGCGTTTAAGTAATAACAGCTAATTCGTCCGTCGCAGCTTTTATATATTGCTTTGTTGCAGTGATTGAATCGTGTGCTAAACTGCTACTATATTAGGATTAATTTTACTTCTGACTATATAAACATTTAAAATAATAATTATAATCGATTCTGGCAAAGTATAAATACTGCTGTATAGATGAAGCGGTCACAATTACAAGTTTGAAACAAAAACACATTCTTTCATGAAATAGGCTTCTTTTCCGCATTACTAAAAATATACAAAATGGCCCATAACAAGTAGTAAAAGGACTAGAGCAGGTAATAGCAGTTATGGTCATGCAGCCATGACTGGAAATGATTATTTACATGCAATGAGGTATGATATTACTGCATTTTTTTACAATTTTTTAATATTGCGGCTCATTTTTCGTTGTTATTATTTCATATTAATTTAGGATGCTTGTAGACGTTTGTATAAACATGCTTTCAAACACTGCTTATAATAATAGCATTAAGTGAACGAATGGGGATTTTCCGATGACAACAAAGAAAGAGAAACCATAAACGATTTATACTGACATCGTGCGGTTTTCACAAAACGATTTTCACGCAGTGGCGTAAATAATAGACGCATTCAAGGGGGACAATCAAGGTTGCACGAGAAAACACGTGCCGGTATTGCGGTTGCGTGAAAATGTTTCCCTTCCGTGTTGACGATGATCGATTAAAGAAATAGAGAATTGAGAAATTAGAAGCAATAAATAAAATAATTGGGCCGATTTACTTCTAGGTCTTTCGTGGTATATCTCCAATGCCATTCCAGATGGTCGGATTAATGCGGAAGAGTGTATACATTCATCGATTCAAGATTTCCTTCCTTCTTTTGTATAAAAGCTCAGTATTTTTTCCAACATTTCAGACTCAGTTGTCTTGTAGCTTCCAAAACAGTTGAGATAAAATGGCTAAAAACTTTTCATCCTCGACTATTTTGAAATTTGTTCTGTTGGCTACTCTCCTGCAAGTATCTCTAGCTGATCAGCTCAATGAAGGTTTGTAAATAATAATTAAATATTTAGTTTCCCTTATATTTTATTTTTTCTATCTAAACAAATTATTAGATCATGAGCTAATTGAAGAAGCTGACGAGTCTAGTGAAGTTGACGGCCGCTGGGGTGGTGGACACGGTCACCGTCATCATCATCATCATGGTGGGCATCGTCCATCTCATTACCACTCTAAACCATCCAAATCTTCCGGTGGATACAGTCACAAGGGCAGTATTAGTAAAGGCCATGGTGGATATAATAACAAACCACACCGACCCATTCATTCTGGAGGTGGATATGACGATCACCGTCAAGTTCAACACCGACCTGAAATCATCGAAACCGGTTACGGCGGTGGCGATCATCAAGTGCAGCACCGACCTGGTAAAGGTCTGGGAGCAGGAGGATACGGCCATCAGCAACCTTCTTACCCCTCTCAACCGCACGGAGGACATGGTATTAGCGATCATCGTAGACCATATATCGGCGGTCCTGACGCTCATGGACTGGGGCATCCTGGAGGACCCCAAGGCCCGCAATATGGTGGATCCTATGGTGGTATTGGAGCAAGTCAAACCTATCAACATCGACCGGATTATGGGTCACCTATTCCAGTTGTTCATCCAGGTTCGTCACATAACGGCGGTTCGTTAGGTATTACTTAGAAGATAATATTATAGTAGCATATGGTATAAATTGATTTGTATTATGCTTATTATTTCCACAAGGATTTGGTGTGAATGGAGGAGAAGTTCTTGGTCATCAGGGCGGTTTTCAACAACAGCTTTTGTTCGACGGTTTGTATGAGCTCTAAAAATCCTCCTCTTATTCAAGAAAAAATAGGAATTCATTAACTCATGTTTTGTACCATAATTGCACTTGTATAAGTTGTATTAAATGCGCTCTGGCCGATTTATAAAAATCTACTCTGATCAATAGCTTTTGGAAAATACAAATTTTGACAAAGCATCGTTTTGTTTACTGCGGGTACTCTAAGAATTAGAACAATATATAAATTGCGTCCCTAAAATAATAAGTCAATCAGAGTGATTTAATCACTACTCCCTGGATTTAAAATCATGATTTTTTAACTTTTTGGCCACGTCACAATACATCTTCCTGTTTAGCCCATACCTTTCCTTGAGAAGAGAAAAGTAGCAACTGTAGCAGACGAATTCAAGATTTGTTATGAATTAGAAGCACATGCTGTTACGGGCTTACGGCAGCGGCAGAAAGGTGAGCTTTCCTAGTTTCCTACTAATTTTATAAGTGAGAAAAGCCACAGATTCTAAACATTTTTTATTTCTAATATTCCTAAGTTTATGAAGAACAGTTTGGTCGAGAGTCTGGCCGCCATCGTTTGGTGAACTTCAGGTACTATTCTTATCAAGTAATGTCAACAAGACAACAAGATAGTTGAACTTTTTAATGACTTTCTCTAGCTAAACATATAATCATTTAATAAGGTTTTGCTAGGCAAAAACAGTTATTATTTAAAATTAAGTAGCTTTATACATTTTATGTACTTATGCAATTTATATTATTTGTGTAATTACAGAGTGTTTCACATGCCAATTGCACGTACAGTAGTACAACATGGGGCAGGAAGGCTCATCTTTAAATGACCCCACATCATCATCACCAACAATAACTGATCCTGATGGACATGATGAAAGTAGAACTGGACAGAAGCAGGGAATATCAGGATCTCCCATCACCAACAAGCAAACAATTAATAATGATGATGAATGCAAAAGAAATTTCCATTCCAACATGAATAATTATCAGAAAACGCGCACCAATCAGGTTTGCGTCATATAGGCCTCCTAAGCTTTATTATTCTGTTTCTAAATCATTATTATTATTATTATTTTTTAATATTCAGAAGGAAGAGTGGTATTATCCTCGCAGTGGTGGACGACGTAAAAGAATACACTGTTGTGGTGATTGCGGTTACAAAGCAGATCGCTCCAAGTTGGTGATACATGCGCAAAGGATGCATCCGTCTTCCACTTCTGCGCTTCCTCCTAATGGATATGAGTCAACATCGGCTTTGAAGAAACGAGCCACTCAGATTCACCGGTGTACAGAATGCGATTACGCAACCAACAAGAAACCGGCCTTTGATCGCCACAAAGTGTACCACGATAAGAAATCAGCCCAACAATGCCCGTGGTGCTCTTTCTCGGTGGGGTTTACCGGTCATTTAACCCATCATGTGAATCAATTTCATAGCAAACTTGACAAGAAAGCTCTCGCTGTTGAAAAACAGGTATTTAAAAATCAGGTATTCAATTCTTTCATTTTATCACTTATATTTGCAGGAAAATTCAGTTCCTAAGAAGAGGGCAGTGGAGTGGTACTATTTTGATGGTGGCAAGAGAAGGACGAGCTACAAGTTTTGTGGATATTGCGACTACAAAACAACGAACAGATGGTCCCTGGATCTCCACGTCAAGTTGTTACATCCCTTCTCAACTACAGCGCTCCAGCATCTCACAATACAGAAGGAGAAATACAAATTCCGCTGCGCTCACTGCCCCTTTCAGTCTAAAATCAAACCAGATTTTGAACGGCACAATGCCTGTCACCGGGAATTACCTGCCAAGCATCAGTGTCATCTCTGCAGTTTTTCTGTTAACAATCGCGGTAATCTGGCTCTTCACCTGAGGAAGATTCATCATTGGAAAATAGACGAGAAGAGCAAGAATAGCAATACCGAGCAACTGGTAATAGTCATATTTGCTACTATTTAATAGATGGGATTTTTAAAAAGTATTTGTCTCTTTTTTTCAATCCTAGAAGAACAGCAAAAATACTGTATCTTCGCGAAAAGGTGCCAATCGTCGACTCCTTTTATTAACCTGTCGAGATTGTAAGGACTTCAAAACTACGTCTCATTTCATTCTTAAGAAGCACATCAAACGAGCGCATCCGTTTTCTCGGCTCGTACCTCTTCCGAATCAACACAAAAAGACTCTTCATCCTCTGAAGGAGAGGCGCCTTAAAATTACCGGAGAACATCATCAAGTAATTTCCATTCTATTTTAATTTAATAATGATTCATCTATTTTCATGTTTTCTTTGCTATATTTTTAGCGGGTAGATGATGCGTCCTGCCCAACATCTGAAGGCACTAGAGAAGAGTACTACGTCTCTCCAAGTGGGAATAGAAAAAGATACATCTATTGCACAGAGTGTGACTACAGAACCACAACTCGCCCCAATATTATCAAACACGCTAAAAAAATACATCGTTCATCTACATTGACGGTTCGCTCGCATTCAACCCATTCTAATTTTCTTTCCTTTTTTTGTATTTACTTTTAGATTTCTTTTTTACTATAGATGTCACCCAAGAATATCTCTTTACTTAAATGTTTGGAATGCGACTTTTCCACAAACAATAAAAACAGCATGAACGCGCACAAGCAGAGTCACCAACGGAACGGGAAATTCAAATGCTCTTTTTGCAGTTTCTCATCGGATTTCCGAGCTTCCATAGTCCCCCATTTTACACATGGGCACCATCGAAACTTGGTACCATTGGGAACTCCGGCTCGTATCCAGGTACAGTATATATAACTTTTTAAAATCTAATCATATTCATCTCTTAGGTGCTGTACTTAATTATTGTTTACATATTGTTTCAGGATGTGCAGTTTGAAGCGAGATTAAGGAAAGAGTTTGGCATCAAAGAATGCCGCGTCACACTTCATAAAATCCTTTCACCATTTTTTAAAGGTAGCTGTTGAAAATGTCGATCATTTTTTTGTTAATTCACCTCATGCTTATTTTTTTCCAGTGGTAAAAACTGAGGAGCTATTACCATCAAATGAAGCAGATCAAATAGAAGATGGTACTTATAACAACCGTTTTGAATAAAGTTGAGAGATTTTAATCCAAATTTAAATCCTTTACAGTTAAATCAGAAGATGAAAAGATCCAGCAGCTGCAAATTCGGATGAAAACCATGGAAGAAAGAGCGCGGATCGCCGAAGAAGAGGTGAAAGATATCACGTCCAAGAAGATGAACGTGCTGAAGCGGATCCAAGAGATTGCCGGAAGAAGAGAGATGATCGAGCACAACTTGCGAACTCAACAATGTAACCTTCTTGAAATAGGTCTCTCTGCACTGGAGGCGGAAGAGGAGCCCAGCGAAATGTTGACGAAACCGTTGGAAGGAAAAATCAAGTACTTGGAGGGTGCGATGGATGCGCTATATATTGAAATAAGAACTCTGAGAGAGGAAGAAAAGAGTCTCGCCCAGGATGTGGAAGAAGCTCAAAGCTCTCACTTTGGAATCGTTCAAGTTCGTGATGCGTTGCAGTTTGAATTGGATGGTTTGTTGTTGAAGAATTCAGCTTGAACATTAGGAGATATTCTATTGAATTCTTATTTGGTTTTGATTCAACTTAACAACTAACAGCTAATTTGTATGGAATTTTCAAGTATGATCGGTTTTCATGTAATTTATGATGCGATTTATTGTCCTGGTCATCAAATATCAATACAATTAACTTGTGTCGTTGAGCAGTATTTCTTTTTCAAATAAAATTTGACCATCAAAACTTGTAATTGTAATTAAATATCGAAGTTAATCCTAGATGGTCAAGTATCGGGGAGGGCAGCCAAATACGAACGGATATTAAAAATACGAAATAATAATTTGAAAACCGAAAATAATTTTTCTTCTCATAAGTTTGTTGGTTTTTTTTATAAAAGAAAATTATTAAACTTATAAAATGGAATGACTCTATTGATTTTTATAAAACATTATTTTTTTCCCCTATTGTTTGATGATTGGGAAACAAATCATTTCTGCGTTCTCGTATTATTTCGATGGCATTTCTCTTGTTACACCATTCTTACAAAAAGGAAATACGTGCTTTTTGAAATGTCACTTAAAGGTCAAACAGATGTTTCATACCAAAAGTATATGCTTTTATCGTGGCTATATAAACCACGCTCTCCCTGATGCTCAATCCCACTTGGTTTGAACCAATTCTTTGGAAGGTAATGCTTGTTTTCCTTCTCTCTAATTAATTCATTCAAAGGTTTTCTTTTTGGTTCATACTTTTTTATTGTTTAATTTAACCAGATTTTCACTTAGCTTAGCTATTGACAAAAGCAAGGCAATCACAATTTTCCCCAACCATGACGTATCTCATGGTGATGGTGCGTTAATTCTATCCGATAATATATATATTTAACTAAAATTAATAACTCGATTTATAACAAGAAATGTGAATTTGTTGTTAGATGTCTACTCTCTTGGTGGCTTTTCTCGTGATGAGTACTTCAGCCAATCAACGGTACGGACGGCCCAGCGCTTCTGAAAATGATCGTGAAGAATTCATTTTCGATCTTGATGAGGACGACGATGACCAAGAAATAATGAAGGAACAGCTGGTGGTAGATGAGATAAATATTGGTATTAGTTTGAAGGATTTCTATCGTTAAAATACTCTACTGCGTTTCATTAAATTCCTTTAAAACTAGAATTACTTTTGGCAGGCGCGATACAAGGTTATAGCAATGGAAAATCAATTGAAAAACAAGGAAGAAGGACGACCTCTAAATTACCAAGGAAGCCGATAATCACTACCAAAAAACCTCCGTATACAGGTAATTACAGAATAGGATAGGCCGCTGAATGTCTTTCATTATTATTTTTTTTTAAGAAAAAAACAGTCTTATAATTTTATTTTTTTAAACAAAAACTGAATTAAAACAGGATGCGGAACGAGTATTCATCACGGCAAGATCGTTGGGGGTCACAAAGTGGACGAGGCAGGGAAATTTCCTTGGATGGTAGCAACATTATGGAACGCTTATTCGGACGGATGGAAACCGGGCTGTGGTGGTGCTATTATCAGTAATCGGCACATCCTCACAGCTGCCCACTGTATTGAAACGTAAGTCGACATCCTGCTTAATGGAATGTTTAAAAAGACAATATTCAACAAGATCATTCAAGAATACTTTCAAAGAAAATGAATTTTTAAAATGATTACCATTCAAATATTTATAATTTTTGCAGATGGTATAAACCTTCGGATGTGATGGTCCGATTGGGCGAAAGTAATATGAATAACTCACAAGCGAGTCCTTCACGTCGAGATATTGCTGTATCGAAAATCTTCGTCCACGAGGGCTATGATGAAAAGACGGAGGTGAACGACATCGCCATACTCCAGCTTACTGAGATAATTGTTTCGAATGATAAGATTCGACCTATATGTTTACCAACAGCAGCATCGTCTCTCAATCTCGGAGGAAGAATGGCAACAGTCGCAGGCATTCGCTCATGCTCTGATTTTTATTCGAAAACATGATTTCATTGCTTTTTAAAATGTTTAAAAACAGGATGGGGAGATACAACACCCGGTTCTGAAGAAGGAAGTCAATTTCTGATGGAAGTAGATCTACCCCTTGTTGAATTCAGTCAATGCAAAAAGTCGTACGATGCATATTACGACTATTACGATTATGCTATTAGCGAACGGAAGCCAGTCGTTAAAGAGCATATTTGTGCTGGCTATCCTGATGGAGAAAAAGATTCTTGCCAAGTAATAAAACCTACAAATTGTTTGAAAATAAATTAATATTAATTAATGCGTATAAAGGGCGATTCGGGAGGACCTCTGATGTTCCAAGCGGATCATACTAAACCATGGACTGTTATAGGCGTCACCTCTTGGGGTAATTTTGTAATATTTACTGAAATTTATATTCAATACCGAATTTATGATGTTTTACTAAAACCCAAGGTGCAGGATGTGCTCAAAAAGGGCCACCAGGAGTTTATGCTCGCGTCCATTCCTATCACGATTGGATTCAATCCAAAATGGCCATCAAATAGAGTGGCAAGAATAAGTCTCGCTTAAGTATGCTGAATGTATGAATTATTGTCTTACAAATGTGTTATCAATTACCGCATCTAAGATTGAATAAACAAGCGAAGCTTTCAACTATGTTAAATACTAGATATTACTACATATAGCATGACTACACATTGGAGATGAATGAGTCCAAGTTATAATTCTGGAGGTACACGCATTCAACCATATCATCATACTGGGAATGCATATGACAGTGCAAGTACGGGTTTTCACTTAAGTGGTGTATATAATTTGCGCTGGGTTCATTTTTATATTGTGTATACATTGGGATTGGGGTCCAAGGTAAGAATCTAGGGGTACACGGATTGGTATCAAGTGACCATCGATCTCCGCGCCTTCACAGAACCCTCTGAAGAAGGAAGTTCGTAAAGCAACGGATTGGATCACCTCGGAAAAACCGGAGCCCCCGGAAGATGGCATGTAAAGTACGGACATATACCGTTCGTGTTTTGTATAAATATAATAATATGTGTTCGTGTGTTTATATAAAATGCGAGTAAGGCCCTTATGGCATCCAGAATCACACGGAGCAATGAGGAATCAAGTACGGTTCAACGGTTGGCAGAAAACAAACCAAATTACTAAATGATTCTAATACTGCTGCAAGTTGAACCAACTACAGAAGTAGCCTACGGTATAACCCAGCTTGTAAAAGATCGAGCGCTGATTTTTAAAATATATCTTATGAATTTAAAGAAAGTTAGCAACATTAACAACAATACTCAACAATAAAAGTACTGCATCTTCAATAAATGGTCCTCATCATTTAAGTGATCTTGAGCATTACGAAAAAGACACATCGAAAAGTCAATAAACAATTAAACATTTGCATTTAACAGTTACATTCTAATTTTTTTTAAATCCTTCTTTAAAAGTTAGGTAACGATAAGCATGTTTTTGGACAATTATGTGCGGGTAAGGCCCTTATATGGCATCCAGAATCACGGAGCAATGACGAATCAAGTTCGGTTGGTAGAAAAGAAAACCAAATTACAAAATGACGATTCTAATACTTGCACTGCTGCAAGTTGAACCTACTACAGCAGTACGGTATAACCAAGCAACCAAACTTAAAAGAGAAGACTAATTTTTAAAATATATCTTCTGAATAAAATACTGGATCTTCAGGAAATGGTCCTCATCGTCGAGAAATTCTATGTATTTATTCTTATCTGGTTTTCCCTTTTAATTTAACTGAACATTTATGAAGTGATTTAATGATGTATAAATATTTTTCGGTACTATCATCGGATGTGATGGTTCGATTGGGCGAAAGTAATATGAATGATTCACAAGCAAGTCCTTCACGTCGAGATGTTGCCGTATCGGCCATTTTCAGGCACGACAAAGACTTTAATACAAAATCTATGACCAAGGACATCGCCATACTGCAGCTTAAAGAGAGAATTGATTGGACTGATATGATTCGACCTATATGTTTACCCACAGCAGCATCAGCAGCACTCAATCTAGAAGGAAGAATTGCAACAGTCGCAGGGATCATTCACACATTCTCTCAACTTTCTCAAACAATACAATCTAATTGTTTTAAATTCATCAAAAACAGGATGGGGAGACCTAATTGAGGGTTCTGATGCAGGAAGTCAATTTCTGATGGAAGTAGATCTATCCATTATTGGAATAAGTCTGTGCAAAGAAATGTTCAGTAAGACTCACTTGTTCCGTATGCCGATCAGTAAAGAACAAATTTGCACTTATGACTATCCCGAAGGAGGGAAATCTCCTTGCCACGTAATATAACATCCTATGAATTGTTTGAAAATGAATGATTAATTACGACCATAAAAGGGTGATTCGGGAGGACCTCTGATGTTCCGAAAGGATCATTCTAAGCCATGGACTATTGTAGGCGTCGTCTCTTGGGGTAAACTTTTTATTAATATTAAAGGTTATTCTGTATATTATTACCATATTAATAATGTTTTACTACCACCCAAGGTGATAAATGTGGTCGAAAAGGGTCACCTGGAGTTTATACTCGCGTTCATTCCTACAATGATTGGATTCAGTCCAAAATTGCCATCCAATAGAGTGGCAAGAATAGGCCTAAGTCTCGCTTAAATATACTGAGTTTATGAATATTATTGTCTTACAAGTGTGTTATCAATTACCGCATCTATGATTCAATAAACAAGCGATAGACTTGCAGCAATGTAGCCGGAGAGACATGAAGGTTTAATACTGCATACTTCATATATAGCAGAAGTACGCACAATCAATGATATCATAATTGCTGTTATATCATTAGACCGAGGATGCATCGGAGAGAAAAATTTTAATTTTTAACTAATAAAATGAGATTTAATTAAGCGAACTTCTGTGGATAATGAATAAAGAAGTCAATAAACATTTCTTTAAAAGTCATTTCAATGAGATGAGAATATCCAAGTTAGCTTTTCTTGAGTATTTAATTTTTAAATTACAGCTGTAGGTCATCGGGGATAGATAAGACCGATAAGAATGGATAATAACTAAATATTAAATCGACAATCTTTTTTTAAAGTATAAATTAAATTTTAAATACAAATTTTACATAAAATGGGTACATCATTTATGTTAAGAAAAAAATAACTTTTAATAAAGATTTTAGTATATAAAAAAAATTCCATTGTTCGATGAATTGGGAAAAAAATCATTTCTGTGTTCTCGTATTATTTCGTTGACATTTCTCTAGTTTCATAATTTTTGCGTAACAGAACGTGCTTATTGAAATGTCATTAAAAGGTCAATCTGACGTGTCATACCAAAATTATGCTTTGGCCACGGCCATATAAGCCCCGCTCTCCACAAGAAAAAATTCACTTGCTGTGGACCAATTCTCTATAAAGGTAATGCTTGTTTTCGATCTCTCTAATATTTAAATTCCAACGTTTAATTTTTTAGTTAACAACTTGTTATTATTTATTCCAATCAGATTTTCACTTAGCTATCAGCAAAAAGTACGGGAATAGCCATTTTCTCAACCATGACGCATCTTATGGTGATGGTACGTAAATTATATCCGATTATATCCAACTATTATTTTAAAAATAACAAGATACACATTTATTTTTAGATGTCTACCCTCTTGGTGGTCTTCCTTGTAATTAGCACTTCAGCCAATCAACGATACGGACCGCCTCGCGCTTCTGAAAATGTTCGTGATGACATCATTTTCGATCGTGAGGACTACGACGATTACGGCCTTCTTATTGATCAAGGAATGGTAGAAGAACAGTATGAGATAACGACCAAATCACGTAAGTAATGCAATAGTGATGCAATTTTTAGGTGATTATTTAAACAGTTAGTATCAGCTTGATTCATGGACAGCAACTGGTGGTTTTTATCCTTTAAATGCCTCATTTTGCTCGTATTTTCGTTTAATTCGATGTAAAAAAAAGCTTAAATTACTTTGCAGGTCCGATACCAGAGCTTTTTAACAGCCCATCAATTCAAACTCGATGGAGGACGACGACTACTAAATTGCCGAGAAAGCCGATAACTACTACCAGAAAGACAAAAACTACTCACAGAAAATTTACTTCCAGAAAGCCAAAAACTACTACCAGAAAATTTACTTCCAGAAAGCCAAAAACTACTACCAGAAAATTTACTTCCAGAAAGCCAAAAACTACTACCAGAAAATTTACTACTAGAAAGCCAAAAACTACTACCAGAAACCCAAAAACTACTACCAGAAAGTTTACTACCAAAAAACCAAAAGTAGTATCTACCACTAAAAAACCTCAGTATACAGGTAATTTACTTCGAAAGTCTTTAATTTTTATTTAATAAAAAAAACTAAGTTTAATTTTCCCTTTTTAAACAAAAAACTCAAATCAAATATAGGATGCGGAACGAATATTTACAAAAGCAAGATCGTTGGCGGTCAACAAGTGGACGCGAAAGGGAAATTCCCTTGGATGGTGGCTCTTTTGGATAAAGATAAGATGGAACAATGGATCTTTGGTTGTGGTGGTGTCATTTTTAGTAGTCGACACATCCTCACAGCTTCCCATTGCTTTTCTGATGAGTAAGACATCCTTTTAGTTAGAACTATTCTATTATACACATATAAACAAAAAAAAGGGAAGAAATATTTATAAACACTTAAAAAGAAAAAAAAGGAAAATTCATCAAAATCATCCAAGGATATTTTAAACCAACAAAATCTTACCATTAAAATATTTATGATTTATTTCAGTAAGCCGAGTCCTTTGGATGTGATGGTTCGATTGGGCGAAAGTAATATGGATAGCTTACAAGCGAGTCCTTCACGTCGAGATGTTACCGTTTCGGCAATCTTCATGCACGAGGGGTTTAATCGTTCTACAATGATCAACGACATCGCCATACTGCAGCTTAAAGACAGAATTGATTGGACTGATATGATTCGACCTATATGTTTACCCACAGCAACCGCTCTTAATCTAGAAGGAAGAATGGCAACAGTCACAGGCATTCATACATTCTCTCAACTTTCTCAAGCCACAACATCTAATTGTTTTAAATGTTTAAAAACAGGGTGGGGAAATCTATTTCATGGTGGGACATCAAGTCAATTTCTTATGGAAGTAGATCTACCCATTATTAGAGTTAGCCAGTGCAACAAGTCATACGATGCAATATACGACATATGGGACCAGACTCCTGATGAGCCTTTTTCACGGTGGCCGGTCGTTAAAGAAAATATTTGCACTGGCTATCCCAAAGGAGAAAAGGATCCTTGCAGGGTAATTTATTACCAATAAACTATTTTTACGCAAATTACTAAAAATGACGTTTAAAGGGCGATTCGGGAGGACCTCTGATTTTCCAAGCGGATCATACTAAACCTTGGACTGTTATAGGCGTTGTCTCTTGGGGTAATTTTTTACACGAAGAGTTATTCTATTCAATATTTTCCAGAATTAATTATATTTTTTACCATCTCTAAGGTACGTGTGCTGGTGGCCAAGGGTTACCCTCAGTTTATGCTCGAGTCGAATCCCACATTGATTGGATCCAATCAAAAATGACCATTAAATAGAGTTGCAATAATATGAGTCTCGCTCTTTTATAAAGTATTGTAACTGTATGAATTATTGCGATTCAAATGTTTGTTATCTATAACACATCTAAGATTCAATAAACAAGCGAGACCCAGTCGGACAAATAACGCTGTTACAGAAAAATACAGAGTAGCTCACTGCCCTACATTTGAATTTTATTTTGAATAATTGCTGCGAGTGATCTATAGAAAGTTATTTAAGCCAAACTGCTTGATAGAATTTTCTGTATCAGAATAAAATTGTAATGATGAATATTATAAGGATTTCAAGTTAATGGTGATCGCGGTATTAAAGAAGCGCGATGGGATCATTATTATATTATGTATACATTGGGGTTGGGGTCCAGCCGTCCAGAGTACGAACTTCGGGGTACACTGATTGGCATCAAGTGACCATGCATCTCCGCCTTCACAGGACCCTCTAGTGAAGGAAGTTCGTATGAAGCAACGGATTGGAGGCCCCGAACGATGACATCTAAAGTACGGACATACCGTTTGTGTACCAGATAACCAGATTGCTTCGGCAATGGAAGACTCTTCCACTCTCACAGTGATACCCTTTCCTTCCAGTGGGAGAGGAAGCTGAAGGGTTGAGACAGAGCCGGCAGTCCGATTTGGGCGCCATCCCTTCTCTAATGTATATATTACACACTTATTTTAGTATTTATATCCCCAGATTTGTTTTCGTAGATTTGTTATTGTTGATAATGGAAAATATTCCGGAAAATATTCCTTTATACAGTACATCTATCACCGATTAAATCATGTTTTATAATCGCCTTAGATTATGGATCTAGGTTACCTACAATTTATGCTCGAGTCAGCTCCTACTATGACTGGATTCAGTCCAAAATGGCCATCAAATAGAATGGAAGAAATAAGTCTCGCTTAAGTATACGAAATGTATGAATTATTGTCTTACGAATGTGTTATCTATGTCGCATTTAGGATTCAATAAACAAGCGAGACTTATTGCAGCAATGCAGCCGGACAAAAATAACTATTCCAGTAAAATATACGGTGTGCTTACATACGCTTCTCTACGATATTACGTTTTATTTTAAAATATTATTGCTGCAATGAGTGATTTTATAGCTAGCTCACTAAACCTAAATACGTAACAGAAATAGGATGGTACATAAAAACAAACCAAAAATTATGAGTAATAGTGACACGTTGAAAAATATATATAAATATAGAGAAACGATAGTAAGGCACCTGTTTCAATTTTCTCATCGCAGTCACTTTAAAAAAATGAACATAACAGGAAGATTTCAAAATCATAGATATAAATAAATTATATGACCTCGAGATTGGTACTCATAGCCGTCATTACGGTTAAAGGAAAATACGCGTAAAATGAACCAAAAACACGCCATATCGCCATATAATTTCATGAAACAGTATTACATTTATAAAAAGTTATACAAAAAAAAAATATGTTTAGTTCAAATATTGAAGTTACCTCGGCTCCGCTGATTCAAATGTTTATTTAATTCTTATAAATCATCAAAATAGTGTAGAACATCGGGAAGGGCAGATAAAAACAAAACGTTTTGAATTATTTAACAAAAAATAGAGTATTAAAACAGATTTATTATTGGTACAGCAGCCTTCTTTAGTAGTATTGTGTACGAGGACATGTATAGATGCAAGCATATATGAAAATGTTATTGAAAATATTAACGTTACTGCAGGCAGCAACGTATATTCCCGTTTACTGGTTTCAATTTTATGTTAGCTGGTATTTAGAAATTGGGCCAGACTACCTAGCTTTAAAAACAAGCGGTTTTATAATTAGATCTTTAATTAGTAGTAGTTGTAGTTAGTAGTAGGGCTACGAGGTAGAATTAGCAACAAAAAAATATATGAAAATTCAGACGTATCATCGGAAGTTGTAGCATTTGCGCCACAACTTATGAAATTAATCAGTTTCCCCCTGGAATTTATACTGATTGAAAAATATAAACTTTTTATCGATGTCTTCAGCTTTATAATCGTATAATACAGTAGGTATTCACAACATCCATAGATTATTATGATAAAAATATCTCAACATTTTCACCGACATTCATAATTTATTTTTTTAAGTTCAATTCAACAAATTATTAAATTCTAATAGAAGAATTATTTTATTTAGTAAAACATAAAAACATTTCACTGTATTTTTTACTGTATTGAGAAACAAAGCATTTCTGCGTTCTCATATTATTTCAATGACATTTCTCTAGTTTCACTTTTCTTACGAAAAGGAAGTCGTGATTTTTTAAATGTCATCAAAAGGTCAATCTTACAGCACATACCAAAATTATGATTTTTTCGTGGCTATAAAACCCCCGCGTCAACATGGAACAATTCACTTGCTGTGAACCAATTCTCCAGAAAGGTATTGCTTCTCTCTTTTCTCTCTAATTAACTGATTCAAAGGGTTTCCTTCTAAACGTATTTTTTTTTTTAAACTTCATTTCAAACAGAGTTTAACTTCGTTATCCAGTAAAATACGCCGAAAACAATGTCTTCAATCATGACGTATCTCGTGGTGTTGGTAAGTAAATTCAAACCGATATTATTTCCATTAACTATTTAAAAATTAAAATAAACTATGAATTTGTTGTTAGATATTTACCCTCGTGATGGCTTTCCTTGTAATGAACACGTCAGCTTCTCAACCTAATGAACGGGCCCACGTTTCTGAAAAGAATCTTATTCGAGACAAACGGCACCATCATCGTAAGCTCATTTTTTCTTGTAAAATAATTCAAATTTAATTAAATATATATAGCCTTAACAAACTTATTACTATTTACAGATGGGCACAACCAGGTCCCTGGTCAAATCTTGGTCCCTGTCAACAATCAACAGCAAATGCAGCTTGTTCCTGTGGCCAATCAACAGCAAATGCAACTTGTTCCTGTAGCCAATCAACAGCAATTCCTCGTTCCCGCTCAGCCGCAGCTTAATGTAGTCGCCATTCCAGGTAGTAGAACTTTTTTAGACATAGTTAGTTAATTTTTCAAACTGTTTTAATAGCTTATTTGGAAATTAAATAGATAATCTCTGTAATAATAATTGAATTATCTCTATGATTTCAGATCCCAGGTGCTACTGGGCTGGAACGCCCCCTTTCTGCAAGCCAAAATGCACCAAAACCTTCGAAGTTTACAGGAAGGACTCAAGAGGCGATGGAATGAAATGTCTGATAGGTAAAAAAAGCCTGTGCTGCCCCAAGAATTCCCTTATGTAATCCCGGGGTATTGGATACGTTGCTTTATTATTATTGTTCTACAAACAGTAGTCCCATTATTAATGATTACTGTACTTAACTTCTTTAAAATTGCAATACACACAATACTAACAAAGAAAAACAAAAAAAGTGATTCTCAGATAAAAATTAGGTTACTGGAAATTATTATTTTTAATTATAAGAGGGCAGTGCGTGATATCAAATACTGTACATGAAACGTGATGAAAAATAATCTTGGCCTGTACTAAAAAAGTGATAAGTGATTCACTAGTACTCTATTAGCATGATATAGATTGAGTATATGATTTGAGTTTTATATTTTAAATAACTGGCATTGTGATGCTGCCGTGCTAGGCTTCGTCACTGAAGTAATTTTACTCCAATACGTGAAGCTTCATTTTTTAAGCGTAATTTTTTTTTTGTGTAAGGCTCAGCTAAAATTAGGCTTTGCGGGTCCTTATTTGATTTCAGATAGATAATTTGATGGGAAATGTGGATGTAGTTAAACAAACCAACTGATTAAGAACCTCTGAACTGATGGGCTATAAAAAAAATCATGGTTTACAATCAACATTCGATCATCATTGCAGTGACAACTACGGTTCGAATAATGCCTCATGCAACAGGCGAAAGAATTATGTATTTACGAAATAGAATCAACAATAGTATAGGCAGTCCTACTTGATAATAATGCAGACCTATCATCAGAAATTTGGTTTTGCGATACAACTTATGAACTTAGTATATTATCTATTGACATTAATTTTATTGAAAAAATTGCTTTCCGTTCCATAAAGTGATAAAATGTATGCCTGCACAACATCCATAGAATGATGGTATACGATTTTCTTTTACCAACAATCGTTTATTTTATTTTATAAGTTCAATTCAACAAACTACCGGTATTAAACTTCTAATAGAGGAATTACTCTATTACCGATTTACCGGTAATTCTTAAAGCATATTAAAACTTGATATTGTTGGGAAAAATCATTTCCGCGTTCTCGTATTATTTCGGTCCAACCGTTGGAAGAGAAAGTCAAGAGCCCTGAGAATAAGATGGATGTGTTAGATATTGAACTATAGGGGTTTGGAAAGAAAAAGAAAATGAAGAGTCTCACCCAAGATCTAGAAGATACTCAAGGATTTCTCTTTGGAATCGTCCAAGTTCTAATTCTAAACGCGTTACAGTTGGATCATGGGTTTTTGTGAACCAATTCTTTGGAAAGGTAATGCTTCGTTTGATCGTTTCTCTGTATTTTATTACTTCAAAGGTTTTTTTTCTTTTTGGTTTCCAATTTTTATTGCTTATTTCAATCAGATTTTCACTTCACTATCAACAAAAGCGCGCCAATAACAATGTTCTAAACCATGACGTATTCCATGGCGTTGGTACGCAAATTCTAACCGATAATATATATTTAATTATAATTAATAACCTATTAATAAGAAGAAATTGAATTTGTTGTTAGATGTCTACCCTCTTGGTAGCTTTTCTTGTAAAGAGAACTTCAGCCGATCAACGGTATGGCCGGCCTTACGCTTCTGAAAAATAATCGTGAAGACTTCCTTTTCGATCTTGAGGACGACGATTACGAAATTCTGACTGACCAAGGAATGGTGAACGAACAGCTTGAAATAATGGGCAATTCGGGTACGTAATTTTTAAAATAGTGTTATTGGTAGATGCTTTAAGTAATCGGTATTAATTTGAAGGATTTATTGAACCGTTATAATACTGGATTTGATTAAATTCATTAAAACCTGAAATTACTTTACAGGTCCGATGAAAGGTTTCAGTACTGGCAGATCATTTGAAAAACAAGCAAGGAGGACGGCCACTAAATTACCGAAAAAGCCGATAACTACTACTGAAAAACCTCCATATACAGGTTATTACTTAATAAGACAGGCCACCGAATTTATTTTTTTTTCATTAAGAAAAAACAGCCTAACTTTACTTTTTTACACAAAAAACTGAAACAAATAAAATATGATGCGGAACGAATATTTATGAAAGCAAGATCGTCGGTGGTGTAAAGGTGGACTTGGAAGGAAAATTTCCTTGGATGGCGGCTCTATTGCGGTGGCACAAATCGGTGGGCTGGTACCCGTCTTGTGGTGGTTCCATTATCAGTAGTCGGCATATCCTCACAGCTTCTCATTGCGTTCCAAAGTAAGACTGTAAGACGACATTATTATTTGTTAGAGCGTTTCCATTATACATATATTACTTAAAATACCCACAAGTAAAGAAGAAAAAAGGGTAAACATTATAAAAGGGAATATTTTAAAAGATGATTCAAAAAGATAATCAAAGAATACTTTCAATCAATAAAAACAATTGTATTTAAATATTTTTGGTTTTTAGCCTATGAAACCTTCAGAAGTGAAGGTTCGATTGGGTGATAGTAAAATGGATCACTCACAGGCGAGTTCTTCACGTCGAGATGTTGCCGTTTCGGCAATCTTCATGCACGAGGGCTATGATCCTAAAACTGCTATCAACGACATCGCCATACTGCAGCTTAAAGAGAGAATCCCAAGTTGGAATGATAATATTCGACCTATATGTTTGCCTACCGCAGCACCTCTTAATTTCGAAGGAAAAATTGCAACTCTCGCAGGAATTTATCACATATTCTCATATCTTTATCAAATCATACTGTTTCATTGTTTCAAAATGTTTAAAAACAGGATGGGGACATCTATATGAGGATGCTCCAACAACAAGCAACTTTCTGATGGAAGTAAACCTACCCATAATTGGAGTGCCTCAGTGCAAAAAGACGTACAGCGAGACCAGGCTTTATTTTAGGCCGATCGGCAAAGAACACCTTTGTGCTGGCTATTCCGAAGGAGGAAAGGATATATGCCAAGTAATATAACACATATTCATTGTTTGAAAACGAATTATTTATTTACACTATTAAAGGGAGATTCGGGAGGACCAATGATGTTCCAAAGGGAGCATTCTAAACCATGGACTGTTATTGGCGTCGTCTCTTGGGGTAACTTTTTCTATTTTCCAAATGTTATCATGTTTAATACAGTATGTATAACCAAGTAAATCATGTTTTACAACCACTTAAGGTCTCGGATGTGCTCAAAAAGGGATACCAGAAGTATATGCCCGAGTCAGTTTCTACCATGATTGGATTCATTCCAAAATGGCCATCAAATAGAGTTGCAAAAAAAAGTCTCGCTTAAGTATTGCTGTGTGGAGAAAGTGTGAATTATTCCCATACAGCGCAATGTGTGTTATCTATACTGTATGCCGCATCTAAGATTCAATAAATAGCGAGACTTGCAGCAATAATGCTGCCGCACAGATATAACTGTTAAATATTTCATACACATACTACATATAGCTACTACATGTACACAATGGAGAAGGGATCCAGGGTACGAAACTGGGGGTATAGCACGCATTCCATCATATGATAATTGATTTTATTTGATTGGTATACATCCATAACTTGGAATTTTTGAACAGTCAAGTCCTTCATCAACGTTTCTGTATTGATGTCAGCATCTTTTTTGAATCATCCATTTTAAATTATTTGGCACAAAATATGAATCTTAGTTAATCTTTTCGATATAGTATTAGAAATTGATTCGACCCTAGTAGATGACAGATCGATTATTAGCACAGACCTTTCATCGTGGTTGTCTTAAATTCATGCTGAAATAGATTCCTTCTGTATTCCAATTTGATTAGTTTAATCCAATTTATCCATTCCAAACAAAAAATAATAATAGTTATAGCAGTGTGTAACAGCAATATTTCCATTCCAAAGCGGTAACCAATCCGAGTATTATTATGTATTGCGTCATAAAGAGTGCAAAGGATCCACTCCTGGATCTATTTTCATGGTGGCCAGTATATATCCACGTCGGACTGCGACGTAAAAAGTAAAAAAAAAAATAAAGTTCTACAAGACCCAAGTCAAACCTTGTTAGTATAACTTTGAACTACATACGAATAAATGAATTCCAGAATTCCTAATAATTTCTTGGATCACTTAGCTTATTAACCAGAAAATGAACAAGCTAGCACTTTTAAGTCTACACAAAGCGCACTCTGCCTACCACGAGTAACTATACAAACGCCTAATTTATGAGTCATTTTAAAGTACTGAAACAAATATCGTTACTTGATAAATTCATTTGATACAAATACTACCTGTCCAGGTACTGAATGATTAAGATCATACTTCACAGGATCACTTCTGTAGTATATCTTGACGAGTTTCCAACCAGAAACTTGGACTCGAACCAACTACGATGACGAGACAAGACGCTGGCTTCTGAGCGTGAAATAAATATTATCCCTCGCAAAGATCTGAGGTGCATTTATTCAAAAAATAAAATAATAAGCGAATAGTTGCGGTATAAAAATATAGAGTTTTACAGCATATCTCCGAAGAGTATAAAAATGTAATACAGTAATTATGAACAAATTACCGTGTCAACTTAACAGTTCTATGAACCAGGAGATCAAGTGTGTTCTCTGTATTTTTCAGGTTTTTAAACTCGCAAAAAAATAACTTTAATTAAACAATTAATAACTTCAAACCGGGAGAATAACGTGCGAGCGCAGAGCGCTACGATTCCATACGATCCTCTGCCACAATAAATCCGAATTTCTACTTGGCATCCCACCGATCTTATACTTAATGTATATTCATAGCATATATATACCCCTCCATATTTTATATCAGCAGTATTAGTTTGATAACGGGCAGGCTATAAAAGACTTATCCCCCACGGTTGCCTATTAAGGACCTGAAATGTTTTCGTCTAGTGATATATTTAATTTTAATTGATTGAGTATATAATTATGAATAACATGAAATAGCTCAAAGCTCTGAACATGCTCAAATGGTAACCTTTCTGTTAAAATTAAAAAAGAAGAGTACAGTATCATCATTGATTTATCTAATTGACTTTGTCACAGTATTCCTGTTTATTCCATACCTTTTCTCGACAGCAAGAAAAGTAGCAGACGAATTTTTACTTTGTTTTGATTGACGCCTGCCGAACACCTGTCCCGGAAAACCGGAAACTGAAAAGAGATATTCTGTAAGTATTTTTTCATCAGGTAGAAAATTATTTTCATAACTTTACTGCTTCTTCCATTTACTCGTCTATAATTTGTATGATTTAAATATTAAGTAAAACTATACATTGCATGTTGAAAAATAGATTGGTAAACTGCTGCACGCTTTTACCGCGCGCGGTCATCAAACTGTTATGCTTGGAAATATAGAACTGAACTATTTCTCTTTCTCATCCTTCAAATTACTATTGTTGCAAGGCAAGCCTGGCCTTTTATACACTCACTTATAACCTATTCAATTATTTCTACTTTGTTTTACAGGTTATTTTGTGTCTATATCGCTCAGCAGTGGGGAATGTAGGAGCAAAGCCACTCATATTGACTCATTATCCTCTATTGACTCATCGCTCATAATAATAACTGAATGGAGTGAAAAATGAAGCATCCATTTCCTACTTCATCTGCACCTCCTCCATCACCAGCACCAGTCAAAATGAAACTGTCTCTAGTGGTGCATCAGTGCAATGAGTGTGATTTCAAGTGTAACGTGAAGCAAGACTTAAAACGCCATCGAGTGTACCACGATGCGAAATCGATTTACCAGTGTCCGTGGTGCTCTTTTTCGGTTAATTTTTCAGCTCATTTAACCCGTCATGTAAAGAAACATCATCCCAAAATTGACAGAAAGGTTTTTGCAAGAGAACCACAGGTAGGCCTATTCTAAATTCAATTTAAAACTTAATATAATTTTATTCCATTTTATTTGTAGGTCAAGACCAAATCAGCTCTACACTTGTCCAGTAAGAGGACAGAACAGCGGCAATATCCCACTTGCGGGCTGAAGAAGAACAACAATAACTTTGGTGGATATTGTGGCTACAAATCATTAACCAAGTTATCTCTGAAGGCACATATGAAACCGGTGCATCCCTTCTCAACACCGGTGCTCCGGCCTCCTATTACCAAAAAGAGAAAGTTCCAGTTCCACTGCGCCCATTGCCCATATAAAACCAACAAAAAAGAAAAATTTAAACTACACGATGCCCATCATCGGGATCAGTCTGCCCAGTACCAGTGTCAACTCTGTAGCTTCTCTATTAATAATCGTGGCTCTTTAACTCTTCATTCGAAGATTCATTATCGGGAAATGGGCTGTAATGATAACAACAGTATCGACTCACTGGTAGGTACTTAATTTTATGTTTTATTCATTTTTAAAACGAATCTGATATTCTTTTGTTCTTTTTTCAGTATGCAGAGATTAAAACTGAGAATAATATCGCTGCTGGATCTCCTATGAACGGTCAAAAACACGCTAAAAGGGCGCTCCCGTTCTCACCTCGTTCATCGCTTCCCTCTCGGCCAATTAAACGTAGAAAACTTCATCATCCTCGGGAAAAGAGTGACCTGAAAGTCTCCGAAGAAGCTTATCAGGTATACATTCCATTCAAATTTATACTGATTTATTTTTATTTCCATATTTTTCTTTAGCCGGAAGAAGATCCTTCCTGTCCATCACCGGATGAAACTAGAGAAGAGTGGTGCATCTCTCCAGGTGGGACTAGACCAAGATACATCTCCTGCGGGGACTGTGAATACAGAACGACTTTTCGCTCCAATTTAAAGCGCCACGCAAGAACGCAGCATTCTCCATCCACTACGGCTATTCCGGCGGATCTACTCAAAGCGGTGACAGCCGCAAATCAAAATGGTCTTAATCAAGAGCTTATTAAAAAGGAAGATTCGGTAATTTTCTTAATTCTTCACATGAAGATTTAACTTTTACTCAGTATTATTTATTATTTATTTTCACCTAGGAGGTGAAACTAGAAACAGAAGAGGACGTTCCAATAGAGTCAACTGTGAGTGACTTTTCTACTGTTGTACTCGAGCAGCATTACCACGTAAACGAACTTGTCCTTAAACCTTCGCTCAAAGTAAGCGCTGAATAGATAGTAATCTTCATCCTCATATTTAATTGATTCTTTTGATTTGTTAGGTAGAGGTTATGGACTGGAACAGTGAAAAAATGGTATATAATAAATAGGCTATTTATTTTATTTTTAAATAGTAAAATTTACTATTTTTTATAGATGCTGCTCAAGAAAAAGGAGAAAGGTGATTCATTCAAATGTTTGGAATGCCATTACTCTACACCCTTTCAATGGAACATGAAAAAGCACAAGAAAAGCCACCGCATAGGGAACGGAAAAATTAAATGTCCTTATTGTAGTTTCTCATCGAATGCACGATCTAATCTAGACCGCCACTTCAAATATGGGCATCATCGTCTCTTGAAAACTAAGACTCCATCTCGCAACCAGGTTACTCACTTAGCAATCTAATCCATTTCTATGAAAATGTGCTCTATCACAGTTAACTTTTAATGATTTAAGTGGTTCAAATTTTTGATAATGTTTCTACTTACATGTATTTTATAGCTGATTGATGATTCGCGCGGCCTTACACCGGAAGGAACTATAGAAGAGTGGTACGTCTCTCCGAGTGGGAATAGACTAAGATACATCTACTGCGGAGACTGTGAATACAGAACGACTTCTCGCTTGAATATAAATCGACACGCAAGAAAGAGGCACCCTTCATCCACTACGGCCATTCCAGCGAAACGACCCAAGGAGGCGAGGCTCGCACGCCAAAATCATCCTGGAAAGGAAGATTCGGTAATTTTCTTTTTGCAAATGATGATTAAAACTGGATTATTTAATATGAATTATTATTATTACTCATTATTCATCTAGAAAGTGAATCCAGAAAAAGTTGAGGTTTCAATCGAACCAGCTGTGAGTGATTCTGACTTTTCCGCTCTTGTAGACGACCCTCGTCACTCTTCTTTAAAGGAGAGTGCTAGGAATCAACAAAACCAAACACCTTCGTCTCAAGTAAGTTGAATAGATAGCAATATTTATCTTCATATTTATTTTATTTTTGTTTTATTTTTTAGGTAGAAGTTATGGACTGGATAATTGGAAAAAAGGTATAATAAATGTACCTATACAAATGCTTACTTTTACCGGAATAATTTATGGAATTTTTTTTTACTAGGTGCTGGTCAGGAAAAAGAAGAAGAGTCATCCATTCAAATGTTTGGAATGCGATTACTCTTCAACCATTAAAAGCAATTTGGCCAGGCACAAGAAGGGCCACCAAGCGAACGGAACATTCAAATGTTCTCTTTGCAGTTTCTCATCGAATTTCCGACATCCGCTAATCATCCACCTCAGACACGGACATCATCGAACCTTGAAAACTGTGGAAACTCCAGCTCTTAACCAGGTAATTTATTTGGTAATAATTTTTTATGAAGTTCTACTTCACAATTTTAATTTTGTCAACTTTTTTCTGATGTTTTTATTTTCATGATTTTTAGCTTGTAGATGATACGCTCTGCGTTCCACCGGAAGAAACTAGAGAAGAGAGGTACGTCTCTCCGAGTGAGACTAGACCGGAAGGAACGAGAGAAGAGTGGTACATTCGTTCATCTGGACAGAGACAACGATTTATCTATTGCGAACATTGTGACTACAGAACGGTATCTCGGCCCCATTTTAGGACCCACATGGAAAGGGTACATCCTTCATCCTCTAAGGCGGATCGCGATTTGAATGTGATGGAAACTTCAGCTCGTTTTAAGGTATACAATTTCGCATCTGATTATTGGTAGGTTTGTTAAGTTGTACTACTTTCGCTTACATGTTTTAGGAGGTGCAGTTGGAAGCGAGACTGAGAAATCAGTTTGGCATCAAAGAATGCCGAGTAGTTCTACATGACCTTCTGTCATTATTCGTCAAAGGTAGCTGTTAATAAATTCTTAGTTTATTCTTAAATTTTTATTTATCTGCGTTTTGTTTCTCCTAGTGGTGAATCCAGAAAATGCTGAGACATTACCACTTAATGAGGAAGAAAATCAACTAGATGGTAAAATTAAAATTCTTTTCTAAAATAATGATGACATCGATCTTAATCTACATTACTTATTGTAAACTACTAATAGGTGATGAAGGTCAAAAAGAAGTAAATCTGAAGATCCAACTGCTTCAAATTCAGATGAATACCATGGAAGAAAGAGCGCGGAGCGCCGATAAAAAGGTGAAAGAATTCTCGTCAAAAAAGACGGACGTGCAGAAGCGAATCGAAGATATAGCTGAAAGAAGGGCGTTGATTGAGTACAACTTGCTATTAGAGCAACGTAACCTTCTTGAAATGCAACTCACTGCGCTCGATACTGAAGAGGAGCCCAGCGAAATATTAAAGCAATCGGTGGAAGAGGAAATCGAGAGTTTTGAGGATAAAATAAATGTGATGGATGGCGAATTACGGGCTCTTAAAGAAGAAGAAGAAAGTCTCACCCAAGATCTGGAAGAAGCTCAAGGTTCTCACTTGGGAGCCGTCCGAGTGTTGGAAGCGATCCGATCCGAATTGAATGCGTTATTGTTAATGAATTCAGTTTGAAATGAGATATTCTAAGGATTTTTTTGTGTGTAGTTTGAATTCAACGCTGATATATTTTACCTATTTAATAATGAACGGTTCTTATATCATAATGCGATGTATTTTAGGTGGTCATGAATAAATCTTGTCATTGCTCTATCCTTTTTACTTTTTAGAAGTAATAATAAAAGATGTCATCATTCACACGAACTCGCTCTTTAAGGGTATACAAGCAAATATTTCGAATCGAATTAGTTCGTAGACGGTCTTTGATCATTTCAATATCAACTTCGAAGGAACAACAAGCAAGTAGCAACTTCTAAACGCCAAAACTAATTGCTCAAAGTTTCTCCTATAGAGCTTTTTTTGGCGAAGATTAGTTTCTAATAATCTGATCAATATTGTTTGGCTGATGTACATACGCATGCACTACTTGAGTTGCTTCGTCGGATAAGGCATAATGGACGCAGACAAACCATTAAATTCTCCACATCGTCTGTACCAATGAGGATCGACATAATATTCCTTCTTTTTCCAACGACTTCGGCTCCTTATTCGTCATTAAGCTAAAATCGGGCTCAATGCCGACGACGTATGCGGCTACGTGGCTATTCATCCTTTGATCAAGTCAAATCGTCAGTGAGCTACTCGATTCCGTTGATCATCAGTAGTTCGGACTTCGGAGTTTATCTTCGTTATCTCGTCATCAACTACGGGAAGTCAGTTGTGGATGTTCGATAGAAATTGTGAAGCGATTTAAATTTCGCCGTTTAATTAAGATGAAACTAGTAGCTAATTTGATGATGGTCTTTAGTAGTGCCGCACAATGTTTGGCCAATTTCCGGCGCTCTCTCCGTCAAAACCATCGCTGCTTATTGAGTTCCAAAATGTAATATTTTTTGGATGTACTAACATGTTTCTTTCTTTGTAGCCCGCTTGCTCACTCATCAAGACACAAACAATAAATGATGATACTGGAAGGACGCAGGCTTACAGTAAGTATATTAATAAAATACCAACAAGGATGTGAAAATACGCCCCAAAAATTACCGATCATTGCGATAGCTGCACACGCTTTTGTATTCTGCGGATGCATATAAAAAAGTGCTATTTATATTCAGTTGACTACCGCGGTAATGATTTTCTTCCTATTATTAGACCAATTTTACAAGTGTGTGCTTCTTATTAAAAATAAAAATCGCTCCTTGTAATGTAAATGGTAGTGCGTCATCTAAAATATTGTGAAATGTTGGTTGAAATTAAAAATTAGGGCAGTCTCGTCTTCTTTCACTTTCCTTCATTCTATTTTCTCAAATCGTTAAATTTTTAGTTCACTTTCTGTTTTATAAGCATCATTGAAATTTACAATTTACTTCTTGGTAGCCTTTTTCAAAACAAAAATTAATAATTATACCTCATTAGATTTACTATGTAAAGTGGAAAGAAAACCGCAAATAATGTGACCAGAGGGTCTTGTTACCAAATTCACCCCAGGGGGTGCGATGCTCTATTTCCATTTTACAAAACAAATTGCACCTCATCAGGGCAAGAAACTACGGTGGATAGAAGCAACTTTTAAAAGGCGCTTTGCTCAAAACCAAGTAAACCTACATGGTTCATCATAGCAGAAGCCCGGGGAACTTCATCAACAATTTGGTTGTATAGTGTGCTACATCCACACAACCAAAGTATCAACTACTAGCCCACCATCTTTTAAAAGCCACTTCTATAAAGTTAAACCACTAATGACCTTTATATGTAAGTTTCTTGTACTAAATTAAAATTGCAACCCACCATCAAGACAAGAAACTACGGTGGATAGAAACAACTCTTAAATCTCTAATCTCCGTAGGCAGATGTCGATATGGTACGCAAGTATCCTGTCCGATCATCACCAACTGAACAATGAGCAACCATGAACGGTTTAATAGTGTGGTTGCCCCTATCACCTTGGTCAGGGTTCTCTGCGGTTCTCTGCATGAATCTCGTCCGTTGAATGAATTAGAGTATTTACGTTGCTGAAAGAGTTGAACTGCGCATGTCGACGAGTTTCCCCCGTTTTGATGTTCAGTAATTAGAGCATGGTGATGATGTGATCTCTACCTCGCTAATTTTATTGTTAAAAAACCTAATGAAAAAAAGAGGATTAAATGGAGACAAGGGACTCAGAACAGTGCCGAACCAATTTGGATACCTGGAATTGATAAGAACAACCAGGGTTGTTCTTTCAAGTTCAAATATCCAAGCCCAACTATGTTGTTACTGTTCCTTTGTTCATTCCATGGTACTCTTTTAAACTATTCGAGATACTTATACAAGTTATACGAGTTGAAACCTATTCTGTAAGTTAAATTTATTGTTAAAAAACCTAATGGAAATCAAAATTTAAAATATTGAATGGAGACAATAATGATCTCAACCACTTTTTCCGCCACTTTTTTACCGCGAGAGCACAGCGTGGAGCGCATAGCGCCCACAGCTCCCTCTGGTGGGGTAGTGGGTGGTGTTGAGACGGCAGTACCCCTCAGGCGCATTGCAGCCAATAAGAAAAAAGCTTTTTCCTTAAGCTCCTCTTTCCCGCGCTGAAAAAAGTAGCGGAAAAAGTGGTTGTGATTAATCGCTATTATCTCTTGAACGGGTTGAAAAATTAAAATTTTGAGAAAAACGGTTCGAGATGAGACAATTAGCTATCGATCCATATAAATATATTTTAATTTCTCGCAAGTTTAATACCTGAAAAACGCATCCAAAGTCACCTAATTTTTTATCAATTTTCCAAAGTCCCCCTGGTTTTTATTGATTATCTAATTAATTATAAGTCCTACATGTTTGATTTTTGCACCAAACGATTTCTCTTGAAAAAGTGCATCGAATGGTATATTTATTTCCCCCCCAAAAATAATACCGGATTTAGTAAATTTTGGGGTTCCACCAAAACAAGCGCTTTTACTTGCGCGGCGTTCGGAGATCGCTTGTTATAATAAACAGTAAAAGAAACGGCACAGCTCTTCCATCACACTCTTCCTGGCATCATTTCCTTGGCTTTGCGCCTTCCAACAGTAGTGACGCAGCCTCCACTTCTCCTTTCTCATCAGAAATCCCAAAGCATATCTCTTTCCCAGCTTCAAATTGCATCTCTACTACCAAATGCCTTCCTCTGTACATTCCCACACAGAAACGCACATTTGATTCGGTCCGAGTTGCCTAATTACCCCGATATCAACTTCATTGGGTGAGGAAATTTAAAAATAAATATATATTTATTTTGACTGGTTCTATATTTATTTTAATTGCATCATGGACACTGAATTATAGGTTATTAAGACACATACCGAAGAGTAATAATTTTCGGTATGTATCGGAGAAGCTTAAATGCATTCTAAACTACTTTAATCGAGTTATTGACAAAGGTAACTGTAGCTAATATAATACATTGAAATAACTAATTATTATTTTAATTTTGCTTGACACTTAACATAACCTACAGGAACGGTTACGATAACTAGAACTGTAATGAAAGAAAGCGAATTTCCTGATTGGGGAGCGGCTCAAGAGACTCTCGGTGAACTTTACATATCATCTAAAGGCACGATAGAAAAAGAAGGCGATGGACTCCTTCAAATGGACTTTTCTGACCCGTAAACAATATGAAATGAAGCATGATAATATATAGAGAAAAATATTTAAAATAGCTTCGTATCCAGGTTTATTGGTAGCCAAGTACTTAAAAGGGGTTGCGTCCAGGAAGAAATACTTTTGTCATCCGTCCGGAGTTGATAGTTGCTTGCCTCTTTACCGAAAGAATAGAGAACAACGAAGCCGTTCTAATTACAGGTGAATTACACAAAATGGACACGTCGTAATAATGCTGAGTTAACTCTTTTATTTTACAATCAGGATGCGAGCGGTATTCTCTTTACAGCGGTTACAGCCGCTCATTCCGTTTCGAAGGGGACTATATTGATACGACACCTCGAGACGCATACGACAGGTGTCTTTGTCAAATCGTTGCTATCGATGCCACCCCATATTCCTACCCAGCAACCCAGTACGAAGAAAAGGCATTTCTTCGAGAGTTGAATAAGGCTTATGCTGGTTTCCATTCACGGAAAGAGGGAGCACCATTAGTAACCGTTGCGACGGGAAACTGGGGCTGCGGGGTTTTCAACGGGGACCCACGGCTTAAAAGCCTCATCCAACTGATGGCAGCCGCTGTGACCGGTCGGGATGTCGCAGACTTCACGTTCGGCGATGAACAACTTCGTGATAATATTTTTGCCATGTACACGATGTTTTTGAAGAAGGGAATTACGGTTGGAATGCTTTACAAGATTCTTTGCAAATATTGCGAAGTTGTTAGTGCTGGTAAGCCTGGTATAAATTTATATGGATACATTGGTAGCTCTCTTGAAAAGGTATAATGATTGCGATAAATATTACGAGTTCTTGTCGTTATATTTGTTAACATACATGATTCTTCTCAATGCACAATATTACTAAAATTAAAGGATGCCGATGTTAAATTTTTACGGATGTTTCCTGCATGAATATTTCCTCTTGAATTTCACAGCAGTACGCAGTACAGCCTTGATTATATGAAGACCCACCGATGGCATGAATGATCGGAATATGGGAAAATAACCAATTAAGATATTCGTGGTATAAATCAATTTAAAATATCACAAAATATATAACGGAATATAATAACGGAATTAGATTAAAATGTGATTATAATACTGTATAGAATTCAAGGAATTCGGATTCTTTTATGGACATTATTTATGAACTTTTAAAATCAGCTTAGCGTTCTGACTGTTAATAAAGTCTCGTGATCTCGTCGGTTGCAGTTACAATTATTGTGCAGTAACATATTTTACGTAAGTCAGTGACATAAGGGAATAGAGCCTGAATCCCTGGATATAGTGGGCAATAATACCCTCTGGTCATATTAATTGCGGTATTCTTCTAGCTCCCATCATGTAAGATTATTAAATCCAATAATGTAAACATCTATTTCATAAAAAGGCTGCGAAGAAAAAAGCAGCAAGTGAACTACAAAATTAACTATTCTTGAAACTAGAAGGAACGGAATTGGAAGAAAAACCCATCCACACTAATTTTAATATTTGATAAACAATTAAACATTTTAAAGAATTTCAGATGGCGCAATAGCGCCTCAGTTCAGTTCATATAGACCCAATTTTAGGGTATTAAAATCAGCTTTGCGCAGTGGCAATATCATAACCAATGAGGGTCTTCCGAGGTGTGATTATTGCTAATTGAAAACTTTTACCAATACCCCGCCTTGATTATCTGAAATATCATCGATAACGGCAATTTTTGAATGCTCGCAAGAGCACCTCATTGAATTAATGTTTTAAAAAACCAACCTGTTTATCAAGTCTGTCATAATTAATTGAATATTATATTAATATAATTGTCCTATTGAAGTCTTATTCATGAGTAATTAATTTTATTCAATTCGGTCGAAAGAATTTGAAGACAAAAGCATCATTATATCGTTAGGACGTTAGTACGTTACCGATATCAGTCACTGTACTCACGCGCAACATTGATGATATTTATATACTGATCAAACTGCACTGATAATGGAATTCGAATATATCAATGGCATCTGAAACCAAGTATGCGCATCGATATAAATGGGTGGAATTTGATAGGTATAGTAGTCCCGGCTTGTAATAATCATGTACATGCAGTATGTATTTCCCGCTTATTTAGTACCTATTTAGCAAATGGTTAATAGATAAGCACCACTTTTCATAAAGAAATAAAAAAATTGGAGATGCGTAGGATTGAACTCCGGACTTCTCACATGCGAAGCGAGCACTCTACCTCTGAGTTACATCCCCTTGCGAATTTTGATTACCGGTACAGCGTTTTATTTTTATCACTCAAAAGAAACTAAAATAAATAAAAGTAATTCAAGGAATATGAGAAAGTGAAAGAAATAAACCTGGTCAAGGTATAAATTAGCAACATCAAGTTCTTGGGCGGCTTAATCATCTGTATATCCAACAGCTCCTTCCAATTGAGAACTTTATTCTTGTTCGACAGTTTCCTTGCTCATCAGTTGGTTCCTCCAATTTGAACTCGAATTTGAAAATGTGCCTCTTGGTTGGGATTTCTAACCGTTTATTCTCAGATCAATAACATCCACGATGCGCGCATGATTTTGAGTTTGCTGAAGTAGGAATCCATTATATTTCCGCTCTTAAAACATATGTACATTTAGAACGTTCATTATTATAATGCGTCTAATATTCTTGTGAAAAAAAGAAAAAGAAGAAGATTAAGACAGTATACTGAGCCGGAGGTAGTGTTACTATAACTAGATTGTTCGTCCAGATACTCACCAACAGTCGTCAATGCATTCGAAACGCAAATGCATTCGAGAGACTTTTCATTAATGGGCTAAGTCAATAATTGTGCGGTACAATTGCGGATAATTTTGGAAGGCATCATCGCGTCATCATCAAGATCAAAACACCCAGCAGCTAGGTATCATTATCTTATCAAAATGCTGATAAGCCAATATAATGTATTGGCAATACATGTATCAAGATACATTAGGAAAAAAATCATAAGTAGTGCTTGGAACACGGAATAGTCAAGTTGCATTCAATTGTGTCACTGCCTCTGCATAAAATATATCTACTGTATATGAAATAGATTTCAATTTCGATTCTTTTGAAATTAAGATTTATAAAATTTAAACAACTTTTTTCAATTGAGTTAAGTCTTTTATACTAGTATCCGGGTTTCATAAAAATAATAATTGCATGATGGTACAGTAGTGACTAGTGACGCGACCTTTACCAAAACACAGGTGTGAGGAGTTTTCCTAATTTATTTTTTAGCCATAACAGTTTCATTTTAAATGTATTTGAAAACCTCAGCACTTCGACCACGGGAGACGACGTGTTAACTGTTTATTTCTCTTAAATTATTACGACTTCCTGTGCCCACCTTGTAACTCCCCACACAGAACCTTGCAAAGTTTTAGATAGCATTCGATCATCCTAACGGATATGCAAATGCAAAATTGTATTTTTTGGAAGAAACCTAAACGGCCGTCATCCTACTATCCACAACCTTATCTCGTCATCCCATATCATGTAGCAATCTAGCAGTGAGTCAGTACCTGACGCAAGAGGATGCGTGCGCAGTCAAACGTAAACACCAGTCTTAAAAAGTGCCAAACAAAATTCTGTGTTATTAGAGTCTGCGTGAGTTTTACAGTGAAGAGTTAAAAGTTCTTCATTAGCTTGGGCACCTATAGCGATAATCAGTGAACTAATATTATATAGTTTCGATAAGATGATGGTAAATTGCATTTTAGCGCATAGCGTCCGGCAGCGGCTAAATTACCAGTCGTAAATTATATTATAAATAATACTGAAGTCAAAACATGGGCATGACTTCATCTACTGACTGCTGCGTAATCGATATTATTGCATTGATCAATAACGTCATTTCAAGATAAGGCCGAAAAAAACAACATATAGATCAACTCTTAATGAACAAATCAAATACCATAATCATGCTGTTGCAAAAGATTGCTAAATGTTTTCCTTTTCTTTTTCCTTTTTAGCTAATCACAATAAAATGTTCAGGGGGAAAAGCCTAACTGATATACGGAATTATTTTACCGTCACCACCGGCTGAGCTGCTGAACATGAAACCCGGAAGAGATCACGCCGTTCTTTTCCAAGTATATAGATACTACGAGCACAATTTTTTAAAATGGTATTTTGTCTTTATACCAATGTATTAAATAGATTCCTTTAAGTGACGTAAACTCGGCCCCATTACCGTACCCGCCTGCGTATGAAGACAAATGGAATGCAGAACATGTGAAAATGCCATGTTCACCAAACAACTTGAATCAAGTAGGTAAGCTATTTAAACCAATAGTCTACTTTGATTTAACTAAATATAAGTAATGGTACCGTTAAGCATATTGCTTAAAGCATTTGGTAATAAAAACTGGATTTTAAAAATTGCGTAGGAAAGATCTCCCTCGGAACAGAATTGGACATTAATAGAGAATGCCTTCAAAAAGTATATTTCTAACTCCATTGAGCTAGAAGAAGCAATTTCATCCTACAACAGTGAAACTGTGAAACTTGTTGGGCTTCACAAATTTCTTAATGAAGTATATACCGGTAGCAAACCATTTTCAAATTATTGAAATTATTCAATCTAGAATAATACAGGTGATACTGGAAGAGGAAAAAGCACGGTTCTTCAACCATACACTTCCTGGCATCATTTCCTTGGCACTACGCCTTCCAACAGTAGTGACGCAACCTCCACTGCTACTGTCTCGACAGAAATCCCAAAGTATTTCCCTCTCCCAGCTTCAAATCGCCTCTCTACTAGCGAATGCCTTCCTCAGTACATTTCCGCACCGCACCAGCCGTTCCGAATCCGCGAATTATCCACACATAAACTTTTCTGGGTATTCAATACCAATAAAAATTTCTGTACGTCACATTTTTCACGAAGATTTATCATCAATCTTAGGTTATTTAAAAATTATGGTAATAGAAGCCCAATGGTGATTGAGAAGATCAGATGCATTCTAAATTATTTTGATCGAGTTGTTACCAAAGGCATCTGTTTACCACCATTTATAAGTTGTATTATTCAGGGATTTATAAATTTTCTGTATTTCTAAAAAGAACCAACGGGAACCGTGACAATCACGCGAGTGGTGGTCAAGGAAAGCGAATTTCCAAATTGGGAAATGGCTCAAAAGACTTTTGGTGGACTCTACATATCATCCGAGGGTACCATCGAAAAGGAAGGCGATGGATTCCTTCAAATGGACTTTGCAGACACGTATATAATTCGAAATTATATGAAAATATAAAGAGAAAAACTTGGGTCATCTTCAGGTTTATTGGAGGCAAAGTACTTCAATGGGGTTGCGTCCAGGAAGAAATTCTCTTCATCATCCGTCCGGAGTTGATCGTGGCTTGCCTCTTTACCGAAAGAATAGAGGACAATGAAGCTCTCCTAATTACAGGTGCGCATATTTGAATAAAAAATAATCAAACTTAATAATGAATTAAATCTTTCTTTTTGCAATCAGGATGCGAGCAGTATTCTCGATATAGTGGTTACAGTAATTCATTCCGCTTCGAAGGTGACTATATCGATACGACGCCTCGAGACGCATACGGCCGGCGACTCTGTCAAATCGTTGCTATCGATGCCACTCCATATTCCAGCCCAGCAATCCAGTACGAAGAAAAGGCATTTCTTCGAGAGCTGAATAAGGCTTATGCTGGTTTCCATTCACGGAAAGAGGGAATTCCTTTAGCCGCTATTGCAACGGGAAACTGGGGCTGTGGGGTCTTCAACGGGGACCCACGGCTCAAGAGCCTCATCCAACTGATGGCGGCCGCTGCGGCCGGTCGGGATGTCGCATACTTCACGTTTGGCGATGAACAACTTCGTGATGATGTATTTGCCATGTATACCATGTTGTTAGAGAAAAGTTTCACGGTTGGAATGCTTTACAAGATTCTCTGCAAATATGGAGAAGGTCGTAAAACCAGTGGTGATTTAAATGAGTACATTCGTACTGTAATTGATAGTTGATTGAAAGTACTGTAATAACATTATTTATGGTATTTTTCTAGTTCTGACGTAAGATTGAAAATAATAACGTAACAATCCATACAATAAAAAGCCTGACAATAAATATTAAACAGTAATACTAATAAAACAGCAAGTGAACTACAAAACTAACGATTCTAGAAACTAGAATGAATGAAATTGAAAGAAAAATCGATCCATACTATTTTTAATATTCGATAATCATTTTAAACCATTTCAAATGGCACAATAGAGTTTCAATTCAGTTCATATAGACCCAATTTTGGTGTATTGAAACCAGCTTTGCGCAGTGGCAATATCATAACCAATGAGGGTCTCCCGAGGTGTGATTATTGCTAGTTGAAAACTTTAACCAATACCCCGCCTTGACGATGTGAAATACCATCGACAACGGCAATTTTTGAATGCTCGCAAAGAGCACCTAATATAATGAATGTCAAAGACCAACCTGCCATTTGTTTAATTGATAGAATTTTTTACATGGTAGAACAGTAATTTTAGATGTAATAATAATTCAAAGTTGATATAATCGTCTTGAAGCTTTATTGTTCATGCATATCATTCTGTTTATTGCGATCAAATTCGGTAAAAAGAGTTTGAAGAAAATAGTTCATTATATCGTGTTACCTAATTATCACATACGGACAATATTGATCAGATTAAACTGCGCTGATAATATGATTTGAGTGTGTATTATAATGCCATCTTAAACCAATTATGCGCATATTAGGTATAGATGGGTGGTATTTGATGGGTACTGTATCATAGTCCCGGATGTAATAATCAAGTACACTGTTTAGCAATATGAAAAACAAAAATTGATTCGGTTTTCTTTTTCTTAGAACTATTAACAAAATTATATATGTTGTTCGTTATAAAACATTGTATATGAAAAAATGTATGGAGATGCGGTGTTAAAAGGTGTCAATGCTCGTGTCGATTTGTGCAAGTACATTCGTTAATTCGTAGCACTCTTGGGACGGCATAGTGACAACGCAAGCATTACGAGTTCCGGTAATCACTCGTTCAATTAAAATGAATGATGTCTCATTACACAATATTAGTTAAATTAAAGAATATCGACGTTAAGTTTTTAACGGATGGTTACAATAAGTATATTTCTTCTTCACTTTTACCAATACCGTACTCCGCTTTGATTAAGAACAAAAGAACAAAAAGCCACTAATAAAGATTGTTATTATTTTATTATTGTTATTGATTCGAAAACTTCCGCTTCGGATTATGTCTCGGATTATCTATTAACTAATATATTCTGCAAGATAAATATAGAACGATATCAAATTGTTATACACTAAAATCAAAGTTTAGTACAAAATATATGTAATTTGTTTGTTCATGAAGGAAAGCAATTTGTAAATTATACTGGGCATATATTTTGAAGTTCAAAAATAAAAATATTAGAACCGGTTAATAAATACGAAAACTATACGGCCTGTATAACATATACTACGAGGCCGGCTCGTAGAATAGTTCTACGATCGACTATTTTGCTTGCTCTATATAGGTCTGAAGCCCGTATGTATAGGAGGCCCCAGCCGAGGCTCCTCATCAGTTCCACAGTTCGTTTTCAGTACGTCGGTATACGGCTAGACATTGTATTTGCGCATCAGCTTACTTGGTAGATTTTAAGTAATCTTGAAAGTGAATGCCAAAGGGGTACTTGTGACTCACGTTGATTCTCTTTATTTCTCATCAATCATCATTATTCTAAAGGTACAGTAGTTTAAAAAATATTTATGTAATAGTGATTAGTGTTGATGTATTTTTATTCAATCATTCGATGCATATTTATAAAAAGTTAGCTATATAATGATCTGGCTTCTTCTTTTTAAGTAGATGGAAAGCAGTGTTCTCCTCAAGAAAGCGTCCCGTTCTCTATAGCTGACTTTTAATTACACCACTCAACTAGCTAATAAGCGGGTAACGGTAGTCCAAGGAGCCTGGATACACAACTGAAAAGTATTAGTCCTCAAAACACTCAGGTATGTCAACAGTTTATTTCTTATTTCATCTGACTAATTATTTGTTTTTCCATGACAATATTCAGAGACAAGTAGTTATGGCTGCACTGCTGAGGCAATGTCCAGTATTAATGCTGGATACTAAAACTACTTTCTACAATGGTAAACGAATGGGACTTGACCAAGTCAAAGAGATCGAAAAGCACGTTGCAAGTTGCATCTACCTTCATCCTCCACTCAAAGCTCTCGTCTTCAAAGAAGGTCCTGTTATAGACACCACCCCACTTTTACTGGCTTGTCACTACGGAGAACTCGACGCTGTTAAGCACCTAGTTGAACGTTGGGGCGTTAACGTTCAAGATGCTGCTCTGTATTATAACCACGTCGAGTATAACTTGTCAATAAAATTACTGATTGACAAGGGTACTCCACTCATTGCCGCAGCTTTTGAAGGCCACCTCAACGTCGTCCGTTATCTGGTCGGTAAAGGAGCCGACGTCTGCGCCAAGGCATCTATTCAACGAAGTTTTGATGGTCTCACTGCTCTTCATGGAGTCGTCTTGAAACATAGCAACGGTCAGTCACCCTCTCAATTACGAAGGAGGAACGATATTGTGCGTTTACTTCTGGAATCAGGGGCCGAACCATCTACACCATGTTCAAAAGGAATTTTCATTTGGATGAGACCACTTTGTGGTATCGATGCTCTAACTGCACTGACTGACCATGGAATGCCTTTGAATCAGCGCGATCTAAAGGGTCAAACCATTTTGCATCTCTGGGCTAGTCTTCCACGTCACCGCACTGAGAAAGAATCACTGGACGTTGTCAAGTTACTTCTAGCTAAAGGAGTTGATGTTAATGTCCGGGATAACAACGGATTTACACCGATTTTGAAAGCAGCCATCGGTGAACTCGGCTATCGTCCCAGTTTGAGTGTTTTGGATCTCCTTTTAAAAAGAAATGACATCGATATTGTAGAAAAAATAGAAGCCATGGAGCTGGCAGGCGCGGTCATCATCAGTAATTCTGTTTATGGTACACCATTTCTTCCACCGTTGCAGAAAGCTTTTGGATATTGGCGTAAAGCACTACATCTTCGACGGATGGTGACGAAGAGTATCGGTCCAATCTACAAGACTTCGTTGATCCTAAAACGTGGTCGGAGTGTCATCGAATGGGTCACTTCAGTACAATTGGAGCACGTCATTCAACATCCAGAAGAATACGAGATCCAATCCTTTCTCGTCCTATTGAGAATCTTAGCTACCAAGAATTGGGAAACCTTCTATTCTTTATTGAAATATCTACTTAGTAGAATAACTCTATCAGCTCAACAGGGTCGATTTATCGAGCATCTAGACATTCTTTTCGCCTTTCTGGAGATGATTCCTCGATTTGATCCGGCTGAAAAGGGACTTCGTGAAATCACAATGCGAGTTGTTGGCAAACTCATCGGGACGCTGAACGAACTTGAAAGGAGCAATAACCCTCTATTGAACGTCCACAACATTGAGACATCACTGAAGCTGATATCGGCGGCAACTGATCGATCGAATTTGGTTGATGACCAGTACATGTACGCATTGCAACAACTTGTCAGAATGCTCGCCTGCGTTCCTCAACTGCTCACTGACGATGCTATGAAATTATTGTCCAGTTTGGTTCGTCGGGAAAGACGATTTAAAGACGGACAAACCTTGCTTCATAGAGCGTGTTTTAATGTTAATAACATCACTCAATTGACCACCATTCATCTCCTCCTTCGAGCCGGAGCAGATGCAAACGCAGTTGACGCAAAGGGCAATGCACCTCTTCACCTTATCAACTACCGCAACGGAGAGATGATTGACGCCGGCTCACGACTTCTCTTGAAATTTGGAGCCCACCATGATCGAGCCAACAAATTGGGTCAAACAGTACTGCACGTTTGGGATGCAAGAGGACGTACTGACCGGCCGAGATGGTACCGAAAAATTGTTACTAGATTGTCGTGTCTGAGTGCCGCAGTCATGCGATCCAACAGAATTCCTTACGTGGGCGAGTTGCCCGTCACTCTCTACTCGTTTGTAGAGATGCATTAAATTTACAATCTATTTTTCATTGCGAGGCTGTTGGAACATTATAGATTTTTGTAACATTCCTTCTTGATGGCTTACAATATAAATTTGAATATGAAATATGAAAAGAGTGCCCTTCTTTGGTTGTCTGTTTTGTACTTATTATCTATGAGTAATATGAATCATTTTTAAATTCTTACTTTGTCTGACGAGTTACAACGAAGGTGTCAAGAGCATGAATAGCTTTGAATCCATTCATTTGGCCATTGATTTTAAAATAAATACGAGCTTATAATATTGTTGAACCAGCTCCGCGGGGTTTTCCCCGGATTTTATTATTATTTAAATTTATTGCAAATTTGAATTTTAAAAAATGGTGTAAGGTATATTAGGTATAACTATCATTTAGAGATAAATACTAAAATAGGTTTGCAATACGACTTGCCTAACTAACGCGACAGCAGTACTGTGAGGTTTATAAATAAATAAAAAAATCTATCGAAAACTAAAACGTTAACTACCGGTAGTACTTCAAATGAAGTCTAAAAACTTACGTTATTCCACAGACATATACATTAATCACCTCAATATCAACTTTAAAGTAGCACCCCACTTTTAAACACCAAAATTGTAATTAGGTTGCCCCTGGAGCTCCGCTTTTTTGCAATGTATTCTCGGATGTGTGACTTGGCTGGTCATACATGAGAAATGTCCGTAAGGATTATTGTCCAAATGTGGGCTAGTTCATTAAGGGTTCAGAAAAAAATTCTAGGTGGTGGCGTACTGGCGGCGTACACATCGGAAAACTAGATAAGGTTATACGCTGGCTATTACTGTTGGTATACGTTCCAAAAATCTATTAAATATTCCGGATTTTGTTTTCTTATTAATAACTGACAACGAACGATTTTTTTTATTCTGTGAATAGATGGTAATGTATTTTTGGCGATTACCTGTACAAGCTTAAAACTTAGCAGGAAGAGAAAAAATGGGAATCAAATACTTTATTAAACATTGGAGCTTGCGCAAGTATTATAGTTATGAATCAAACTTGAATAAATAATAATTATTTTTCTTATATACAGTTATAAAATCAATAAATATTAACTACGATTTTATCTAATGGATTCTAAGAATAAGCATTCGATAAACGTTCCCTTTTCTTTTCTTATGAAACGTTTAGTGAAAATAGCTGCATCTTGATATATGGAAGTGTTCTATGAAGTGCGGTGATTGACCTTTGGACAAAACGTTTTTTCCCTATTTCGTATTTTCTTTGTAACCAGCCGAGTCGAGAAAGAGGAGTGATGACTGTCAGTTATTCGCGTGTTCCGCTTTATTAGTATCGGTACGTAGCCGCTTCTTGTGACAGTGCCTTTGAAAAGGTGATCACCCTTTTTTTGTGCGTTTGTGTTGTCGACCTGCTAATAGAAAGATGAAAAATATCCTTACATTATTAATTGAATTAAGATTCTGAATATCTATATATACGTATTCACTATTATTCATTAAAGTCTGATTCTCTTTCACTATGTGTTGATATTGTGAAAATTAGCACTCGAATTAACATTTTCCTTCTTTTTTTTTATCATTATTAAAGATGGACGCACCTATTTGGACGATGGTTGGGTCTAATGCCGATCGCATAACTAAACTTATAAACGAAGGAATGGACTTAACTCAGCGGACCTCGTACGTCAACGAAACAGTTCTGCACTTCTGGGCTAGTAGTGACTACGTTTGTAATACTTTTTTTTTATTAATTTTTTATTTTTTATTATTATGATTGTAATAGCATTTTGGTATCATTTCCATAGATTATTATGGCCTACCCTACCACAGAGATTCACTGAGAGTCGTCAAACTCCTCGTTGAAAAAGGTGCTGATCTGCTAGCCCTAGATAATAGGGATTTTACGCCTCTCATTTCAGCTGCAAATGGCGGCCCTTATCGACGTCATCCCAACTGTTAGGTATTAGATTTTCTACTTGAAAGGAAAGAACACAGCCGAGTGGAAAAAATAGAAGCAATGGAACTGGCCGGAGCAGTGATCCTGCAAAATGTAGAAAATACTTCACTATTTCACAAGGCCTTTACCTATTGGCGTAAAGCTCTTCATCTCCGTCGTCAACTGGAAGTGGATGATTTAGGTTTTATCGAAAAGCCTCGATTGCATCTGAAGCATGTAGAAACAACTGAATGGAACAGCTCAGCGGAACTAGAAGACGTCATCGAACATCCCGATAAATTCCAGATCCAATCGTTTCTCGTCCGGTTGAGGATCTTTTCCTTCAAGAGCTGGGGTGCTTTCAATTCAATGAACTTGTCTGATCTTCTGGGTTTTAGATTCAGGGAAATGCATCATCAGCTTAAATTAAGCGATATTTTTTACGTCATTTGGGCGATGTTGGAGACTCTGCTCAGCCGTTCTGATCTACGTGAAAACAAAGCCGCCCAGGCGAATATATGTAGAGTTGTCGAGAAACTGATAGAGGTATTTTCACGCCTTAAAGCGAATTCTTCTGAAATCAGGACTAAAGAAATCATCAAGACGTCGTTAGATCTCATAGTAGCAGCTACTGAATTTCATGAACTCGTTACGTGGAACTTGATTCAATTAGCAAATAACCTTTCTCATCTGCCACAAAGGTTACTGAATACAGATGCTATCGAGACCTTATTTAAAGTGCGCGACCAATGCGGAAGAAACCTGCTGCACGAAGCAATTCGTGATTCGATTTATGATGCCAATCTCTACGCTACCATCCGTCTCCTACTTTATATTGGATTCGACCCCAATGCTATCGATAAAGATGGAAATGCACCTCTTCACTGTCTAGTAAAACTCGATCAACGATGTTTGAAAGGTGATCTGAATACTATTGCCGTTTTGCTGCTGGATTTTGGAGCCCGACTGAGTCGAAAGAATGCAGATGGCAAAACAGCTGTTGACTTGTTGATCCGGAAGAATGAAAGAAAACGTAATAAGGACGCGAACCAGGGAAACATCGGCTGGAAACTACCTGACTGGTGCACTGAACTTCCTAAATTGACGTGGCTGAGCGCAAGAGTGATCCGCCGAAACAGAATTCCACATTTAGAATTACCTGCTTCTCTTATTTCCATGATAGAAAAGCATGAAGTCACTCTATAATAGTGGAACAATTCTTTCCTTTTTGATAAAATGTCGTTAAATTTAGTTTTCCTTTCTGTTCTTCCCTTGCGCTTGCTTCTTATTTACCACCTTACCTATATTAGTCACATTTTTTTCTCTTTTCTTTGAATTATTTAAAAATAAACAAGTTTTAAAGTAACGTCGTTTGCTTTCTTAGCATGAATAAGCTACAGTACAGTATGATGGCTACTTTGTACATCATATAATAAGTGAGCGCCATCCCCCTTCTTGTAAATGAAGAAAATAATGGAGATGCGGAGGATTGAACTCCGGACTTCTCACATGCGAAGCGAGCACTCTACCTCTGAGTTACATCCCCTTGTTACAACACTGGAAAAAATAGAATCTTAAAATGAGCATTTAAAAATACACGTTATATCTATGATACATCTTTTCGTAGTCCAACGTAGACTGATCGTGGAGGAAAGATGAGGCAGATCGAACTCATCGAAGCCAGCTTTTCACGGGGTCCAATCCTGGTCCCGATACTAATTGGCACTATTCTTTCACCGGTCTATTGGTATTTCGTGGTAATGACGCTTAGCCTTTGTCGATTACTAAATAAAGAAGAAAATATATTACATATAAGTTTTAAATTTTGATTATTACAGCAGGCTTGATATTTATATTGCAAGTTAATTGAATAACGGCAGCAATACAGCATGGAAAATGAATTGTCACAAAAGGAAATCCGTTTTTCCTTCATATAAGAAGATGTAAGACATATGAGAAATCCTCAATCACCTTCGCATAAGGTGATTGAGTGTGAATGACACTTAGTACTTTATAACTGATCTCCTCTTAAACTTGGTCTCCTCAAATTGCAAAGAATTTTGTCAAATCTGTACGGATACAAAAAGAAATGTGCAAAATCAGAAATAAACCGTTTATAACCACTATAATGGCCTTTTATTTCAATATGTAAGTGGATCGTGGTGTATAGATCTCTTGGCAGTGAAAAAAAAAAGTTAAATTCCATACAGTAGCGTCTGTACTTGGCAAAGGGTTAAGTCGTCTGTCTAGGCCAGGCCTAGACGGCACTTTTTCTAAATACTCGAGCAAGTACTACATTCCACTTTTTTACTGTATTCCACTTTTGAAATCCCTGGCAAGCGCTCCATTTCAGATAAAAAGACGCTCAAGGTATAGTATACGCAAGGTATTCTAGTATACTTGTTGCAGTTCAACTTTCTGCGCACTCAAACTATATAAGAGGGCGGAGAAGGTTAATATGCAATAAACCAGTAAAAAAGGATACCACCTAACCGTACTTTTTAAAACAAGTACAGCCTCCCTCCAAAATTCAGACCAATCCGGACTCCCGCTGTCCTTTCTGCTTTGTAAATACAAGATTTTTAAAAATATCTATGGGGTATATACATGTCAAGTGACATACTATATTCTGTAATAAAACGCGAATGAACGATTTCTGAGGTGTAAATCACGCACAGGCGTGAACGAGCCCTTTCAACAAATGTCTCTGGTTGGCTACGATTCATTGGGAATCGTTGGGACGAAAGCTTGTTATCTAATTGATAACCTTTCCAAAGCCCATGGGGGGTTCCACAACATCGATAAGGAACCCTGACGTTCGAGCTAAAATTCGCATAACACTCGAACACCAATGACGAATCGTTCCCGTGGCCATGGGGCCACATAATCGAACCAATTATTATTTTTTATTTTATTTATTTTTTAAATAGCAGAAGTGGAATTTATTTTTTAATTTAAATTATAAGGCACTTGCCAACCAGGATGTGATCGAGTTTCAGCAAGGAGTTTTCTACTCAAACTCTGATGGCAGGCAACATTGGTATAGTTGCACATGCGCTGGTTGTAACGACTGCACATACAGAGGATTTCATCTGAGATCAATTAAACCCTGGATGTATTTCACATAGACCACTTTTTTTACATTATTCAAACCTGCTTTGCGCTCTGGCAATATCGTACCCATTGAGGGTCCGCCGAGGTGAAATTGCAACTATTATGGAACATTTCACGTGGGTGGTATACGAGAATATAGAGTCTCAGTCTCGTCGGATGAAGTATGGAGAATACCCTCTGGTCACATTTTTTTCGGTTTTCTTGTATACCTCCCACATCTATATCTATAAAACAAGAAAATTGTCGTTATCTTTGTATCAAGAAATTCCCTGATTGGTCCAAATTTTCTAGGGGGAGGGGCTTAAAGAATGCAGTTGAGCTTTAAACTTGCAAATGTAGTTTTAGTATTTGAGGAATAAATTTGAAAGCTTATTAAACGCCAATGCTTAAACGCTAACAGTAAACCACGGTGAATTACTTACATATAAATCTTTTAGAGAACAGAACTTCACTTGCAACTATTTTCATAAGTAATAGAGAAACCTTTTTTAGCCATGGAACGAAGGTGGCCGTAAAAACAAATTGTCAGAATAAAAAAGTAAAATAGTTGCTGTTACGGGTTATAACACTAATACACTATACGATCAATATGGGCCAACTGGGAATATGTGATTAAGTTGTTTAAATCTGGTCATTTTTATTTGAATGATGGATTTACGAATAAAAAGAAAAACGAATCAATACAAATTTTAAAAAGACATTTCGGGCAAAGCCGAAGCAAGGGCCAGCTAGTAAGATTATAAATCCAGTAACGTAACAATCCACTTTGTATAAAAAGGCTGACAACAAATCAAGAGTACGGTTTTACTTATAAAACAGCAAGTGAACTATGAAATGAACGAATCTAGAAACTAGAATGAATAAAATTAAATAAAAACCGATCCATACTATTTTAAACATTCAATTGAGATTTTACTGGATTTCAGATGGGCCACTAGCGTTTCAGTCCAATTTAAATAGACCCAATTTTAGTCATTTACAATCAGCTTTGCGCAGTAGCAATATCATAACCAATGAGGGTCTCCCGAGGTGTGATTATTGCTAGTTGAAAACTTTTACCAATACCCCGCCTTGACGATGTGAAACACCATCGGCAACGGCAATTTTTGAATGCTCGAAAGAGCACCATATAACATTAATGTCAAAGACCAACAAACTAATAAAAAATTATTGGGCGTCTGCGTACGAGCGGGCGTGTTTTAACACTATCGACTTCAACTAGACTCGGCGAAGTTAAAACGAGCCGGTTAATTTGAATTAATTCACATGTCAAAGAAATTTACTAAGATTAAAATAATTGTTGAATATTTTTATAATTGTCGTCCTGAAGCCTTATTTATTTAAGAATGCTAAGAACACTTCTTTTAAAAATTCGATCTGGAGAGTTTAAAAAATGCTATGTTTTACCATTTGCACTATAGATATATCAGTCACAATACTCACGCGCAATATTGATCACATTAAACTGCGCTGATTATGTTATTCGAGTATGTGTAGCGGCATCTAAAACTAAAAATCCGCATAGAATTATGGGTGGTATTCTATATCTGAGTATAGGAGTCTTAGATGTAATCATCATTAATATAAATATGTAATGACCACTTATATAGCATTTTTAATAGCATATGATAATGAGATCACCATTACTCTTACTGTACAAGAAAAAAAAAACTGGAGATGCGGAGGATTGAACTCCGGACTTCTCACATGCGAAGCGAGCACTCTACCTCTGAGTTACATCCCCTTATTTCGTTTGTGAGTACAAACAAGGAAATCAAACTAAATAAATCATCTAAATACAGTAAAGAATCATCAAAGAAAAAACTTTATTATCTATGTTTTAAAAATAAAGACTTGCAAAATAATATGACCAGGTGAAAGAAATAACCCTGGTAACGTTATTCATTTCTGGTTCTGTCTCATTTTTTTTTTTTTCAAAGTAAGTAAGACTATGAAAATCTAACTAGATGGTGCAGTTCCTATTACATACATGATGCGGAAAATTACAAACGAGCGATTTGAAAAAAAATAAAGAAAAAAAAAATAATTAGATTAATGACTCCTTGTTAATGTCCGAAGAATATTAATGCGATTCGTAAGTGCTTTTTGACGAGGCGGACATTGTTACGCCAGAATAGTTTTCGTAGACTCGTCGTAGATTTATCGAAAGATTCAATCTCGTCGATAGATTTAAACCCCTTTTTCTCCATTTCATTACTCAAAACTTCAATCAACAAATCACTTTTAACTTGAATACACAATAAGTATACCTCAATGAGAACATAACCCAGGGGTAATTATTGGTTACGATGCGGTTACTGTTACTGTATATATTTTAGATGATTACGACTTGCTGTGCGCACCCTGTAACTCTCCAATCTCCACGCCGAATCTGTTACTGTAATTATTAGGAAAGCCATTCGATCAACCCAACGGATATCAAAAATGGCATTTTATTGCAAAAATCTATACCGCCATCATTTTGCTATCAACAAACTTATCTCCTCATCCCACATCATGCAGCATTCTAAAAGTGATCCATTACCTGATGTAAGAGTATGCGCGCACAGTAGAAACGTAATAAACACCAGTCTTTTTAAAAGTTCCAAACAAAGTTTTGTGTAATTCGGATGTTATTAGATCATTCTTTGTGAGTTTTACAGTGAAGAGTTTACAATATCTGATATATAGAGTGAATATATAGAGTCCTTGAAATGTGACATTCCTTTAAAATGAGGAATAAATAATTTCTTAATTTTTCTTCCTCCTTTTTTTTAAATAACTGTTCAAGTTACTTTAACTATCGAAGCTGTAGTTGTGCGGGAACGTTTCGGCGAAGTCGTTTTAACAGCAAGTTTTCTCTTATCGCCAGGATTTACATTCTTGAAATACTAAGATAAAAAGGAAATAAATTTCAAATCCTCATAGAAAAAAGGCATAAACGTAAAACATGAAAACTATAAATACATACTTCCAAAGAGGTTCCTTCATTGAGATGACCATCAGATTCGTTAACATCTTCTAGAAGCTCGTCGTTTGGTACACTATTCAAATCTACGTGAAGTTCAGGAAATGCCTCCTGATCGTCTTTACTGTCCGTGGGAGTCGCCCGATTGACTTGATGTAATATTAGCACTTGATCACTTTCTACTACTTTCTCAGTTTCATTGGTTTTGGTCTGATCTTTGGCTTGAAGCTTGTCCTTCAACCATTGTGGCAGTATTTCGTAAGAGAATTTGGAAACCCCTTGAACCCTATGAATACACTTCTGTCGATATTCTATAAACTCCTGTTTAGCCTGGAGAAACTGCTTCTTTATGTCTTCTTTTCGCTTAATTGATTGACTGGCATCCAATTTTAATAGAGGGATCTCAGCTATATCCCTTTTAAGGCATATTTCTTGATGGTTGATTTTTTCTACAGCTTCTTTGTAAGAGTCCAGCAATGAATCCAATAGGTCTTCCAGACTTGCATCATCATCCTATTAAAGAAACATTGTACCAACAATATGTAAAAAATGTACGAAAATTACTACCACTGTCGCTGGAGCAGGAACAAGCAATTCTTTTTGCTGTAAGATAGTGGGATCATTCATTGTGGATGTAAGAACTATTAAGCAAAGGAAATTACTGAGATGTCAGGACGAGAGGACCTTTGATAAGACTCGTGCTGTAGAACACTGATGACACAAATGAGAAATGCCAGACAACGATACGGTAGCTAACCCCTGTCCCCTACTTTAATCCCTTCTAAGTACTATAGGGAAGTAGAGATGTTACAAAGAAATACATATAAATATACATATCTTTACTTCCCTGGAGACAGTGGAGCCGTGGACGATGGTACTGAGAATCTATACTCGTCCCACAATAAATGGAGAACCTTTTGTCTCAAGGGTAGTGTGACAACCTTATTATGCTGCTTTTGTGTAACTGTCGAATCGTATGGCACAACCGTACAACAACAGGGCTAGCTACTACCATCAAAATTCAAATATCATGAGTCCCTGATCAAACCGTAGTGAATACAAAAACAAAAACGATTTATTCTCCGCAAATGAGAGCTACCATTCAGGCGTTCAGTTCAACAACGTTATAAAATTTACTCTTTTTCAGGCGTTTTAAGTTCAACCTTCAAAATAATGCGTAGGCCTATACAGTACCTAACTCTTTTTTATAAAAAAAAAAAAAAAATATATATATATAGGGAAATTATGACTCGTCACTTTGAGCCGATTTTTCAAATCCAAGTACCAAATTAATTATTTCATCCTAATTCTTTCAAACTTATGTAGATACATAGTAGATTTCTACCTGCTGAGATTAAAAGCTCACGGACAAGGTCACCATCTCTTCGTTTTCTGATATAACATAGTCGCTGTTCATTTTGCAGTACGGTACTGTGAAATTAATGATTCCGTGGAACTGCTGTGGAACTGCCGAAACTCCGCCCATTACATGTAGCACAGAACGTAGTACAGTATTATAATTTCGCAAGCTTAAAACGAGTCTGAATGCTACTGTTTTATTAAATAGACCATAAAGTATAACAGTACGTAATTTAAAATATTGTGACCCGCCACACACCTGAATGGTTCAACTTAGAGAACCCATTGCGGTTATCGAGTCTTCGACCAAAAATCAAAGCATCGATGCTTTGGAGTATCATGCAATAGGCTACCTCTGTAGTTCCAACGGAAAGTATATTGACTACCGTCATCGAACATACAGTATGATGGACGGCAAAACAAGGCTCAATCAGTTCCATGGCTATGAAAAACCATTTACTACAGTGCCGGCTCGGTTATACGGCCACTCTCTCAAGCGGTCATTTCGCTTATGCGGCCGATTTTTCGACGCACCACTTTTCAGCGCAAAAATGAGAAGTTTTAAAACAAAAAATAAAAACAAAAAATTCAAAAGTTGCATTATAAAAGCCCACTTAAGTGCTTATTCCCGTTAAATAAACGAGTACCTTTAAAGCTCATTATTTAAAATACTATTATTTTTAAACAGGATCGGTTAGATCATAGGAAACAAAAAGGATTTTCATCAAAATAATTTTACACATAAAATCTGAAAATGATAAAATATGGCATGACTATGGCTCGCGATGGTGCTGGAGGGCTGTAACATAGGGCCGCACGGGGGAAATGAGCTTATGGGGATTGTATACAGCGATAATTAATAATATTTCTTTTAAAATGTTGGGTTATTTTTAATGATCTAATTAAGTAGAATCTATAATAAATAAAATATACTTGATGAAACTCATTTATCATATAGTTAATTGTAGTTACCACTAGATAATCGAAAACTTTTGAGCATGCAAAATAAATGAATTCCTCTTCACAATTTTCTGCGTATGCTGTGCGAAACATTAACCGTGGCTTTTTCAATACTACTACGATCGGTATCCGGCTATGCGGTCGTTTCACTCATACGGTCACGCACCACATGACCGTATAACCGAGCCGGCACTGTAAGATTACAGTAATCAAAATCTAATGTACTGTATTTTTTCAAAATGCGCATCATCTGTCGGTATAAGACATTCAGTCGTTTCATAAAAATCCAGGTTTTAAGACTTAAAGCTAACTGCCCAATTAATGAATAAGATAAGGCATTTCAAGCTGCCCACAAAGAACAAAGAATATGGCAAATAAACAATCAACAACCTAAAGGGTAGTCATTAAAACATGTACTATAAAGTACCAATGGTGTTGGAATAATTCGACTCATACAAATACTACCTGTTCAGGTATTAAATAATTAAGATCATACTTCACAGGATCATTTCTGTAGTATATCTTGACGAGTTTCCTACCAGAAACTTGGACTCGAACCAACCACGATGACGAGACATGACGCCGGCTTCTGAGCGTGAAGCAGGTGCCGGATGACCAGTCGTAAAATTCGGCCTAGTCTCCGGAACCATTGATGACCGTTCTTGATTACCCTTCGGGATTATTGAGAGGAAGTCAGCGTTTTCAGAGTGGACTTTTAACTGAAAAATATAAAAACCATTTAGTGAATAAACAATCCATTTAAAAAAACGGGAATAAAATTTGTGTGGTTGTTGATGCTTTACATTTGTTTAAGCAGTATTCCTGTTTACTCCAGACCCTGGTCTAGCAGACGGATTATTGTTTTGTTTTGGTCTTTCAGGCACATTGCACATGGGCACATGGCACGCGGAAACTGAGTTTGAGCAGTTAGATGCAAAACTTTTTTCAAAGTATAAAACTAAATTTATAAAATAATTTTACTGCAATTTTTATATATTCTTTACAAATATCTCATGTCTAGTTAGTTAATCAATTATTTTTGGCTGTCACAAATGACTTGTTATGGTTAAAAAAGCAGTCGGGGGAACTCCACTTGAGTGGTGCAGCTTCTTATTATCATACATTTAAAAAATTAATTAAAATAAAAAAATTAATTAAAAGTAATTAAAATTAGCATTAAAATAATTTTTTTATAGAACTTTATGAATTGTTCCTAAATTAATATTTTTTTCGAAGATTTCATATTGTTTCATAAATTATTACAGGACAGCAGCAATAGTCTACTGATATGGGGCAAAATGTCTCCCAGCCCTCCAATGACTCCATGTCATCATCTTCATCAATACCTCACACTGAGCATAAAAATGGAGCCAGACTGAATGAGGGACAAATGACTTCTTCTGCGCTTACTCCTGCAGCAAAATTGTCCAAGATGAAACCGGCCACTTTAATTCACCAGTGTGAAGATTGTGAGTACAAGACCACGATGAAAGGACACTTGGATCGACATCGAAAGCACCACAGTGTTAAATCAGCTCATCAATGCCCGTGGTGCTCTTATTCAGTCAGTATGATGACTCATTTGGCCATTCATGTGAGAAATTATCACACCGAAACCGATAAGAAAGCTCTTTCTACTGAAAAACAGCAGGTATTGTTATTTACTGTATTTAAAAATTTCATTCTTATTATGCTCCTTTTACATTCATTTTTATTTCAAGTCGAAATCAGTTGCTAAGAAGAGTGCAGAGGAATGGCACTATCCTCCTACCAGGTGGAAGAAGAGGTACCAGTTTTGTGGCGATTGTAACTACAAATCAATTAAGAAATTTGCTCTGGATGCGCACATCAAACTGATGCATCCTTTCTCAACCACGGCACTCCAATCTCCCACTTTAGAAAAGGAGAAAAAAAAGTATCATCCGAAGGTATAAATTGTGTTTAAAGTTGCCATCGATTTTCTTGTATAGTTTTTTCTTTCTAGCCGGCATCGGAAAGCACCAGGGAAGAGTGGTACGTCTCTCCGAGAGGGAATAGACTAAGATACATCTACTGCGGAGACTGTGAATACAGAACGACTTCTCGCTTGTATATAAATCGACACGCAGGAAAGATGCATCCTTCATCCGCTACGGCCATTCCAGCAAAACTACACAAGGAGGAGAGGGCCGCGCGTCAAAATCATCTTGGAAAGGTAGATTCGGTAATTTTCTTTTTACAAATGACAATTTAAAAAACTTAAATTTTTATTATAATTATTATTCATTATTCATCTAGAAAGTGGAACTAGAAAAAGAAGAGGACGTTCCAATAGATACGCCTGTTTATGAATCCGACTCTTCTACTATTGAACACGCTCGTCAACACGCGTCCGTAAACGAACCTGTCATGATTCACCAAAAGAAAGCTCCTCCTCAAGTAAGCTGAATAAATATAGCAGTCTTCATCCTCATATTTTTATTATTTTATTTTTTCATTTTTTAGGTAGAGGTAATGGAGTGGAACAGTGGAAAAATATGTATAATGTGTACAAATATTTAAATAATTTTTTTTTTTTTTTACTAGATGCTGCACAAGAAAAAGGAGAAGAGTCATTCATTCCAATGTTTGGAATGCGATTACTCTACGAGCTATAAAAGCAGCATGACCAGGCACAAGCAGAGCCACCAACGGAATGGGAAATTCAAATGCTCACAATGCAGTTTCTCATCGCATTACCGATCAACCATATCACTTCACTTCAAACGTAGCCATCGTCAAAACTTGAATTTACTTGAAACTCCGGCTCGTATCCAAGTAATATTTCTCTTAATTCGATAATTTTATGGCGCTATACTTTACCACGGGTTAATTATTATTTAGGAGGTACCGTCGGAAGCAAGATTGAGAATACAGTTCGGCATTAAAGAATGCCGAGTGATGCTGCCTAAAATCCAGCCATTACCCATCAACGATATCTTTAGTAAATTCATAGGCCCTAATTATTATAAATATTTCAATTAACCTTTTTTTTTCTAGGGACGAACCCGGAATATACGGAGCAATTACCGCCTAGTAAAGAAGCTGCCCAAAAAATAGATGGTACAATATTAATTAGAATTCTTTCTTTTAAATATAGACATGATGCTTAAAGTAAAAGTACTGAAGTAAGAAAGCTCTTTCTACTGAAAAACAGCAGGTATTGTTATTTACTGTATTTAAAAATTTCATTCTTATTATGCTCCTTTTACATTCATTTTTATTTCAAGTCGAAATCAGTTGCTAAGAAGAGTGCAGAGGAATGGCACTATCCTCCTACCAGGTGGAAGAAGAGGTACCAGTTTTGTGGCGATTGTAACTACAAATCAATTAAGAAATTTGCTCTGGATGCGCACATCAAACTGATGCATCCTTTCTCAACCACGGCACTCCAATCTCCCACTTTAGAAAAGGAGAAAAAAAAGTATCATCCGAAGGTATAAATTGTGTTTAAAGTTGCCATCGATTTTCTTGTATAGTTTTTTCTTTCTAGCCGGCATCGGAAAGCACCAGGGAAGAGTGGTACGTCTCTCCGAGAGGGAATAGACTAAGATACATCTACTGCGGAGACTGTGAATACAGAACGACTTCTCGCTTGTATATAAATCGACACGCAGGAAAGATGCATCCTTCATCCGCTACGGCCATTCCAGCAAAACTACACAAGGAGGAGAGGGCCGCGCGTCAAAATCATCTTGGAAAGGTAGATTCGGTAATTTTCTTTTTACAAATGACAATTTAAAAAACTTAAATTTTTATTATAATTATTATTCATTATTCATCTAGAAAGTGGAACTAGAAAAAGAAGAGGACGTTCCAATAGATACGCCTGTTTATGAATCCGACTCTTCTACTATTGAACACGCTCGTCAACACGCGTCCGTAAACGAACCTGTCATGATTCACCAAAAGAAAGCTCCTCCTCAAGTAAGCTGAATAAATATAGCAGTCTTCATCCTCATATTTTTATTATTTTATTTTTTCATTTTTTAGGTAGAGGTAATGGAGTGGAACAGTGGAAAAATATGTATAATGTGTACAAATATTTAAATAATTTTTTTTTTTTTTTACTAGATGCTGCACAAGAAAAAGGAGAAGAGTCATTCATTCCAATGTTTGGAATGCGATTACTCTACGAGCTATAAAAGCAGCATGACCAGGCACAAGCAGAGCCACCAACGGAATGGGAAATTCAAATGCTCACAATGCAGTTTCTCATCGCATTACCGATCAACCATATCACTTCACTTCAAACGTAGCCATCGTCAAAACTTGAATTTACTTGAAACTCCGGCTCGTATCCAAGTAATATTTCTCTTAATTCGATAATTTTATGGCGCTATACTTTACCACGGGTTAATTATTATTTAGGAGGTACCGTCGGAAGCAAGATTGAGAATACAGTTCGGCATTAAAGAATGCCGAGTGATGCTGCCTAAAATCCAGCCATTACCCATCAACGATATCTTTAGTAAATTCATAGGCCCTAATTATTATAAATATTTCAATTAACCTTTTTTTTTCTAGGGACGAACCCGGAATATACGGAGCAATTACCGCCTAGTAAAGAAGCTGCCCAAAAAATAGATGGTACAATATTAATTAGAATTCTTTCTTTTAAATATAGACATGATGCTTAAAGTAAAAGTACTGTTAAACTAGAATATGAGGATAAAGAAGAAGAACACCAGGATGACCAAGACCAACAACATCGAAACTTGAATTTACCGGATACGCGTATTCACGTAATATTTTTTTATCGTTTTATTCATGGAGCTATACTTCACTAGAAGTTACATAATTTTCTAAGGAGGTGCGGTCGGAAACGATAATGAGACAACAGTTTGGCATCAAAGAATGCCGAGTGATCCTGCAAGACATCCAGCCATCATCAGTTACAGGCTCTTGAAGAAGAAAGAAAGAGCCTCGATCAAGATATGGAAGACGCTCAAGGTTCTCACGTTGGAGTCGTTCAAGTGCTGGAAGCGTTGCAGTTTGAATTAGATGTGTTGTCTTTGTCAAATATTCGTATTTGAGGTGAAAAATTTGTTCCAAATCTTGTGTGCTTTTGATTATCCTAACCAACACAGATCATATGTGTTATCTTTTAAAATATGATAACGAGTCTTTATGCTGGTCATGAATAAACTTGTCTTAGTAAGGTACAGTCGTACCGCAAGCTGGAATAAAATTTAACTTTCTATAACCTGAATTGTCCAGTTTTATGTAATACATCTTATAATTAATTGTTTTGAAGCCAAAGCCATGTGTATTTTCAGAAAGACATGGATTATATAATAAATGAAAATCTTATGATGAATTATGGACGATTTCTGGGACAGACTACATTGCCAACTTCAACACGAAAGTTTATTTTTTATTTAGACAAACAATACCAGCCACTGTATGTACAACTATTTACAGATGTTTAGATGTACAGTAGTGTAGTGTTAGGTAGTCATTAACGGCCCACTTCCCACCAATCGTCAACAGAAATTCTTCCGGATGATGAAATTTGTAAAACACTAAATAAAGTGATTGGATCAATACTTTGACCTTCGAAAAAAACTTCGGACTTTCATCGGATTTTAAAAAGCTTAACCCGATGAAGGGATCCTAAATAATTAAATTTGTCCGAAAAAATGATGAAATGAAATAAACCAATATCATCCAACGTTGGCGCATATTTTTCTTTGACGTTTGGTGGCCCTGAAAAGGGCCGATTTAATAAAGAAAGGATGTACAGTAGTGTTTAAGCCTTGGCTGGCTTGTCAGTCTTCTTGGGGAGAAGAACGGCCTGGATGTTGGGCAGGACACCTCCCTGGGCGATAGTAACACCGGAGAGCAGTTTGTTCAACTCTTCGTCGTTACGGATGGCCAACTGAAGGTGACGAGGGATGATGCGGGTCTTCTTGTTGTCACGGGCAGCGTTACCGGCCAACTCGAGCACTTCAGCGGCGAGGTACTCCATGACGGCAGCCAAGTAGACGGGGGCACCGGCACCGACACGATCAGCGTAGGATCCTTTGCGGAGCATACGGTGGATACGACCGACGGGGAACTGAAGTCCGGCCCTGGATGAACGGGTCTTTGACTTTCCCTTTACTTTGCCTCCTTTACCGCGTCCGGACATGATGAATTTCTTGTTGTGAGGGGTGAATTCAAACTATGAATGATTTTTGAAGAGGAATATGGTCAGTTTATATAGTCTCACAGAGAATGAAAGAGGGAAAAAGAAGAGCGCCAAAAGAGAAAACTATATGCCTATTGGGTAGCCAGCAGTAGAGTTTTAGAATCTACCAATGAACGGATTCACTCACCCTCTCCCGCCATTCCATCCATTGTTTGCTGCTCTTCTGTTATCTTCTATCGTCTCCCGCCATCTGGTTTATTGTTTGAAATGGACAGTTGGCCCCACCTTCCCACGAATTCCAATGTCTTTTGGCTCTCTCTTTTCCTTCAGAGAGGGGGAAAGTTTAGTATAAATAGGGTGCCACTCACCGCTAAACCGTCATTCGTAAACTCATCTCCGAGCTCATCGAAATGCCTCCCAAAGTCAGCGGAAAAGCAGCCAAGAAAGCCGGCAAGGCCTCGAAGAACATCGCAAAGGGCGACAAGAAGAAGAAGCGGAAGAGGAAGGAGAGCTACGCTATCTACATCTACAAGGTGTTGAAGCAGGTCCACCCCGACACCGGTATTTCCTCCAAGGCCATGACGATCATGAACTCTTTCGTCAACGACATCTTCGAGCGCATCGCCGGCGAGTCTTCCCGTTTGGCCCACTACAACAAGCGGTCGACCATCACGAGCCGCGAAATCCAAACGGCCGTCCGTCTTCTTCTGCCCGGAGAGTTGGCCAAGCACGCCGTCTCTGAAGGCACCAAGGCCGTCACCAAGTACACCAGCACCAAGTAGATTCTATCAATCTTCTTGTTTTAAACAAAACGGCCCTTTTCAGGGCCACCAATGTCTTAATGAGAAGGAAATCCTCCCAATTTATTTAAAGGTGATTTAGCTCCTATCAAAGTTTGGCGGAATTTTCTTTAGAGCGTGGACTTTTAGTATAGTCAAATTATTTATCTATGTGCGATAGGGCCTATTCAAAATGAAAGAGGCGTGACTAGCTTCACTTCACTAAGTCCGATGCCAACAAACCATTGACGATTGCAGTGGGAAGAATCTTGGAAATGAAGTTTTAAGCACCCATATATGCAGATATTTTCACGGACAAAGAATTGGAGGGAAAGAGAAAAATATTTACACCGTCGACCCAAATAGAGAACTTTTATGACCCATAGACAAAGAATTGGCGGGAAAATCCTCATCAGTGTTGAATATATATGTTCAAAACATAAATTACTTATCACGTCTAATTTCTAACCATGAATTTCTAACGGTCAAAGAATTCCAAATTGATTTTTAATTTTTTTTTTATGCATACTATGGCATCTTAAGAGGATTTTCTAGAGGGGGAGAGGGGAGAGTATGCAGCCTTCAAAAATGGACAAAAAATTGGCGGGAAACTCACTTTTGTACATACATATCCTCGTAAGTTTGGAACACAGGTACCACTTTTATTTGATGCTTTAATAAAAAACGTTCAAAACTGCATCAATTAAAGTATATAGCAAATTTTTTTTCGCGTATCCACTTGACGATATGTAAGAATAGCTTTCTTTTGAGCCACATTCGTAAATAAAGTAATCTTCTTTTAGGATGGACAGTGTTGCGGGAATACCCTTACCAATGCACGTATGCTAACCACTGTCATGCCGGGTCATGCTGTCAGCACAAACTACTGTTACCCGTGAATATTTCTTTAAAAACATTATGAGACTAGAGAAAGAGAGGCAGTAAATTTAGTTGTGATTTCCTTTTCTTTTTTTAAATTGGTGGCCCTGAAAAGGGCCGTTTTGTTTTGAGACGGTCAGATGGTAGTGGGTAGTTGTTTAGCCGCCGAAGCCGTAGAGGGTACGGCCTTGACGTTTTAGAGCGTAGACGACATCCATGGCGGTGACGGTCTTCCTCTTAGCGTGTTCAGTGTAGGTGACGGCGTCACGGATGACGTTCTCGAGGAACACCTTGAGCACACCTCGGGTCTCCTCGTAGATCAGGCCGGAAATACGTTTAACACCACCACGGCGAGCAAGACGACGGATAGCCGGCTTGGTGATGCCCTGGATGTTGTCACGCAACACTTTCCGGTGACGCTTGGCGCCTCCCTTACCCAGTCCTTTGCCTCCTTTGCCGCGTCCAGTCATGGTAGATATTCGAAGTGGTTCAAAAACTTTGAATGATTTTCTGACGGAAAAACAGGGGTTTATATACTCACCAAACGCCACCCTTCTTCTCTCCCCATTGGATGAAGATGGATCTTTCCCGCTTTTTCTCCCCTCCACCAATAGAGAACAATGAAAGAGGGCGAACAAAGACCTCCACTCTACACCGTACACACTCTAGCTATAAGAACCCCTCACTATTCTATTAACATCATTCTACAACTTACTATTGTAATGGCCCGTACTAAGCAAACCGCTCGCAAGTCTACCGGAGGAAAGGCTCCTCGTAAGCAGCTGGCCACCAAGGCTGCTCGTAAGAGTGCCCCAGCCACCGGCGGTGTGAAGAAGCCCCATCGTTACCGCCCCGGTACCGTCGCTCTCCGTGAGATCCGTCGTTACCAAAAGTCGACTGAGCTGCTCATCCGCAAGTTGCCCTTCCAGCGCCTCGTCCGTGAAATCGCCCAGGATTTCAAGACTGATCTCCGCTTCCAGAGCTCCGCTGTTATGGCTCTTCAGGAGGCCAGCGAGGCTTACTTGGTCGGTCTGTTCGAGGACACGAACTTGTGCGCCATCCACGCCAAGCGTGTGACCATCATGCCCAAGGACATCCAGCTCGCCCGCCGCATCCGAGGTGAACGCGCTTAAGCCGATAACATCTCCCCTCTTACAAAATCGGCCCTTTTCAGGGCCACCAATAAATAAAGAAAAGTTGTATTAACCGCCAAGTTTCGCGTAGTTACTTTTCACCCCTACATTTCGCAGAGAAAAAAAAAGTGGAAAAAGATATTTTTGTTTCGTATATTCATGAGTGGTTGTAAGAACGCTTGTGCTTAAATTTATTCGGTTTTGGGTGAATACTCCCGAATACTTTTTTTCAAATTGATTTTTTTCAAAGTGGATTTAAAAGGTATAATGTTTTGTTTCATTAGCAACAAGCAAACGGCGCCTGCTTCTCTCCAAAGGTTAAATTGCCAAGCATGCCATGCGTGAAGGCACAGACCTGGCCATCACCTAGTCACTTTTTTTTTTTAAAGCCACCGACTTGTAAACAACAGAAAGTTTCTCTTAGAGAAACGGTTTTGACTTTGCCATTTTTCGTATTGCACTGATTATTATTTATTCTTCGAAACAAGTCTATTTGACGAAAAAAAGTATTAAATTTTTCTATAACAAAAACTACACAGGCCATCATTAGTTTCAGTTTTTTGTATGAACCTATCAAGTGGTATTCAAGTTCAACTAAACTAATTTGTTTCAATATGAATACATTTTGAGTATACGCCTACTGTGGGTCAATAAACTGGTACTTTTGGGTATCTTTTTTTTCAACAGGGAAGCCTAAAAAAGGCGACAATAATACTCTTCATTTTTCCTGGATAAAGCCACTAGGGACTAGGGCATCATGTTTATTCAGACAAATCTTTCAAGAACGCCAAAATAAAGTACAAACAAAAAAAAGTTATTCTTTGTGCGCAAACAGAAAACATATAAGAAAATAAAAAAGATCATTTCAGTGTTGGAACATGAGGAACGAAATGTTGATGAGAGTAGCGCGACAATCTAGTCCACAACCTCCAAGTGGTCGTAGTGTTTGCCCAAGGTATCCAGCATCGTCTCGTACGGCGAATTGAATTTGCCATTCTCGAGGAAGGTGCGCAACATCTGGCCGGAGAATCCAGAGACCATGGCCACATTCTTTTCTTGCTTCGTGACTGGTTTGGAACGGTCTCCACCTCGCAAGTTCCAGAAGACGATTCCTAAAATCAAAATAAAACATGTTAACATTATTTTAAATATGAAATAAAAAATATTAATGAATAAATTACCAGGTAAAGGATATCCGGACTCGGCAAATTTGCGCTGGATGAGCATGTAATCCGTCTCGTACTGCTGTCCACCGCAGCAGTCAAACTCCATGTCGGAGAAGATGAAGATCGTCTTGACCATCTCGTTGGCCGGCAACTTGGCGGCAATGGCCTTGTTCAAGATCAAGTTGAATACAGCCTGTTCAAATTTAAATTTTTGATTGACCAGTTCAAATGAATTAAGAAAAGATGTAAACAAACCTGCATATTGGTATTCATTCCCCAATCCATGCGACGAGTAAACTCCACCTTCTCCTTCAGAGTAGGTTGATTCACGGCGTGCAGCTGCGGCGTAGCAGAAAAAGTACAGATGAGGCTATGAATAAAAACCAATTAAAATTTAAGTTAAAAAATATGTATAAAATAATAGATATACCCGTTGAAAGGCGGCTTGGAGAGAGCTGCGATGAGGAGGGAGAGAGCGATGGCCACATTCATCGGGTCGCCGTTCATAGAGCCGCTGACGTCGCATACAGCGAGAGCGCTCTCCAGCAATCCGACCTTCTTCAAGTTGTCGACGTAGCTCTTCCACTGCATCTCGGATACGTCCTCCATCTCCTTCGCAACTTGGGCGCCCTTCATGAACTCATTGACGATTTCGTGTGGAAGAAGAGCTCCCGACGCGATCTTCTTTTCGCCCTTCTTGACAGCTTCGAGGAATCCTTTGAAGTGCTCTTCATCTCGAGCAAAGAAAATCTTCTTGTAGCGTTTCATAGCGACGGAGGGGACGCGCTCGTAGTTGATTTCACTCCATCTAAAATGTAAATTTTAATTTAGTTCTAATAAAGAGCTTGAAATAAAAAATAATATCTGTCCGTATTTAAACCATTCAACACCTTTAAAAAAGTAATATGAATTTATAATGGTTCCATTTGGGAATGTAAGCACTTTAAAAGCGCTTACATTCGCCAAAAAGTGGCACTTTTTAGGCAAGTGGGACGTCATTTAGACACAATTGAACTTACTTCATTGATTAAAATTTGATTTAAAAGGCAAGCGGGACATCATTTAAACATGTTTGAGCTGTTTAAATTCAGTCGTTTTACGTTTTTAATGGAGTTTGATCGCTTCAAAGGCAAGTGGGACGTCATTTAAACAAGTATAAACTGTTCTAATTCAGTTAAAGGCACAATTTAAACTAAATTGAATAACTAAAAAGGCCTCTTACTTGCGCTTGGACATGTGCTTCTCCACAATGTCGATTGTGTCACGAAGAGGAGACAAGTACTTGCTCTGGTACGAGATGAAAGCCTTCTTGTCGTAATCCTGAGCAGTTTCACGGGCAGTTTTCTCACGAAAAAGAGACCGAGCAATGCTCCGACCGAGCTGAGTAGAGAGATCATAGGAACCGCCGATAGATGGGGCCCATTTTCCAGCCAAAGCGGTCGACTCCAACTTTTCCTTCTTGTCCAACACGTCGATATCATGCTTGAGAGCTGAAATTTACATAATAAAAATTAATTTAAGGTAAAACTATACAAATATAATTTAAAATATGAATTACCATTTGTGAAGCTACGGACGACAGCTTTGTACACGAGAGAGAATTTTTCGTCCTTCTCCATCAAGTTGGCGATTTGATTGGTGACATCTCTCTTCTGAGCAGAGTGCCTGGCCAAGGTTTCTTTGTGGCGCTGGGCGTGAATCTCTTTGGTCAGCTCTTGAATCTTTTCATCTGCCTTCTTCTTGGCCTCTTGGTCGGGCAGCTGAGCCTTGTAAGCAACCCAAGCTTCTCGACTGATGACTCCATTCACTCTCTTCCGAACAACCTCTTCCAAAGCGACTGTTTTGTAGTCGAGTTGCTGCTCATCCGTCTCCATCTTCTCGGCACCGACTTGCTCCTTGGTCACCAGAGCGACTTGGCCTGTCATGGTGAAGTGAACGAGCCAAAGAAGGTCCTTCCAGTAGCCGTGCAACGGCAAGTGCTCCAGATTCTTGAGCAGCGTCTGGAAGTGATTTTTGTAGAGCCAGCTGAGACAATGATAAAACTCCAATTTGGCCGCCTTGCCGCGACGGATGTCCCTCAGCTGGAAGATCAATTTGAGGGTGAGAGCTGCATTCTCCTGCCAAGCTGCTTCAAGCTTTGTGACAATGTGACCTTGAGCAGTATTTTGCATAACCTGGGAGAAGAAATAAATTTTTTATTTAAAATATTATGACTTGTGATGCTTAAATATAATACATCAAAATAGAAATCAAGGCAGAAGCTGGTTGTGGAGGCAAAGGTGTAGGATGAGTTCTCGGTGAGAGTCATGTTGGGCGGCATGGAGGCACTCACTCCGTCTGTGGAAGCCGGGGAGAGGAAGCATGTACTACCTTCAGCAGTTGCCATTTTGAGACCTTTTACAAGAATGGAATTGAATGGAAATTACATAGTGATTATTCAGGAGGCTGCAAAACTATTATAATAGGCTTACCAATGTGACAGCAGAGTAAATCAGTGAAAACTGGTTGCAGTGCACTGAGCTGCAGTAGACCACGTAGCAGCGAACTAATGGGCAGACTTTAGAGAGACAAAACAGTTGTAATACGCGTCTAACTATTGCGCCAACAGGTTGAATTCAATAGTTACCTATGTCGTGTAGCGGATAAAATGCCTGTTGACCATTGGGTACCAAAGAAATAATTAGATACGAGGGTGAGAGAGCAGAGGTACAGATCTAAAAGCACTGGTAGCCGGGTTGGTGAATCGTACGTATCAAAAACGTTGGAACGACACACTCACACACCGCACAGTGAGGTACACACCGCACGTGAGTACGTCCAAACACGATCCAAAATACCACTAAAGTACGGATGGTGGAATAGTTGCAAAAAATGTTACAAAGCGGAACTGGTTTATGCAACCTTTCGCATGCGGATGTAAAACCAATTTCTCTCTTCTTTTTCCATTTTTAAAGAAATCGGATTTACAGTACAATAAGATTTTCGGTGCGATGGATTATTTAAAAAAGTACCCGGGATCTAGAAGTAGAAAAATCATTTTTATTTAAAAAATCTCTGCTATGACTATTGGCAAACATCGTAGTTTAAACGATCTGGTTTCAATACCGTACTAATTATTACCACTTTATATCCAGCTATTTAATATTACTATTTTAAATTTGCTATAAGTGAGATCATTAGAAAAACATATAAATTACCTCTACAGCCTGCTGCTGACAAAACTATTTTAATTAGATATAATAATATTTGAATGGAACTGCACTTTTTTTCTTGGCGAAAAAGAAACTGTGTGACGACTTTGTTACTCCTGGCGAGAGTCGAACTCGCAGTCCCCGGCTCATTCCCGAGTTCGTAGGAGGCCGGTGCCTTATCCATTAGGCCACAGGAGCTATTAAATAAGTGATTAAAACAAGTAATTATATGGTATGTTACAATACGTGTTTTTGCTGAAATTGAAACATAGCAACATGACGCAGCAAATATCAGCATCGGCGAATGTGGAACAAATCTGATTTTTTTTTTATGGAAATGTTTTACAGCAAATATGGTACGCTATGTATCTCTTATTAGTCAAATTTTTTTCCCCTTCGTCTGTAGGTATTGTTTCTAGTTATGCTCTATTAATTCCATCATTAATTTATTATAGTTGATGCTATATCTTTATGAAAAATAAATTCAGACAATAATAATAATAATAATAAAGTTGTCGTTCCTTGGTACCTGTAATCTGTACACTCGGTACGGTACACCGTAAAAAAAAAATTGAGGATAGCTTTTTATTTCAAGTTACAAAGATCACAGGTGATCTCGCTGTATACCGTTCGTAATTTAAATAGCATAATTTTCTAAAACGGAAAGATATAGACTAAACTATCAGTGAAGATATTACATAATGCTTTCTTAGATCAATTATTTATATTTAAATCTTATAAAACAAGATTGAAACTAGAGTCAAGCACATCACTCTTTCATTTGATATCAAAATTGGACGAACATGAACCCATTTTCTAAAATAATAAGGCGCGTGCCTCGTCAGGTTACATATATTCCCTCAACTGCATAGTAGATTGGCATATGCTCGGACCTTACCATAACTAGAGAAAATAATTAGTGAAAATGATTGATTATATCGCCAAAGAAAATTTTAAAATGAGGAATTACATGAATGATTATGATTCAAAACTATCATGTTTAATTAAGGTCCAATACCCCGCCTTGACGATGTGATTATGTGAAATAACATCGACAACGGCAATTTTTGAATACTCGAAAGAGCACCTCATTGAATAAACGTAATTTACATATTATTTGAAGCTGTAATAAATGATGTGTTGTGGCTATTGAATTTTAGATGTAAATAATTGAATATTCATTGAATTGACACATGGCTCACATGCTTTACTGATTTCTTGAACAATTTTTTTTTATTCCATTCAAATTTGGCGAGAAGAAGTTTGAAGTAAAAATTTCACTATATCGTTAGCGCGTTATATACGTATATTGATCAGATGAAACTGCACAGATAATGTAATTTGAGTATAACAGCATTAAAAAAAATTAATGTGCGCATAGATATAGATAGATGGTCAGATGGACGATTTTTGATACTGTAGGTTTAATTGTACCTGATCTAATAATTAAATACACTATGTTATAATAAGCAGTATGACAAAAATCGGGATTTTTTTTCCTTTATTCTTCGAAAGTACCATTTTAAAATAAAATATCTTGTTCCCTACCGGTACTGTAGTATTTACCACATAATCAAAATACTGAACAAACAAAAACTGTAGCACCATCGCCATCTCATTTACGAAAAGAATATGGAGATGCGGAGGATTGAACTCCGGACTTCTCACATGCGAAGCGAGCACTCTACCTCTGAGTTACATCCCCGAGGTGTTTTATCCTAGAAATTATTAAGTAATATAAAAAGAACATAAGGAACATAAGAAATAATTAATAAGCTTCAAACGAACAGAAAGATTAATAAAAAAATAAAAAAATGTGATTATGCCAACAGCATCCCGTATTCCCAAGCGGTCACCCATCCAAGTACTAAAGGGACCCGACGTAGCTTGGCTTCCGGGAGCTGACGAGACCGGGTATGTTCTACGTGGTATGGCCGTTGACACTCAAATAGCGAAAAAGCGGGTATATATATACGAAGAAATACTCTGAAACCTGTTGAGTTGTAAAATAAATCCTTGTTTGAATTTTTGTATTACAAATCTCTTAGGATTTCAAATAATTTCCGGTATCATTACGAACTAATTATGAAAAAAATGAAAAAGCTAGCACATTTAAATCTTTACAAAACGTGCTCTAAATATGAATAGGGAACATTCAAATTACCCTCGCAAATACCTAATTATCAGGCATTGTTTGGTCTCAACAGAACTTATAATCTCCTTTGAGAAATTATTGGGTATTTTTTTTATCGGCGAAAATTTCGAATACTCCAATCGAAATTGCAACATTAGAAATGGCAACGGCACTTATTTGAATCTATGCCCTAACAGGCCTAAGTGTGTATAGAAGATATTCTTTCATAATTCATGCGAGTTAAAAAAAATATGTTGACTATATCGAAGTTATACTACATAAACAACGCAAAAGGATAATGAATTAATGAAAAAACGCATTATATCCCAAATGTTTTAAGATATTATTCATAATTTATATCATTATATCATTAATAATAATTTGGATTTTCAATATTAAAAATCATACAACGGGCATATGAATAGTATGCTTTAAATCAAGTCTTAATAGATCGGCACATTTAAAAGTTGAACCAATGGTTGGCGAAATTTCGCGAATGACAGGGGGTTGGGGAGGAAAAAGAGATTGTGAATTGTTCGACAGTTGCTTAGAGAAATAAATCATTCGATTGCGGTCCCATTAGATGGTTCCTGGAAACGGCATCGTAATTATAACAGCCCTTGGATCATATCGTCACTTTCATTACTCGGAAGAAAAATAATATCCGGACGAGAGGGAATTTCTATTTGACAGTTATTTGGAATTGCTGCGCTTCCGTTTTCAACAAAATGTTAAAAGTTATATTTTCTACTGAGAAAACTTGTGTAATTTTTCACTTACCGCTATATACCAAAGTTTTCTAAAATGCTTATGTGAATCTGTCCGATTATTACGTTGCGATTTTGCAATAGAATCTCGTAACCAGTAGAATTTTTGTTTTGCGTGCTATTTTTCCCAATTAAATGAATTGGACAGCTTTAGACATTCTTATCAAGAAGAACAGGATGGATAGAGCCCTTTCGGAATGAATCGTTTCCCAACAAAACCACTGAAACATTATAATTAGATATTCAACTAATAACACTCAGTGTCACGATAGATTATATTGATCGGATATTGAAGTTCCATCGATTTGCTGCCTGGTTTGAACGGCTATACGCTCACACTCGCTATTTTAGAAATATGTAGAAAATTAGAAAAATAATTACAAGGTTTAATAGGTGCGTGCACTTGCGACATTTTCTGTGTAATAGCACTTAATATCGTGCCACTTTCTGTCTGTTGGATTGCTGTGGCAAGGTGAAAAATTTGGTAATGGAATCTAATGGTTGCCTTTACATATGATAGGATTCGATGAGGCAACATTGTTCGAAGAATCACAAGGTATGGAAATTGACCCTACGAAAATCATTAAAAATAGCATACTTAGCCTACTCTCAATGTCTGTATAAATACCGTTGAAGAACATGAAGTAGTTAATTGTATCAGCGCTATTAATTTAGATCTATTTTGAAACTTAAAGGTTCCATGATGCGAACAAAAGGACTAAATAACAAATGCAAAAATGATGAATGATATGCTCTTCTAGAAACCGTTAAAAATATATTTCAAAGGATGTGGCTAATCTCGGGGAAGATTATTTGTTAAAACCCGGATTTCACTTGTTAACAAACTGTTGCCAGTAATGAAATATTTTCCTTTTGAATATTACTTTTGAAGGCCTATATTAATCCTTTATGTGATAATAAAATGGTTATTTTCCATTTCATTTAAAAATGTAACACGAAACAATAAGACATGGTCATACAACAGATTGCCTAACTTTTATAGTAAGAGAAATAAGTGAAATTTCTATAAAGCGTTATTTCCATTTTACACCAAACTGGTGAATTTCGTATGACATCTAATCAAGCATTTCCATGGGAAATTGAATGTCTTATATCGATAGGAAGGGAAGGAGGTAGACGAGGGGAAACAGATGGTGAACTTTCCTACTGCCGCCGAAACTCGTAATCGTTTCTTCGAGCTTCCACTTGATTCTTTGATACGTCATCGTAATCATAAACATTTTCAATTTCCTCATAGATGTCGGATTCGGGACGATTTGGCTGTGATCGTGGCGTGCCTGCAGCCGAGTTATTCGCAGAACTGGTTTCATAAGGCCGATGATTAAGATTGACGGTTGATGCTTCAGCCGATTTACCCTTATTGATTTCATTCAATCTACTTATGGTTCTTAACCTGCCGGATATAGATAAAACTTATCTTTTCGTTAATGTAATTATATTATATGTATATATACTTGTTACGGCGATGACGAAGGATGAAGAACACTACAAGAAGACCGACGATGACTGCAATAGGAACGAAAATACTGACAATCAATTCGTTGAAATTCGCTTCTTGAACGTCCACCCACTGCCCCTCTTCATTACATTTCACCAAGACTCCAGGCGAAGGTTCTAAAAGCAGAAATCCATAAATATAACGATCATTAGCTACATTTTTTTTACCTATACCTGAGCCGTCAGTGTAATAGTACTCGGCGATTGAACTAGGATCAATAGAACCGTTAAGTAATCTCCATACAAGAGCAGTTCCTTTTGAGTCCGTTTTGTCGGGTGGATACTGGCCACAGTCTATCTCTTTTGTGAGAAATTGAAGTCATGCACTATATAACTATAGTTCAGGACAAATTTCTCAAATTTTACTTTGGCATAGAGGAGGACGCTCCCATTGTCTTCCATTGGGACATTCTCCCACACCGTTGCTGTCGACTAACCGGAAACCGGGATCGCAAGTGTAAGTAACACTTGTCAATTGACCTCTGGTAATTGTATTCTTCGAATGACGCGGGGACTCTGGAAGGCCACAACGATTTGTTCCAACTTTTTACGAAAGAGAAACAATTAAATAATTTAAAAAAATTAAATTTATTATGGTAATAATACCAAATACCTCGGGCTGCAAGTACACGAATTTCGCACAATTTGGTATTCATAGGGCATTTAAGGGCAATAACTGGGGCCGTATTCGACCCCACAAAAGATTGGATCATTCTCCCCGGATTGATTTGTTCTGGAAGGCACTCCGAGCCATCGTCATTTCTGTTTGGAATGCGAGGCATAAATACAGAAGTACTCATGTCACCCTGTGGTCCTACCTTATTAGTTTGATAATTCAGAACTAAAACAATATTCGGATGGGAGGGAATTTCGACCTGGCAATCATTTGGGGTCCCTATTTTGTTTAAATAGTGGTTTTTTTTTATTAAAGGTTAAATTTAAAATAGAAAATAACAATACATTACCTAAAATGTCGATGTGAATCCGACCGGTCACCGTTGAGTTTTTCAATCGAATTTTATACTCAAAAACGTTTTGATTCGTGGGACTCATTTTTCCAAGTTTTTCAATACTTAAACACGTTCCGCTATCTTGATCAAGAAGATCGGAATGAATTGAATCCGCTTTAAACGAGTCACTCCTTAACAAAGATACTGAACCAACGAAAAGTAAGCCATTTTTAAAGGATCTATTCTTTTTTAAAACATTATTATTTCATATCATATTACCTTGACGACATAAAGGAGCATATCCGACCCATCTTCCATCGGAACCACAGTGTCGTTCATCGCTCCCGAATATAACAAATGTTGAGTTAATGCAGGAATATTTCACTGTATCTCCAACATTGTAGGAATCTTTAATTGGGCTGTACGTTGTACTCCATGGTTGACTAGGTTTACCGCACTGAAGGCCTATTAATAATACTCGTTAATGACAAATCGTATAGGTTGTATATTTCATTCTATACAGATACGGTATTTAGCTTACCTTGATTTTCGTACACTTGTATTTCCGCTAATCGCACCAACTGACGAGTATTTACAGTGACAGTAATATTTTGGGTTAACCTTCCGTATAACTGCTCATCATCAGTTGATCTTTTGTTATCGGTTGTGTTCGGTAGGCAGTAGAACGCAAATCTCAGACGGTCGGGTGAGGACAAAAGAGGTTGCTGACCTGCCGGAGTACAGGGAATGCTACTGGGCGCAGTTGGTGGACCGTTAACTCTATGCCGAGTTTGAACCTCTACCCTCCACATATTCTCTGATTAATAGGTATATGTTAAAATGCTATAACGTAATTGCATTTAAATAAAATTTTGGAATAGAATTTAATCAACTTACGAGGTGGATTTAAGAAGATGACATAGACTACATAAACAGGAAACTGTCTACCTAAACCTATCTCCCAACTTGATGGCCGCCCATTCCTATTAGAGACGTTGATGTACGTAGCAGGATCTCCATCTATAAGTGCATCGCCTCCATTATTGATATGAATGATTCTATTGGTATCATTTGGATGTCTCATCGCGATATTTTCCGACGGATAGCAATCCACCCTGTGATTGTGATTGATTTGTCCGTCTGACGGTTTGCAGTTTGGTACAATAGTCGGTAAAGGGATCTCATGATCTCTTGGGCACGTGGGCGTGACCGGTTCATCTTCGCCACTAGGATCACATGTGCTTACCAGTGCCGATGTATAAGATGTACCATCATTTTCACAGCGGTCTAAGCCTACATGTAAATCCATTTATTTTATAAGCACGATAATAATGTTATAATGAGAAACATACCATTAGTTATTCCTTTAGACAACGAAACGAATAATAACAACATCGCTGCGATTATATACACCTTTTTGAAACTTGGAGGTTCCATGGCGGCTATAAGGTGACTAAACATTTGCAAAAGAGATGAACAATCTTCTCAAGGCTAAAATATGTTTCAAACGGAATTGTGGTTAACCGTTTAAAATCCTTCAGCAGATTATTATTATCTTCAACCCAGATTTCAGCGGTTGAAAAAGAAATAATTTTTTTTAACGTTTTTTAATAACCATTCCTAAGTTTTTCACACTGAAATTAAGATAGCAAAGTGCATTTGATATCAAAGTTGGACGAACCCGAGCACTTAATTTCTTTTTTCAAATCTATGGCGCGTGCCTCAGGTTACATTTCCTGAACTGAATGATAGATTGGCATATGCTCGGACCTTACCATAACTAAAGGAAATAATTAGTGAAAATGATTGATTATAGCGCCAAAGTAAATTTTAACATGAGGAATTAAATGAATGATGATTCAAAACTATCATGTTTATTTAAGAGCAAGAAACGGCTCTTAAATCACTTTAACTTTCACTTCCCAAGTTAACTGTTGCGCTCATAATCGTGTTTCCCTGCTTTGTGTATAAATAATTCAAATTTCTAGATTTACAACCAGCTTTGCGCAGTGGCAATATCATAACCAATGAGGGTCTCCCGAGGTGTGATTATTGCTAGTTGAAAACTTTTACCAATACCCCGCTTTGACGATGTGAAATACCATCGACAACGGCAATTTTTGAATGCTCGAAAGAGCACCTTATTGAATTAATGTAATTAACCCCTTATTTGAATCTATTATTGAATTGTTGTGTCTATTCAATTGTAGATGTAAATAATTAAATATTCATTGAATTGACACATGGCGTACATGCTTTACTGTTTTCTCGAACAATTCTTTTTATTGCAATCAAATTCGGCGAGAAGAAGTTTGAAGAAAAAAACTTCATTATATCGTTAGCTTCTCACATGCGAAGCGAGCACTCTACCTCTGAGTTACACCCCCTCTAAATTAGGGCAAGAATAAATAATTAAGTGGTATAAAAAGAACATAATGAACATAAGAAATAATTAAAGGAAATGTTTTAAAATAAAACGAGTCGCAACTTATTGTAATGGTTTTTTTTAAAAAAAAAGCTTCAAACAAACAGAAAGATTAATTTAAAAAAAGAAAAAAAAGGTTATGCCAACAGCATCCCGTATTCCCAAGCGGTCACCCATCCAAGTACTAACGGGACCCGACGTAGCTTGACTTCCGGGAGCTGACGAGACCGGGTACGTTCTACGTGGTATGGCCGTTGACACACAGAGGGCGAAAAAGCGAGTATATATATACGAAGAAAAACTCTTAAACCTGTTGAGTTGTAAAATAAATCCTTGTTAATTGAATTTTTGAATCACAAATCTCTTAGGTATTTCAAATAATTTCTGGTATCATAATGAACTAGTTATTCAGAAAATGAAAAAGCTAGCAAATTTAAATCTTCACAAAGCGTTCTTTATAAATGAAGAGTGAAGATTCAAATACCTAATTGAGCAGTAAATAAACATGCGACATAAAAACGATGCTGTTTTTAATACTCATTTGATATAAAAACTACCTGTCCAGGTACTGACAAACTAAGATCATACTTCACAGGATCATTTCTGTAGTATATCTTGACGAGTTTCCTACCAGAAACTTGGACTCGAACCAACCACGATGACGAGACACGACGCTGGCTTCTGAGCGTGAAGCAGGTCGAAGTTAACCAGCCGGGTAACCGGCTAGTTTCCACGATCATTGATGACCGTACTTGATTATCTTTATGGATAATTGAGAGGAAGTCAGCGTGTTCAGAGTGGTTAACTAACATATTCAACATAAATTTTATCTCACAGCGTAATAATCTCACATAAATATTGTGCTCGATATTGTGCTTTTGGACTTACGCCGTGTTAAATGAGAATATATATAACATTATAAATATTAATAATATACTATTATTTTTAAATAAATGTATACAAAGCCACAAAATTCGCAACGTCCGTTATGCGGTCCCTGTTTTATTTTGAAAAAAAAAATGTAAAAAAAAAATTATTTTTCACCATGAAGTATTCCTGTTTATTCCATAACCTTTCAAGGCTGCTAGCAGACGAATCAGTTGTTTTGTTTTGACAGGTTGGGGAGACGGAGACACCTGTTACGCCAACCTGTTGAGCGTTATTCTTTCATCGCTTTCATTTGTGAAATTGAAAACAACATATTCAAAAAGTATGCAAATTTTTGCATATATCGTTCCTCCAATTTTTCTGATTAGTGGTTACATTTTTAACTGCACAGCTCTATTATTCCCCTTGAAGCTATAATAGTGCAACTGACTTTCAATCTTTGTCAATTTTCTTAAATTACTATGCGGTTATAATAAGTTTATTAAGGCAACAATTTATGCTGAACTAAGTATACATTTGTAATTTTTCAGGTAATTTATTTACAATCTTCATCCAGCAGTGACTAGCAGCAGTATGGAGGAGCAAGGCTCATCCTTTATCAACCCCACATCACGATTGTCACCAATAATAACTGATTCTGATCATGGAAATAATGGATCAACCAGGCAACTTAGAGTATTGGAATCTCCAAGCAACATCAACCCAAATACTGGCAAGAAAAAGTTGCAGCCCTCCTCTCCTACGGCCCTTCCTCCAAGAACAAAATATCCAAAAAAATCGAAAAGAAAATCAAAACGATGTGAGGAAAACTCAAATAACCGGCATTTAATTGCTAAATTCGGCTGCTCACAGTGTGAGTACCGGACTAACTTCCCTCACCGATTACAACGACATAAAGAGCTTCATCAGAAGAAATCCGATCATCAGTGCTCCTATTGCTCCTATTCTGCTAAACGAAAAAGAGATATTTACTCTCACATGAAGAGCTATCACAAATCGCGCACCAATCAGGTTGGTTTTATTTCTACCATGTATTATCGTTTCTTAATTTACACTTACATTTTTATTTCTATTTAGAACGGACAGTGGTTTTATCCTGCCAACGGTGGAGCAAGAATAAGGATCTTTGGCTGCGTGCATTGCAAGTACAAGACAAGGGAGCGCAACAATTTAGTGAAACATATGGAGAAAATGCATCCATCGTCAACTTTTCCAACTTCTCCAGCACCACTGATCAAAAGGAAAGCAACAGTAATGGATATGATGCACCAGTGCGCCGACTGCGAGTTTGAGACTAAATGTCCTCGAGACTTTGGGCGTCACCGAATGTATCACGAAGAGAAATCTACCCATCAATGTCCTTGGTGCTCTTACTCGGTCAATTTTGCAATTCATCTTACTCGTCACGTGAAACAGTTTCATACTAAAATTGACATGAAAGCCCTTCCTAGTGATAAACAGGTAATAATAATAATTTTTTTAATCATATTAAACTAAAATTTTAATTGTGATTCATATTTAAAGGTGAATCCAGCTCCGCCGGTATCTACCAAGAGGACAGAGCAGTGGCATTATTTTCCCAGTGGAATCAGGAAGAGATACAAGTTATGCGGTGATTGCGACTACAAAACAACGACCAACTTTAATCTGGATGGGCACATCAAACTTGTGCATCCCTTTTCAACGACCGCGCTCCAGCCTTCTATAACGAATAAAGAAAAGAACCGATTCCGCTGCTCTCATTGCCAGTTTAAAGCTGAATTCAGAGCGGCACTTGAACGGCACGATGCCTGCCATCGAAATAAGTCTGCAAAGTATCGCTGTCACCTCTGTAGCTACTCTGTTAATCATCCTGGTCATTTGACCGTTCACCTCGCTCGTCATCATCGGGAAAACAACAATAACAAACGGGTAAAACTTTTTTATTTATGTTATTGTTATCATTTAATCATAATACGTTATATTTTTATAATTTCAGAGAGCAGAGAAGAATGCCAATTACACGGATCGTCAGACATTAACTTGTCGGTATTGTAAACAGTTTAAAACCACTTCTCTATTCACTTTGAAGAGGCACGTTAAAAAGTCGCATCCGTTCTCTCTATCGGCGCTTCCACCTCTGCCAAATAAGAGTGAACAGTCAAATCATCCCGTGAAAAAGAGTGGCACTAAAGTAGCCGAAAAATCTCATCAGGTATTTTTTGTTTTAAATTTGAATTGATCTAACTATTTTCATGTTTTTCTTGACCATGTTTTTAGCCGGTGGGAGACATTGCCTCGCCAATAATTCCAGAAGAAACTCAAGAGGAAGCAAAGACTACTGATAGAGAAGAGTGGTACGTTCCTCCAAGTGGGAAGCGGACGAGATACATCTACTGCGGGGATTGTGATTATAGAACGGTTGCCCGCTATTACCTAAAGCGACACGCTGAAATTATGCATCCTTCATCCACCACTGCGAACCCAGTACAACCGCCCAAAGAAGCCTGGACTAAGCTACGACGGTGCGCTCACTGTGACTTCTCTTCTACGAACAAGAGACAGTTTATAAGACACCAAGTCTTTCATGAAAACCAATCTGAGCATCAGTGTACACAATGCTCGTTTTCTGGTACCACTATTTATCAGTTGAAGATGCATTTGGCTCGCAATCATCGAGAGATCCCCAAGAAATCATGGTTGCAGTGCTCTATGTGCAGCTTTCGGGGCGATAAGATGAAGAATTTGATACGTCATCAAGCTTTGCACCAGGTCAAATCTAAATTTCAGTGCCACCTCTGCTCGTATTCTGTTAAAACCATTGGGAACTTGAAGCGTCATCTGAATAAACATCATCCGCCCGAAGAGCCCAGTAGCGACGAGGAGAAAACTAGTTCCACCATCACCACCAGGAAAAAAGTATAATTATTTATAATTAGTAATTAATGTTATAACGTACTCATTTATCTTTTAAATTTTTCCCTACTAGGAGGTTGAAGATGCACCTGAAATTGATGCAGCTGATCCCATGGAGCCAACCGTTTACGACTGCAAATTTTGCGACTTTTCTACTGTTCTCATTCGCGATATGAAGAAACACAAGTGGGGTCATAGACAGAACGAAAAGTACAAGTGCACTCTCTGCTCGTACTCTTCTAACAGTAAAGGCGTCAGGAATCGGCACATGAATCAACAGCACAAGAAATCCATCGTCAAACAAGTAAATAAGATTTAGTTAATCAAAGTTCCATTCAAATTTGATTATTTATTTTTTGAATGTGATTTCAGGCAGATGTGATTGACGTCGGAAGTGAAGAGGTAATATTAAGCAGAAATAATTGTCTCTTCATTTTTATAATTATTTAAATGTATTTCTATAGGCATCCATGAAGAAGAAGAAGAAACATTTACACAAATGTTTGGAATGCGATTACTCCACATCCGAGAAAAGCAACATGGATAAACACAAGATGAGCCACCAACGGAACGGGAAATTTAAATGCCCCCATTGTAGCTTCTCATCGAATTTTCAAAATCCTATATTCCTCCACTTTAAATATGGGCATCATAGGAACTTGAAAATGGGAGTTCCAGCTCATGCCCAGGTATTTCTTTTTTTAATAAGTGATCTATAAAACTCGTATATTGATCATTTTCATCTTTTTAGGAGATGGAATTTGAAGAAAAATTGAGAAAACAATTTGGTATCTATGAATGCCGTGTGATGCTGTATAACATCTTCTCTATCAAAGGTATATAACTGATTTTATTCAGTTCTTTATTATTTATTATTTATTTACCCATCTTTTTTCAGGAATGAATTTGGAAAATGAAGAACTGCCTTCCAAAGAAGCCGATCAAATAGCGAATGGTAAAAATAACATTCTCTATAAATATACTAGTAATATCAATGCTCAATTTAAATAAGTTACAGGAACACTAGAAGTTGAAAATCGACTTATAGAATACGGAAAAATTCAGTCGCTACGAAGTCGGACGAAAATCATGAAAATAAAAGAGCGGATAGCCGAAAAAGAGGTGAAAGAGATCTCCTCTAAGAAGATGGACGTCCAGAAGATAATCGAAGATATACTTGGAAGAAGGGCGTTGATAGAATATGATTTACGATCAGAGCAATGTAACCTACTTGAAATGAGCCTCTGTGCGCTCGATGAGGAAGAAGACCAAAGCGGATTAATGGAACCAATGGAAGAGAAAATAAAGAGCTTGGAGAATGAGTTGATTGTTATAGATAGGGAACTATTTGCAATGCAAGAGGAAGAAAAGAATCTCGCCCAAGATCTGGACGATGCCCAAAACTCTCACTTGGGAATCGTTCAAGTACTCGAATCGCTTAAGTCGGAATTGGATGGGTTATTGTGAAATGATTGTGATTATGATTCTTATTTATTAATTCTTGATTGGCTTTTCTAACTCTGGAATTTACGATAGGCTACTATATTGCCTCTTTGTACCCTTTGAAAGACTCAACGTGACAACGTCCACTCGCGTACATCCCAGTAAGTTCAATTTTATTTTTCAGAGCTTCACATGAATTGTAAATAACGAGATGTGTCCACTGATTTGAATAAAATATTGGCGGTTTCTACTATTTGTCAATGTTAAAAACTTTGAATTAAAAAAAAAATATATATTCAACGGCTGCGTTGAAATCTCTTCCCTGATACATAACTCACTAACCAATTATGTGAGATTGCGAGACGCTCTAAAAAAGTCATTTGTCATTCCTTCCGGACAACGTGTTGCACTTCAGGTGAGAAAAATAGCTCGTTCTCATTGCTCAAACTGTTAATCGTAGTAATTATTGTTTACTGGAAATTAACATTAGCTATTTCCTCTCTTTAAAGTTTTGGTGGCCCTGAAAAGGGCCGATTTAGTATACGAAAAAGTGAGTGTTTAAGCCTTGGCGGGTTTGTCGGTCTTCTTGGGGAGAAGAACGGCCTGGATGTTGGGCAGGACACCACCCTGAGCGATGGTCACGCCGGAGAGCAGTTTGTTCAACTCTTCGTCGTTACGGATGGCCAACTGAAGGTGACGGGGGATGATGCGGGTCTTCTTGTTGTCACGGGCAGCGTTGCCGGCCAACTCGAGCACTTCAGCGGCGAGGTACTCCATGACGGCAGCCAAGTAAACAGGAGCACCGGCACCAACACGATCAGCGTAGGATCCTTTGCGGAGCATACGGTGGATACGACCAACGGGGAACTGAAGTCCGGCCCTGGATGAACGGGTCTTTGACTTTCCCTTAACTTTGCCTCCTTTCCCGCGACCAGACATGATGAGTAGGGTGGAGTTAGAGCAACTACGAAACGAGCAGTTAATAGAATGATTTCTAAGAGGGACAGCACTGTTTATATAGCTACTGACGCACACAAAAGAGGAGCCAGAAGTAAAAACTATGAATCTCATTGGCTAGCTAGTATGAGTAAAAGAATGTTTGGTACTGTACTCACCAATGAGCATCATTTTCTCCCCCTCTCCCGCCAAGGCGACCATCTGCTCCCTTTGTTCCGATTTGGCTCCCCTCGTCGACATGACGCACTCGTCTCTTGGCTCTCTCTTTCCTATGAAGGAGGGGGGAAATTTAGTATAAATTGGTTCAGAGAATTTCACACTACCATTCATTATTTCATTTTCTCATCTCCGAGTAAACCGAATATGCCTCCCAAAGTTAGTGGAAAAGCAGCCAAGAAAGCCGGTAAGGCTTCCAAGAACATCGCAAAGGGCGACAAGAAGAAAAGGAAGAAGAGGAAGGAGAGCTACGCCATCTACATCTATAAGGTGTTGAAGCAGGTCCACCCCGACACCGGCATCTCCTCCAAGGCCATGACCATCATGAACTCTTTCGTCAATGACATCTTCGAGCGCATTGCCGGCGAGTCTTCCCGTTTGGCCCACTACAACAAGCGCTCGACCATCACGAGCCGCGAAATCCAAACGGCTGTTCGTCTTCTCCTCCCTGGAGAGCTGGCCAAGCACGCCGTCTCTGAAGGCACCAAGGCCGTCACCAAGTACACCAGCACCAAGTAGATACTGTCAATCTTCTTGTCTTAAACAAATCGGCCCTTTTCAGGGCCACCAATATTAAAGGATAAGTTATTGCTGACTAGTAGCTCCCAAACAACTGCTGCCAAATCACTGAACGATACCAATATACCAATGAAATACATATATTTTCACAGAACTGCCACACTTCCTATCCGAATAGTAAAACTTTTTCTAATATGAATGAATATAAATGGTGAATGGAACTTGAAACCCTTCGCACATCAGCGGCGATTGTCAAGAGACTCATTTTTAAGTTTGTCGATACATATTTTTTGATTTAGTTTATGTGAATTAAAAGCAGGCGGACAAAGGGAAAGCGGGAAACTTTGTAGCTGAAGTAAATTATAAACTAAGCACTTATGCCTGCTAGTAGTACCCTTCCTTTCCCGTCGTACATTGTCAGAGGTAGAATTTAAAGTGAATAAATTCTGCATGTCGCCAATTTAATACAACAGAAAACTCGTTAAGTTCTTTTTTTTGCTACAAACGTATTTGCTATTACTTGCTAGAACAGTCTTTTTAATTCAATTTCTTTAACAATGCTAGTTAATGGAAGCCCCATGTTGTGAGTAGCGAGTGGAAACGTAGAAAAAAGTTATGAGGGATATACTTTTTGATTCATCTGCGCCGTTTGAAAGCTTCAGCATATTAAATCTTATTAAAAAAAAAAGTAATAACTTAAAAATAAAGACTACATGGTGGCAATAATTCATTCCTTTTAAAATTGGTGGCCCTGAAAAGGGCCGTTTTGATAAGTTGGTCTGATGGTAAAATAGTTGTTTAGCCGCCGAAGCCGTAGAGGGTACGGCCCTGGCGTTTAAGAGCGTAAACGACATCCATGGCGGTGACGGTCTTCCTCTTGGCGTGTTCTGTGTAGGTCACAGCGTCACGGATGACGTTCTCGAGGAACACCTTGAGCACACCGCGGGTCTCCTCGTAGATCAGACCGGAGATACGCTTGACACCTCCACGGCGAGCCAGACGGCGGATAGCCGGCTTGGTGATGCCCTGGATGTTGTCACGCAACACTTTTCGGTGACGCTTGGCGCCTCCCTTACCGAGTCCTTTGCCTCCTTTGCCGCGTCCAGTTATGGTAAATATTCGAAGTGGTTGAAAAACTTTGAATGATTTGCCAACGGAAAACCAGGGGGTTTATATAGTCACCAAACGCCACCCTTCTTCTCTCCCCATTGGATGGGGATGGATCTTTCCCGCTTTTTCTCCCCTCCACCAATAGAGAACAATGAAAGAGGGTGAACAAAGACCTCCACTCTACACCGTACGCACTCTAGCTATAAGAACCCCTCATTTTTCCAACGGCATCATTCTACAACTTACTCTCGCCATGGCCCGTACCAAGCAAACCGCTCGCAAGTCTACCGGAGGAAAGGCTCCTCGCAAGCAGCTGGCCACCAAGGCTGCTCGTAAGAGTGCCCCTGCCACCGGCGGTGTGAAGAAGCCCCATCGTTACCGCCCTGGTACCGTCGCTCTTCGTGAGATCCGTCGTTACCAGAAGTCGACTGAGTTGCTCATCCGCAAGTTGCCCTTCCAGCGCCTCGTCCGTGAAATCGCCCAGGATTTCAAGACTGACCTCCGCTTCCAGAGCTCCGCCGTGATGGCTCTTCAGGAGTCCAGCGAGGCTTACTTGGTCGGTCTGTTTGAGGACACGAACTTGTGCGCCATCCACGCCAAGCGAGTGACCATCATGCCCAAGGACATCCAGCTCGCCCGCCGCATCCGTGGTGAACGCGCTTAAGCAGATTCCATCTCCCGTTTAACAAAATTGGCCCTTTTCAGGGCCACCAATTATTTTTGAAGTGAGATTTTGCAACCAATTATTTCAATTTATATTACGATCTGAATTAATTGGGAGTAGATTCGTGATACACTGGGTATTATACACCATTATACATACGACTGAGTTGATTGATTTCATTTTATTTTGAGTACTTTCTTCAGCCATATCTCATTCTGCCACACATCTATTTTTACTTATTACTGAAATACTCTATGGTAGTATAATAGTCGTGAGTGCTTGGAGCTATATTCCTGCTGAATTCCGGTGGATGAAATGTGGCTAAGGTAAATAAAAACCTTACCTACTAACGAGTCACTATCCCATGGAATTTAGTTTATAAGTTTATTTACCGAAATAAATGAAGAACTAAAGTTATAAATAATTCTCACACAAACAGACGGCTTCATGGCTATAGTTGAAACGATTATTGCAATCATACAACGGAAAGTCAACATAAATTGATTAAAAAATTGTCTCTAATCAACAAAATAACTTAAGATTGACAAAAGTATTTACGAGCGAAAGTTATACACAATCCCTCTTTTTAATCTTTTACATACAATATTACATTCAAATTAATACTTTTTCATTGACTTGTAAGAAACAGAAGTTCAGAATTATTTTGTTTATATAATTTGAAACGTGTACCAACCAAAAATAATCAGTTTAAGATAAATAATAAAAAAAACTATGATGAACGGAGATTTTAAAAAATAGTGAATAAAAAAAAAGTTCCCTAAATGTATAAATCTACAAAGGCATTTGAATTTTTCAACGATACATACGTCCAATAAAAAAAATTCATTCGCTACTTTTATTATTTATAACATTCATTTCCGCGTTCTCGTGTTTGTTTTTTTTTGTTTTTTTTTTCGTTGATATTTCTCTAGTTTCGCTATTTTTAGAAAACGAAACGTGTTTTTTGAAATGTTATGCAAAGGTCAATCTTACAGCCTCCACCAAAATTATTGCACAATCCAAAGCTATATAAACATTGCTTTAGCTAAGAACCAATTCTCTTGCAGTGAACCAGTTCACCAAAAGGTATTGCACGCTTACATTCTCTCTAATTTTTGTGAAGATTTTTTCTTTCATTATCTTTTTTTTTTTACAGTATTTCCTTTCGTTGAAAAACATCCGCCGATTAATAGTCTTAATCATGACGCATCTCTCCGGTTTGGTAAGTAAATTTATTCTTATTATCAAAATCAAACATTATATTGAAATAACCAGAAAAATGAAATACATTTATTAGCAGATAGCTGTGGCCTTGATTGCTTTGCTTGCAATGAGCACTGTCAGTAGCCTCCAAGAACAGTTTATCAAGAGCAGAGATCGAGAATCAGGCAATGACCAGCAGGTTGAGGAACTTCGGTCAATTACCAAACCAAGTACGAAACATTATACTGCATTTTATGTATTTCATGTTACCTATTAAAATTCTGTATTGCGTTTCATTGTTTTTATGTTTAGTCTTGGTATTCAAATTATAAGCTGTAGAAACGATAAATTAAATGTTAAAAATATGACTATCGTTAAAATGATTTTTAAAAAAAGGATAATGCTTTGTATATCTTAAAATTTCCTATATATTTCAGGTGTCGATCGATGTTTCGAACGCATTTCTACGACTTTGATAGGATGCCCCCATCTCCCTAACAGACTGATGTGGACTTTCAATAAGAAGCTGAAAAGATGCGTGGAAAAGACGGTTGATGGTTGCAATACTTATGGTGGAAATATCTTCAAAAACAAGAGTGAATGCTTCGGGACTTGTGTTTTGCCGGCCATCCGACCAAATAAGACTACCAAACCACGTAAGAAATATATTAAATTTTATGAATTTTGTTTTTAAAAATATATATTTGAAATCATGCTGTAGCTATTAGGCGATGTGTTACCGGTGCCATTGAATCTACTCGTAAGGCTTGCGGAAACAGACCTGATAAGAAGATGTGGACTTATATTGAGGAGCGGAACAAATGTGTGACTACAAAGGTTGACGGTTGCAATCATCACAGCGGAAATATCTTTGGAACGAAGAGAGGATGCATCCGTTCTTGTGTTCCACGGTAGACTTTGCAGTCTACATTTAATAGTTGGCCAAGAGAACAATGTTACATTTGTCCAATGTTTCATACTTCTCTTGGATTGCTGGAGCTGTTTGTGTAACCTTGGGCGTTTGATTCACAATACACCAGAAATTCAACTATCAATTGCATCTTAGATTAATCACTTTATACTTATACCTCTCATATATATCAATATATAATTGGAAAAACGTAACGATAATAATCCCACAGTTCTTATAAACTGACGCTACTTAGGTATATTTAAATTCCTAATATCCGATATTTTATAATGGAAAATAAACACCAACAATATAAAAACACAAAATTGAAAGCCTCATGAGAAAAATATACAGTTTTTTGCGCAATATTATAGCATGAAGTTCATTCATGGAATCCAAGTATCATGACGCATAAAAGTAAATCAATCGTTTCTGCGTTCTCGTTTTCATTCGATGGCATTTCTCTAACGAGTCAATATTATTGTTTACTAACGCAAAAGAACGTATTTTTTTTTTAATCATGAAAAGCTAGGTTAATCCCGCAAATTTATGAACATTTTAAAAAATAAAATAAAAAGTCATGAAAGGACTACTATAATTAGTTTATCTCAGGGGAGTTATAAAACATGTATGTAAAGTGAAATCATCTTTATAGTTCCTTTTACCTATTCTTTTAACGATAAGATAAGATACATTTTTTTCACGATGATATTCATTTTGTCAAAATATAGACTTCAAAAATTTTACATATCGGTATAATTTCTATACAGGGTGTTTAAAGTAAACCGGTTATACTGTAGATAAAACTACATGATTAAATATACACATTCTTAAAATCTAAAAACCGAATAAATATTTTAATAAAATAACTTTTTTTTTTTTACTTTTCAAAAACATTATTATCTTAAAACATGAATTCGTTGTTGGCGATCGTTCTATTGAAAAAAAAAAATCGTTTCTGCGTTCTCGTATTATTTCGTTGACATTTCTCTAGTTACGCTATTTTTAGAAAAAGAAACGTGATTTTTGAAATGTCATGTAAAGGTCAATCTTACCGCCCACACCAAAACAATTGCTTAGTCCATAGCTATATAATCATTGGTCTAGCTAAGAACCAATTCTCTTGCCGTGAACCAATTCACCAAAAAGGTATTGCTCCGTTGCTCGTTCAAAATCTTTGCTCTAATCTTTGTAAAGATTTTATTTTAATCTACAATTTTCAAAATCTTGTTTACAGTATTTCCTTTCTTTGTGCAAAATACGCCAATTTACATTTTCCCAATCATGACGCATCTCTCTGGTTTGGTAAGTTAATTTCCACCTTTCACCACTTAAAAACATTACAAGATTACATTGAAAAAAAACTAGAAAAATGAATACATTTATTAGATGGCTGTGGCTGTGATTGCTTTGCTTGTAATGAGCACTGCTAGTAGCCTTCATGACGATTCCGGCCTTGATGATGATATCGTCGATCTTCATCGTGTTGATTTCAGCCTCCATGAAGAAGATGGGCAGTACTTAATCAAGAGTGGAGAAGAAGAATCATGCAATGACCAGGATGAGAAACTTCGGGCGACTACCAAACCTGGTATACCAAATATTATGCTAGAAATATGTTGCATTATTTAAACGATTGGTTTTAATTGATTTAAGCGTTTGGGTTTCATTGTTATTCGGCTTAGTGGTAATATTTAAATTATGGTTTAGGCTTATAGTTATATTAACGATAAATTAAATGTTTTAAAAATTCTTTTTTATTTATGGATGACTATTTATACTTTAAAAACATTACCTATATATTTCAGAAACGAATCAATGTTTCCAAGGCATTTTTATGATGAGCAAGTTCCCCTGCCGCCCCTTCATGCCCAAAAGGCAGATGTGGACTTTCAATCCCAAGCTGAAAAAATGCGTGGAAAAGATGGTTGATGCTTGCAAACGTTACGGTGGAAATATCTTCCAAAAGCAGAGTGAATGCATCAAAACTTGTGTTATCATGGCTCCCGCACGACCAATTAGGACTACAAAACCACGTAAGAAATATGTCACATTAACGATAATTAACTATAAAAGCGGATAAAAGTTTTCGCAAAATTTTAAAGTGATTTGTATTTTTAAAATCATGTAGCCAGGCGATGTGTTACCGGTGCCACCTTCTCTACTCAAAAGTATTGCGGAAACACACCCGATAAGAAGATGTGGACTTATGTTGAGAAGCGGAACAAATGTGTAACTAGAACGGTTGACGGTTGCAATTATTACTTTGGAAATATCTTTAAAACGAAGACCGAATGCGTCCGTTCTTGTATTCCAATGAACTAGACTTTACAGTCTTCTGCTTCATAGTTGGACAAGAGAATAATGTAACATTTTCCAATGTTTTATACTTCTCTTGAATTGCTGGTGCAGTTTGTGTTAGCATGTTTGATCCACAATACATCAGTGATTGCAACTATTAATTAGGATCTATGTCTACTTTAATTATTCGTAACCTATCTATATCTATAAAACAAGAAAATTGTCGTTATCTTTGTATCAAGAAATTCCCTGATTGGTCCAAATTTTCTAGGGGGAGGGGCTTAGAGAATGCAGTTGAACTTCCCACTTGCAAATGTAGTTTTAGTACTTTTCATTTGCAAATGTAGTTTTAGTACCTAAAACTTACATATCAGAGAGCTTCTTATGACTAATGTTATATTAACGCCAACAGTAATAGTAGCTGACATATATATATTTTTTTGAAAAGAAACCTTTTTTACCATAATAGTATAATTTTGTGGCATGAAATTGAATAATTTAAAAGAAATTGAAAGCTTTGAAAGTTAAGTTTCCTTCTTGAATAAGTATATATGAATCTTTATTGGTTAAGAAATCTCGACCAAATAATGGCACCCATTCCAATGCTCGACAGAAACGCTAATACAGAAGAATCAAATACCAGCTTTAAGGACGTTACATTCAGTAGAAAAAGAGGTCGACCAAAAAAGACGATTGACGAGGTTGATGCTAAACAGAAACAGGATGCAAGACTTAAAGCTATGAGGGAACGAGCTAAAAAGCGCCGAATAGAAGAGACCACAGAAGAACAAAACAAGAGACTTAAATCAGTTCGGGAACGAGATAACAAACGCCGACAAGAAGAGACTCCAGAAGAACAACACAAGAGACTACAAGCAATGCTGGAACTTGCTAGGAAACGCCGACAAGAAGAGACCCCAGAAGAACAGGACAAGAGACTCAAAACTGATCGGGAACAAGCTAAGAAACGTCGATTAAACGAAAATGTACCGGAACGCCACATTAGGCTTGCTGACCAAAGACCAAGAAATCAGAGGCAAAGGGTATCTAGATGGGGGGATATGAATTTGTTGGCATTAAACTATGACCCTGCCATTGAATATGAAAGCATCCCGTTACTCCAGATTGGCTCTATGACTGAACGGTGTAGGTTTTGCGATGCCTTGAAATGGAAAAACGAACCTCCTGGAATTTGCTGCTCTAATGGAAAGGTCAAACTCGAAAAGCTTCCAGATATCCCAGAACCTCTTTACGGCCTGTTGACCGGCACAGATTCCAGATCGAAAGACTTTCTGGCACACATTAGGAAATATAACAGTGCCTTCCAGATGACTTCCTTTGGAGCGGATATTGTAAAAGAAGGGAACTTCATGCCAACATTCAAAGTTCTTGGACAAGTCTGCCATCTTTTCGGATCGTACCTTCCAACGGATGATGTGCATAAGTTTCTTCAAGTTTATTTCACGGAGAGTTACCAAGAGGAACTAGAACAACGATGTAAAATTATTCCGAACATTAAACCCGACATCATCGACGATCTTCAGACGATGTTGCACAAGTTCAATAATTATGTCAAACAATTCAAGATGGCTAAGGAAACGATGGGACAAGAAGAGCTTAGGATCGTCATTCATGAAAAAAGAGTACCTACAAAAGATCATCCAGGCCGATACAACGCACCAACTGTAAATGAAGTAGCTGTTTTAATGGTTGGGCAACAATGCGAAAAAAGAGACATCATAATTCGTTCCAGAGACGACAAGTTGCAGCGAATCTCAGAAATCCATCCTTCTTATGACGCTCTTCAGTACCCACTAATTCTGCACCACGGAACTGACAGCTACAACATCTACATCCAGGAATTTGATCCAGTAAAGAACGTATTCACAAAGAAAAAGGTTTCTGCTATGGACTTTTACCGGTATCGCATGATGATTCGACCTGATCAATTGAACTCTTTGCTCATGTTTAGGCAATTATCTAACCAATATTGGGTTGACATGGGTGCAAAGATGATCACAGAACGTCTAAACTTTATCAGAAACAGTCAGAAACAGCTTCGAGTAGATAGTTATATTCACCTGAAAGACTCGACAGTCAACGATGGAAACTTGGCTGAAATGGGGCGATTGGTGATTCTTCCATCATCTTTCACCGGAGGACCAAGATACATGCACGAGAAAACCCAAGACGCCATGGCCTACACTCGATTACATGGTGGTCCCGATCTCTTCATTACGTTTACGACCAATCAAATCTGGGACGAAATTAAGGAAGCATTATACCCCGGACAATCGCCTTCAGATCGTCATGACATTATCTCCAGGGTGTTCAAGCTAAAACTCAAGATGATAATCGACCTACTAACTAAAGGTGAGGCTTTCGGAGAAGTACGATGCTATATGTACTCCGTTGAATGGCAAAAAAGGGGGCTTCCACACGCGCACATCCTACTCTGGTTAAAGAACAAGCTATCCCCCAATGACATTGACAAGTTCATCTGCGCAGAAATCCCAGATCCTGAATCCGACCCGAAACTTTATGAGATCATTAAAACCAGCATGATTCATGGCCCTTGTGGGTTACACAACCCAAAGTCTCCCTGCATGGATAATGGGAAATGTGTGAAGAAATACCCTCGATCATTCGTAAAGGAAACTCAAACGGGAAAGGATGGATACCCCACATACCGACGTCGATCTACTAAGGATGGGGGCATTTCATTTGAGTTACGCAAGAAAAATGGAAACATTATAGAGGTTGACAACAGCTGGGTGGTCCCTTACAATCCCACGTTGAGTCGAATTTTCCAGGCGCACATAAACGTCGAATATTGTAGCTCCGTCAAAGCAATCCAGTACGTCTGCAAGTACATCAACAAAGGTTGTGATCAAGCAACATTTTCTAAAGAAGGTAAAAACAGGGACGAGGTCTTCAAATATGAATCAGGCCGCTATTTGAGTACAGCAGAAGCTACTTGGAGGATATTGGGATATGGTATTCACGAACATTACCCTGCAGTTGAGCATTTAGAAGTCCACCTTGAGAACGGCGAAAGAGTTTACTTTAAGCCCACAGATAACTTGGCAGAGAAGTTTATGGCTCCTCCTAAAACAACTCTTACAGGCTTCTTTGATCTATGCAAAGAAGAACCGTTTGCAAGAACTCTACTGTATCAAGAAGTTACGTCGTACTACAGGTGGGATAAAAGTAAAAGACAATTTGTTAGGAGGATTCAAGGAATCCCAGTTCCTGGCTATCCCGAAATTCGAAGAGGCGAAGCTATAGGAAGAGTATATACGATTCATCCATCGCTTTCTGAATGCTTCTTCCTACGAATGCTTCTTTTCAAGATAAGAGGACCAACGTCATTTGAATCATTAAAGCAAGGTCAGCCAACATTTCAGGCAGCTTGCAGAGCCATGGGTTTACTAGAGGAAGACACCCATTGGGAGGAGACAATAAGCGAGGCTGCAGTTTCCGAATCACCTTCAAAACTGCGAGATCTGTTTGTTATAATGCTGACGTGCTGCTATGTTTCTGATGCCAAGTCTTTGTGGGAAAAATTCAAGGATGACTTCACCTCAGATATTCTTTATCGTCGACAACGCCAGTTCCCCCAAACAGAGATCCAATATTCCGAGGACATCTACAATGAAGGACTAATTATTATTGAAGATAAGGTCTTAGCATCCTCTGGGAAACTCCTAACCACCTTTGGTCTCCCGGAACCTAAAAGAAGCGTTGGTCAAACATTCGGAACAGAGTATACCAGAGAAACAATTTACAACATCGAAGAACAATTAGATTTTGTGTCCGAAAACGAACCAAAGTTAACAGATGAACAACGAAAGATCTACAATGAGATCCTGGAAAGTGTTGATAAGAACAGCGGAAATGTATACTTTCTAAATGCTGACGCAGGGACAGGGAAGTCGTTTTGTATCAACTTGACTGCAGCAAAAATAAGATCGGAGGGAAAAATCGCAATCGCTGTAGCATCATCTGGAATAGCGGCTACGTTACTACATGGAGGTAGAACAGCTCATTCTACATTTAAACTGCCACTGAATTTAGTATTCACAGAGAATCCAGTGTGCAACATTAAGAAAGGATCGTCTTTGGCAAAGCTTTTACAAGACTGCAGCATCATCTTTTGGGACGAATGTACAATGTCACACAAAGGAGCTATAGAAGCACTAGATCGAACCTTAAAGGACTTGCGGAACTCAGACAGAATAATGGGTGGAGTAACTGTGGTACTATCTGGAGATTTCCGACAGACTCTACCAGTAATCCAAAGAGGCACAAGAGCCGACGAAGTAAACGCATCTATTCAACAATCCTCAGTATGGAAGCATGTGAAAGTACTGTCACTAACAAAAAATATGAGAGCATATTTATATGGTGATGAGTCAGCAGCCCAATTTTCCAAGGTACTTTTGGACATCGGGGAAGGAAAGCTCAAGGAGACAGATGGGGAAATCGAGATAACAAGAAACATGGGCAACACTTGGACTACATCGGAAGAATTGATTACTGCTGTCTACGGTGATGTGTCATTACTTCATACCAGATCGGACGAATGGATATGCGAACGAGCAATAGAAACACCAACTAATGAACAAACAATTCCAATCAACGACTATCTGACAGAACATTTACCTGGAGAGTCCAAGATATATGATTCGATCGACACTGCTATCACAGATGAAGGATCTGTTCAATATCCCACCGAGTTTCTTAATGCACAAACCCCTTCTGGCATGCCTCCCCATAGACTCAAACTCAAGGAAGGTGTTCCAATAATGCTGCTACGGAATCTTGATGCACCACATCTTTGCAACGGGACTAGATTACGGGTAACGAACCTTAAGCCGCATCTTATAGAGGCCACCATATTAACAGGCATATCAAAGGGTAAAAGTGTCTTTATCCCAAGAATTCCGCTCATTCCGAACGACTGCCCATTCCAGTTTAAACGACTACAATTCCCGGTCAGAGTCTGTTATGCAATCACAATAAATAAGGCGCAGGGACAAACCCTTAAGATCGCAGGAGTGGATCTGCGCCATCCCTGCTTCTCTCATGGGCAACTGTATGTCGCATTTTCGAGAGTTAGTAGCTCTAAAAATCTTCACATACTAGCACCAAGTGGAAGAACACGAAATGTGGTTTACAAAGAGGCTTTACTTGGTGGATGAATAAGACATGGTGGTGAACTAATCGAAAATATGAATGTTATTGACTAATATGAATAATCTAATATGAGATCAATTAAAAATGTATTAAAAAAATATTTAACCTATAAATTATATATTGATGCGTGTCTTTTAAAATCTAAATTTTCTTTAAAGAGTGGTCCTTTTTAATTTTCATGTAAAACAGCATAACAAAATTATTATAATTTCGGGCGAAGCCGAAGCACGGGCCAGCTAGTATACTATAATTGGAGGAAATTACACGGCAAATGACCGCATTTTCTATCAATTATATTATCTATCACTATATTATAGACCTGAACGGTCTTAAATTTTTTTTTTCTTTTTCATTTTTCATTTTCTTTTACTACTGAAAACAAAGACGGTATATAAATATGTATAAGACGGTATATTTACTGTTAGCCTAATAGCTATTATCACTTTCATAGGAATTGCAATTGAATTTTACACATATGAAATAAAGTGAATATAAAAGAAAGAAAAAAACTTATATTTTACTAATAATCACAGCGGATACACATAAAATTACCATTTCCGAATTCTCGTATTCGTTTGATGACAGTTCTATAGTTACCATTAGAGTATTAACCCACGCAAAAGGACGTGATTATTACAATATTATGAAAAGGTAAATTTCCCAGTGGACATAAAACTTTTTGCACATATCGATTAAGACTATTGAAGAAAGGTTCTTATTTTTAAAATTTGTTATACGCCAGTCGCCATCACATTTGGTTGCGCGTGTGGGATATGTTGGCTTGTGCTGATGATGTTGGTCACACACGTCGCACATGTATAATGAAATATAGCATAGATTATATTTTAGAATTATTTTACAATTAATTGAATCTTCTTAAATCTATGTATTAACATATTAATACATATTAATTAAAAATCGAAAATAATATAGGCCTACTGTTATTTAATTATTTCATAGAATCTGCCGTCAATATGTTTATATTTTCTTAATAAGTTTGGAGAAATCTGTATTCGTGGCGTTGGTCTTGGCATTTGTATTCGTGACCTTTGAAGCATATATACTGTATTGGAGAGATCATCAGAAAACTCCTTTTCCCAACTAAGAGAAACAAAGCTCTCAAAGTCAAGAAAATTTGGTATTAAAAAATAAAATTTATAGATTTTTTTCATATTTAATATTTCGGTTTGGTCTGTATTGAAAAATACATCATTTTCGCGTTCTCATATTATTTGGTTGACCTTTCTCTAGTTACACGATATTCTTACGAAAATCAACGTGATTATTGCATTTTTGTCATTTTAAAAGGTCAAACTGACGTGCCACCGCAAAATTAATACGCTCTAATTTCATGGCTATAAGAACCCCGCTCTCAACTAAGCTTAATTTCACTTGCTGCTAACCAATTCTCCAAGAAGGTATTACCTCTTAAATTTTCCTATTTTTTTTACATCTATTGTTTTTAACAACCACAATTAGTTCTTATTTTTAAAACAGTATTTTACACTGCTTAAAGCTAACTGCGCCAGTTTCTATTTCTTGATCATGGCGCATCTCTTTGGCTTGGTATGTAAACTTAAATGCAACAACATCCAACCCTTATCACAACGTATATAAAACAGAATTTCATATTTCTTAGATGTCTACGGTTTTGATGACTTTGCTGATGTTGAGCGCTGCCTTTGCCCAGGATGAGCCGAATAACAAACGTAAGAAATAATTACCCACTAATTGTAGGTATAGGCTTTTGAAAAAAAAAATGTTCTTTAAAATAACGTAGGTGACAGGCGGTGCGTTACCTACATGTTAAAACCTTCTACTTGTCACGATTGGCAAATACAAGATATGCCGATGTGGACTTTCAACAACAGGTTGGAAAGATGTGTGATGACGATGGTTGCTGGATGCGATCGGGGAAGAAAAAATGTATTTTCTGCAAAGGGTGACTGCATCCGTGCTTGTCTTTTTCCCAGGTAGACTTCATATAGTCTTCACTTCATAGTTGCCAAGAGAATAATGTTATACGTTTTCCAATGTTTTACATCATACTTCTCTTGAATTGCTGGTGCGGTTTGTGTAATGGTGATTGATTTACAATACACCAGTAATTGCAACTATCAATTGCGTTGTCGATATAAATGACTATAAATTATCACTCATATATGCATATACATATCAGGTCTACTTAAAAAATATTCTTGTTTGTTTAACTTTTATGCTAATAATTATACCGATGCAGGTATAGTATAATATTAATAAACTAATTTTATCAATACTGAGTAGGCCTATGACAGGTGATTTACAAACAGATTGGTACATATTAACCAGTAATGCGTCTGGCTTTATCCATAAAATACATTGCAGCAGAGCAGTCTTAACTGGAAGCGTTTAACTACCTGTATTCAACATATTTATTGTATAGCCTACACTTTTCTAAGACAAAACTCTCACAGAAAGTGGTGATTACCGAAATGATTTTGTATAATTGTAATTGCCATAAAACCGGCTGACATTGGACAGATAGAGTGACTTTAATAAAACCATCTATATTTTATAAAATTTTCTTCTGTGCTTTTACTGATTCTTATTACCATCAGATAAATTACATTTTCACTATTTTAATTTTGTCAATATGTTTGAGTTATTAGATTTTTAAATAATTCAAAAAGGCGTACTATAATAAAATATAAAAATGGTATATACGTTTTTATCAACTACAATTTTCTAAGTTTTCAAAACGATTACAATCCTAAAAAAAACAAAAATTCGTTTATGTTCGCTCTATTATAAAAAAAAAAATCGTTTCCGCGTTTTATTCTTTCGATGACATTTCTCTCATTACACTATTCTTACGAAAACAAACGTGATTTTTGAAATGCCATGTAAAGGTCAATCCTACCGCCCACACCAAACTATTGCTTAATCCATGGCTATATAATCATTGCTCTAGCTAAGAACCAATTCTCTTGCAGTGAACCAGTTCACCAAAAAGGTATTGCTCCGTTGCTCGTTTAAATTCTCTCATCTTTGTATAGATTTTATTTTAACCCACAATTTTGTAAATCTTATTGTTTACACAGAATTTCCTTTCGTTGTGAAAAACTCGCCAGTTTCCATTTTATCCATCATGACGCATCTCTCTGGTTTGGTAAGTAAATTTAAACCAATAATCATCATATCAAAACATTACATTGAAATAAAAAAAATTAATACATTTATCAGATGGTTGTGGCTTTGATTGCTCTGCTTGTGATGAGTACTGCCAGTAGTCCTCGTGATCGTGTCGTTCTTTATCCTGTTCATTACGGCCTCGGTGGAGAACTTGGCCCGAAATTAACCCAGAAAGGAGGACAAGAGAACCAGGTTGAGAAACTTCGAGAGATTACCAAACCTGGTAATATACGAAATATTTTGCTACAAATATGCTGCATTGGTTTAAACGATTTAGTTACATATATTTTCAAAAAAATGCATATGTTTAATAAGGATAAATGGTTTTAACAAATTTTTAATTGATTTTTATTTTTGAATTCATGCATTAGCTAACAGGCGATGTGTTACCGGTGCCATTGATTCTACTCGTATGGGTTGCGGAGGCACGCCTGATAAGAAGATGTGGACTTATATTGAGGAGCGGAACAAATGCGTGACTACAAAGGTTGACGGTTGCAATCTTCATAGAGGAAATATCTTTGAAACGAAGACCGAATGCGTCCGTTCTTGTATTCCAATGAACTAGACTTTACAGTCTTCTACTTCATAGTTGGACAAGAGAATAATGTTACATTTGTCCAATGTTTTATACTTCTCTTGATTTGTTGGTGCTGTTTGTGCAAAAGATGTTTGATTCACAATACACCAGTAATTTCAACTATCAATTGCGTCGCTAATAAATGACTATACACTATTGTATATAGTTGGATAAAATTAATGTTAAATTCCTCCAATTCTTTTTAACTGCCTGCTATTAAAGGCCTAGTGCACAGTTATTTCTCCTACTTAGGTTTATTTCATTTTATGTTTTTTAAGCATAAACGCGGAATAACAACGGACAGGGAAGGGAAATTTCCCACAGTCTCATGGGCGCAATGGCTATTACCAAGGCAACAATACCACTGACTCATGTATAAGCCTCAGACAAGAAAAAATCGTTCCTATGATTGAGGGGACACTGTAATGTTCATTCCATCCAGTTCCTTCCGTTTATAGTTTCAACTTCAACAACTGGTTGAGATATATTGCTAGTTTTTAAAGCATTTATATTTATATTAGGTTGACATTGATTGCTTTGATAAGTTGACAAGTCGAAAACAATAACAAGAAAAGCTTATAAATGCAATTTAAGTGAGGGCAAATCTAAGTGCTAGTAACTGTAATGCAGAGGTCTAATCACTATAATGGTTCAAATGACGCTTATTACGATAGAATGGTTTTTAAAGATTTATTTTTAACCTATTAAGTTTTGCTGTAAATTTTCTAAGCCCCTTTTAAATAAATCGATAAGAGGAAGAAGGCAACATGTTTTACTTGGTGCGATATTCCAACTGAAGAGCTGGCCCTGATAATTATTAAAGCATAAAAAAATGCCTTTAACCACCGCCACGAAAGAACGAAAAAGATGAAATCGAATAATAATATTTTTATTTTTAGGTTTGCTGTTGATAATTGATGAAGGAAATAGGCGTTGAAATACCAATTTATTTGACGCAATTGAAAAAAATATATATATTTAAAAACTTGGTATTTTAACATTGGCATATGGTTGGTATTTTATTTATTTGGTTGATATTTTAAATTGGTATATTGGTAATTTGGTATTTTAACATATAAAAAAGTTTAGCTTTTTGCAAAACAAGCGTTTCCACATTCTCGTATTCTTTCGATGATATTTCCCTGCGTTACACACTTCTTTAATTGAAATGAACGTGATAATTCAAATGTCGTGAAAAGGTCAATATGACATCACATTACCAAAATCACCTATTGTGTGATTGCTATGTAAACCCTGGTTTAACATGCTATGCAATTCACTTGCTTTGAACCAGTTCTCTAACAAGGTATTGCTCGTTTAAAATCTATTTAATGTTTTATATGTTCAAATGTTTTTTTTTTATTCTCAATTTGTTTAGCGGTATTCGCCTTCTTTATAAACTACATACACCAGTTATCACCTTATCATTTTTTTCAATCATGGTGAATCTTTCCAGTTTGGTAAGTACGGTACATTTATACCTACGCAACTAAATCCAAACATTATTGAAATGACCAGAAAAATGTACGTATTTTTCAGATGGTCGTGGCTTTGATTGCTTTGCTTGTAATCAGCACTGTCAGTAGCCTTCAAGATGGTTTCGATAATCATGACGATGATTTCGGCTGGCATGATGATTTCGACGGGGACTTCAACAAGGTTAACGAACAGGAATTTGACAATGACCAGGTTGAACCACTTGAGGCAATTCACAAATTACGTTAATACAGTAGTCTAAAAGTATAGTTAGATATTTGAAGAAAGCTTACTTATTATATTTCGAATTATACTTTCAGATAAGCGCGAGTGCATTATTCCCTCTATGGGGGGTAGAATGGGTTGCAGGGAATCCGACTGGAAATTACGCTGGATTTACTGGACGGAGAAAAATAAATGTAGAATCATAATTGCTGATTGCAATGTCCAAGGAGGAGATCTCTTTAAAACGAAAAGTGATTGCATCAGCACTTGTGCTCGCAAGTAGATTAATAATCTATTCGGCAATAGTTACGCAAGAGATAAATGTCATCTTTAAGATGTTTTGCGTGTCTCTTGAATTTCTGGTATTATCACTTGTGTAAAGATTCGTGATTCACACTAAATCAGAGGCTGATGTAACTATCAATACAATTGTCCTTTTTTTATCTTATCGTAATATAGTCGATGAAAGTATATTTTACAAGTCAATATTCTCTTCTACAGATTAATTTTATATTTTGGTCGATATTAATAATTATTTTACAGTAACTGATACAACTAAATTCATAATCAATAGCTATATATGAATATATAGAACTCCTTCCTAATTTCTTTTCATCATCAAAACTTAATAACGATAAAAGTATTTCCTATAATATTTTAAAGTGTTAAAAATGAGCCAGCTGAGGTCTTTAATGCGATTGTGTTATAACCAAACTCACCAAACTATGACACCAAACGATTCACTCTTTAGAAACATATTTAATTATTTTTGTTTAAAATGAAGTACCGAAGATGAGTTCTTATCGAAAGCAATCGGTTGAATCATTTAGAGCTATTGAACCAATTTTTTACACTACTTTTCTCTCTTTTTAATGAAGAAAAATCTTTTATCAATCAAGTGTAGGTCTTATAAAAAATTATTTTCTAGCGAAGATGTTTTTTGCGTTTTTAAAAGGTGTTCAAAGTAACCCGTTTTGTTAAAATTAAACCAGTTTTAACAAGTAGCTAATAAATAATAATAATAATAAAATGTCTAAAATAATTATAAAGCATAAACTACGCCTTCAGAATTTAGTTTTCAAATTTAATGTAATCTAAGACCCCCACGTTGGGTTTGTTCTACGTATTGAAAAAATAAATCGTTTCCGCGTTCTCGTATTATTTTCATGACATTTCTCTAATTTCTTACGTTAAGGAACGTGATTATTGAAAGGTCATTAAAAGGTTAATTTAACGAGTCATACCAAAAATTTGCTCTTCTTTCATGGTTGTTGAAAACCCCGATCTCAACTTGTTCCATTCAGTCAATGTGAACCAATTCTCTAGAAAGGTAATGGTTGTTTGGTGCTCTTTCTAGTTGTTTAATTAAATAAAGCTATTCGATTCAGTTGACAATTTTTGTATATTCCAAACAGAGTTTCACTTCACTTTTTTTAATACGCCAAAACAATTTTTCTCAAGCATGACCTATCTCATGACGTCGGTACGAAAATTTGCTCGAATTATATCCAATAAATTACAAGAAAATTAATAATATGTTTGTTAGATGGCCATAGTCTTGGTGGCTTCCCTTGTAGTGGGCTCTTCGACCGCTCAACAGAACAGACAGCCTCTTGCATCTGAAAATCATGGCGAGGACTTCATTTTTGATCATGTGGCTGACGATATCGGTATTCTGGCTGACCAAGGAGTAGTGAAGGAACAGCTTGAGATAACTGCTGAATCACGTACGTTAATTGAATTTTGTTGTTAGATAGTTTAAACTGCAGGTTTAAGTTTGAGTCATTGATGTTGGCGTTGAAAATAAAATAAGTAAACTACTTTACACTTTTACAGGCGGTCTGATTCAAGGTCCAAGGAATGGCCGATCAATTCAAACTCCAATCACTCATACTACTCGTAAACATCTGAATTTTTGGAGAATCGTTGGATCAAAAAGAAATCCGATGACTTTTACCACTAGAAAGCAGATAACTACAACCAAACAAATAACTACCACAAAACCAAAAGTAGTCAATACTACTCGCAAACCTCTGATTCCTTGGAAAATCACTGAATCTAAGAAAAATTCGATGATTGCTACCATAACGTCAACTACCAAAACACCAATAGTAAAAACCACTCGACCTTCTCAGTTTTCAGGTAATGGCTTAATAAGGTAATTCAGCACATTATCCAAAGACCAAATATGATTTTTTTTTTCATATATACTTCTTTTAATTAAAAAAATGTAATATGAGATAAAATAGGATGCGGAAGCAGCTAAATTTTGGAAACTTCAAAATAAAATAGAATGCGGGATTAACCACCTTATGAAAGGCCGGATCGTCGGAGGTGTAAAAGTGGATGTGGAGGGGAAGTTCCCATGGATGGCGTCTTTATTATGGGAAAAGAAGGACGGATGGAAACATTTTTGTGGCGGTACTCTTATCAGTGATAGGCATATCCTCACAGCTTCTCACTGCCTTAAAGAGGTTGAAGACGGCAAAGAGTAAGAAAAACCTCCTTTTTGTCACTGCACCTTCTTATTCTGTTAGAGATATGCAAGTAATTTAACATTTTCAATGTGGAAAATATTAAAAGAAGGCTAGTTATTTATGCTTTTATAAAAAATAATTAATTCTTATAATTTAAAAATTACATTTTCAGCTTGAAACCATCGGAAGTGAATGTTCGATTGGGTGAAAGTAAAAAGAAAAGCTCACAAACGAACCCTTCGCGTCAAGATATTAAAGTATCGGCAATCTTCGTGCACCAGGGCTTTAATCCTGATACAAAAATGAACGACATCGCCATACTTCAGCTCAAAGAGAAGATTAAATCGACTGATATGGTTCGACCTATTTGTTTACCTACAGCAGCGGCTCTCAATCTCGAAGGAAAAAAGGCAACAATCGCAGGCAATCACAAATTCACCTATATTTTAATAAATCACACAATAATATTTTTTTAAATGTGTAAATACAGGATGGGGAGATTTATTAGAGGATTCTGAACTAGGGAGTGAATTTCTGATGGAAGTAGATGTACCCATTATTGGAATAAGTCAGTGCCAAAAATCGTACAATGAGGGCGAGGAGAAAATGCCAATCGTCAAAGACCAGATTTGTGCTGGCTATCCCAATGGAGGAAAGGATGCTTGCCAAGTAATATAAAACCTATTAATCGTTTTAAAACAAATAGCTAATTTATACTTTTAAAGGGTGATTCGGGAGGTCCTCTGATGTTCCAGACGCATCCTAAGAAACCATGGACTGCTATAGGCGTAATTTCTTATGGTAATTTCTTCTAGTTAGTAAAAGCTGTTTTTTATGTATTATACCGACCTAACCATGTTTTCAAACCATTCTAGGTTTTGGATGTGCTCGAAAAGGGATGCCTGGAGTTTATACTCGAGTCGAGTCCTACTACAATTGGATTCAATCCAAAATGGCCATTAAATAGAGTATATCAGTAATACTGTGTGAAATATTTCTCTTTATGAAATATCTCTGCCATATCTATAAGATTCAATAAACAAGTGTGACCCAGCCGGGTCTATTATTGCTCTGGAGTACCGTATTCAATTTTATTTTTAAAAATTGCTAAGAGTAATTTAAAAGCAAACTTTCCAAACTTTATACTACATATAAGAGAAGTGCAAAACAATATAAAAAAAGACTTTTCAGAAAAATTTATATGATTTGAAATTATATTGTCATAGAAGTATTCACATTTATATATTTATTAATGGTACCCATTAATTATCAATATTTCAATATTCTTGACAACTACTTTACAAACGTTGACGAATATAAACTCTCAATGAGAAAGAAAAAACGTGTAAAAAATGAATAAACAAAATTAATGCTATTTTTATCAAATATAAAACTAAAAAGTAGCATAATACATTCAGGCCGTAAAGGTTATTACGGTACTGTTACTCAGTTCTGAAAATTCCCTTCTGCGTTCCCGTATTGGTTTTTTCGTTGACATAGCTATAGTTTCGCATTAATTTATTTTTACAAAAGAAACGTGATTTATTTAAAAATGTAATGTAAACAACCAATCTGACCACCCCCGCAAAAAGCTAAGTCAAAGCCTTGGTTGATCCAACTGATACAGTTTTAATTTGTTCATATTGTATAAAAAAAAATATAATATTAGTTTCCGCGTTCTCATATTCGTTCGATGAAAATTTTCTAATCAGGCTACATCATTGTTCAGTAACGAAAAGGAACGTGATTATTAAGACATCATGAAAAGGTGAATTTCAGTCACCAAAAACGAATTTTGTTCAAAGTTTCTTAGTTTTACCTTTTTACGGTAGTTCATAATAGCTCAAATAGCCATTTTTAATGCATCCAGAATAAATGCTCGTTTTTAATAAACATTTAAAAAATGACAAAAGATATAAAATAAATAATAAAATAATCCGTGTCTTAAAAAATTAACTCGTTTTTATTTCTGTGTTGAAAAAAGTAAATCATTCCCGCGTTCTCGTATTATTTCGATGACATTTCTTTAGTTACACCATGCCAAACAGAACGTGATTATTGAAATGCCACTAAGAGGTCAATCTGAAGTACTATCACAACTTAATGCTCTTGTTACGTGGTTATATAAACCTCGCTTTCGACATGCCAAATTTCATTTGCTGGGAACCAATTCTCTAGAAGGGTAATGCTTGTTTCGATCCTCCATAATTATTTTATTCAAGGGCTTTAATTATTATCAACTATTTTTTTTTAAATTTCTAACAGAGTTTAACGTATTCGCTATCAACAGAATACACCGATAACATTTTCTTCAATCATGCCGTGTCTTGTGGCGTTGGTAATAAAATTTAATCCTCCAATGTCCAATTTGTTGTTTTAACCAGATAATGAATATGTTTATTAGATGTCTACCCTCTTGGTAGCTTTTCTTGTAGTGAGCACTTCAGCCAATCGACCTTCCTTATGGAATCCTTATGGACGGCCTCGCGCTTCTGAAAACCAACCCGATGACTTCATTTTCGACCATATGGACGACGATTACGGAATTCAGACTGACCAAGGAATACTGAAGGAACAGCTTGAGATTACTGAAGATTCACGTACGCAATTTAAGTGTTGTAGTTGTATGTTAGATTATTTAAACAAATGTATCCGTTTGAAACCTAGATCAAATGAAGATTTTTCACCGTTTTAGTAGTATTGATTCCGGTTCAATTTTTTAAAACTTTATTTATTTTACAGACCCGATGCAAGACCTTTATTATAAGCGACCAATTAAAACTTCAGGAAGAAGGGCGACTACTAAATTTCCCAGAAAGCCGATAACTTCTGCAAAAAAGTTTACTACCAAAAAGCCTAATACTCAAAAACCTCCGAGTTCGGGTAATTAGAAATTAAAATACAATCCGTCACATTAAGTATACATTATGTATGTATAGTATACTAGACACTCTTATTAGCTATTATACTGATAAATCAAGTAATTTAAACTATTAAATTAAACAGGATGCGGGGTGAGTGTTCATCACAGCAAGATCATTGGCGGTAGAAAAGTGGACGTGGACGGGAAATTTCCTTGGATGGTGGCTCTATTGTGGACTAAGATCCAGAAGGGCAAATGGACTCAGTTTTGTGGTGGTGCTCTTATCAGTAGTAGGCACATCCTCACAGCTGCTCACTGCCTAACAGAGGTTTATGTGTAAGAATAGATCCTTTTACTCATTGCAGTTTCCTATTCAATTGTACGTGTATATAGTATAACTTTGTAAACGAGAATTATTTCAAAATCTCTTATTAAATATATTTTTTCAGTTTGAAACCTTCGGAAGTGATGGTTCGATTGGGCGAGAGTAATATGGATATGGAACGTGCGAGTGATTCACGTCGAGATGTTGCTGTATCGAAAATCTTCGTCCACGAGGGCCACGATCTTCGTAAACACATAAACGACATCACCATACTCCAGCTTAAAGAGAGAATTGATTTGAATGCTATGATTCGACCTATATGTTTACCAAATGCAGCAGGTCGTTCACCCAATTTTGATGGAAAAATGGCAACAGTCGCAGGTCCACACTGTCTAAACTCTTACCTGATTCATTTAAAACATTAAATTTACTTATTTTAAATGTTTAAATACAGGATGGGGAGATACAGTGGAGGGTTCTGAAAAAGGAAGCAAATTTCTGATGGAAGTGGAATTACCCCTTGTTGGACACACCCAGTGCCAAAAGTCTTATAATAATACGGAAGAACTGCTATACGCATTGCCCATCTATAAAGAACAGATTTGTGCAGGCTTTCCCGATGGAGAAAAGGATTCTTGCCAAGTAATATAATTAGAATTTTAAATTACCAATGAGCCAATCACTGATTAAGAGGTGTATATAAAGGGTGATTCGGGAGGTCCTCTGATGTTCCAAGCTGCTCTTTCTAAGCCATGGACTGTCGTAGGCGTCACCTCTTGGGGTATTTGTTTAACTGAAAGTAATTTTTTAAATGTTTTAATACTTAATCATTTATTTCTACAACCATTTAAGGTCATGGCTGTGCTCGAGTAGGATTTCCTGGAGTTTATGCTCGTGTCGAGTCCTACCATGATTGGATCCAATCAAAAATGGCCATTGAATAGGGACAATAATGAGTCTCGCTCTTTTAAAAAATAGTGACTGTGTGAATTATTTCCATACACAAATGTTATCTATAAATACCAAATCAGAGATTCAATAAACAGTCGAGACTCAGCATCAGCCGGCCCACAAGTGTTAAAACAAAATATATCGTAGCCTAGTGCTCTATTAGATAATATTCCAATGAAAAAGCGTTTTTAAATCATTAGCCAGTAAAGAATAGGCTAACATTGTAAGTCTTGGTAATTTTATAGATTGGTACTTGCATCAGCAGCAATCCATGCTCCTTTTTTCGGTTGATAAAACATTAACGTTACACGATCCACGGCACGCACTTTCTTTTAAAATTTCATGGCGCATTTTAAGATTGTGTTGATAAATACACCATTTTATAAATTTCTATTCTAAAAATACATACATAAATTTATTTCTGTGTTCTCGTATTGTTCATTCCATGAAATTTCTCCAGTTGCACAACTCATTTACGTAGAAGAACGTGATTATTTAAATATCATAAAAGGTCAACGCAATAAGCTTTATTAAAAATATATGTACTACATTATTTGTGCAGTTTCAAGAAGAACAATTCATTGCACTGTTATGATATGCTATTGGTCGTTCAGCAAGCTAACCAACCATAAAGGGTTTATAAATTATATACGCTTAGTTAAAAGGAATGTGGCCTAATACCACAAATCTTACATATTCATGACGAATATCGAATAATTTGTTGGCAAATATTTCCGTGCATTATGCATTATTGTGATTTTAGGGACAGCCCTGCTTGACCACATCCTGCAATAACCCATATATTAAACGTATTAATAAAAAAAAATCTAATATATCTAACTTAATACTGTAAAAAATATTATCCGCACTAACATTTTGCAATATAAAAAGATTAATAACAAAGCGCAGTATTAAAAATATATGTATAGTTAAACATCATCCGCTTGAAAGCATTACCGGTACTATTAAATTCCATTTGAAAGTTTGATTTTATTATTTTATAAGTGCACAAACATTAATTTTATATTGTTCTATATTTATAAAAAAAAAACCAAAGAAAACAATCGTTTTTGCGTTCTCGTATTATTTTGATCATTAGGTGTGGCAATTTTTAAGAAGGACGAACGTGGTCTTTTAAATGTCATGATGTTAAGGTCAATAACTAACGGTTCATACCAAAATCATCGTTTCATGCGGCTATATAAACTCCGCTCTTGGCATGATACGATTCACTTGCTGTGAACCAATTTCCCAGAAAGGTATTTCGTTTTTTAATGTTCTCTAATTTTAGTATTCCAAATAATGTTTTTCTATTTAAAGTTTTCAATTTTTCTTCCAAATAGTATTCCACTTCTTCAACCAAACTACGCCAATTATTATTTTTTGAATCATGACGCATCTCTTTAGCTCGGTATTTAATAAACTTCAATCTAACAACATCCATTACTTTTATGCTAGCTAACGAAATAAAACTGGATTTTATATTTCTTAGATGTCTGTGGTTCTGATGACTTTACTTGTATTGAGCGCTGCCTTTTCTCAGAGTGAGACGAATGTAAAATCACGTAAGAAATCTTCAATTAAAAAGTTCTAATAGTATGAATTTTAAATAGTGCGTTTTTATTTGAAATAATTTAGGTAGGCGATGCGTTACCTACACTCAGACTTCTTTTTGCGGCTCAAAAATGCATGGTATGGACATGTGGACTTTCGACAAGGAATTGGACAAATGTGTAGAGAAGAGGGTTGTTGCATGCGATACTCGTAAGAGAAATGTCTTCCACACAGAGAGTGAATGCATCCGTGCTTGTGTTCTTCCAAAGTAGACTTCATAATCTACTCTCTATAGTTGGTCAAGAGAATAATGTTACATTTTTCAATGTTTTATACTTCATTCTCTTGAATTGCTGGTGCTGTTTCTGTAATGGTACTTATTGATTCACAATAAACCAGTAATTGCAACTATAAATTGCATTCTTTATCAATGACCATAAAATTTATTGTTGAAGTATCATGAAAAGGTAAATCTCGTGTACCGTTGTCGGTAATATTATTTCCAAGAAAAACCACGAAAAGACCACCCTCACAGGCGCCATCAAACTTTCGCTTATTACGAAAGTTTTTTTATTTGTTCAAAATAGTAATGAGCAGGTATTACAAGCGATTATAAGTGTACATGAACAGATACGTTTAGCAGACATCGCATTGGTTTAAAAACAGCTAAATCGAGATCACGAGGAAGGAAATGAACTAATACCAGATGCACATCTGGTATGTGTGTGGGATATATGGCTAGTACTGGTCACTCACTAGAACCAATGATTGGTAATTAAGTCATTCTGAATTAAAGTATTTGAATTCGTCGAATATCTTACATGTAGGCGCATCAAGTACTTAAGTCGATAAGTTCTATCTGACTTATCCAGAATAAAGAGCGAAGAGAAACACATTTATATTATTATATATTAAGGTTCGATATGAGGCATTAATAGATAAAATAGACGTTTTAAAAAAATGAAAAATTTATGAAAGTTAAACGCTATATTTTTATAAATGATCAAAAATCTTTTTATTTTATTAGATTTTTATTTATTTTAACAATAATACTTTCATAACTTAAAAAAAAAGTTTCCGCGTTCTCCATTACTTCGATGACATTTCTCTTGTAACACTATTCGTCCCATGAAAATGAACGTGATTATTTAAATGTCGTGAAAAGGTCAATCTTACAGCATATACCAAAATGATAGCATGTTTCATTGCTATAAAACCCCCGCTTCCTCAGGCTATATGCAATTCATTTGCTTTGAACTATTTCTCCATAAAGGTATTAGTGTATTACTCGTTTTAATTCTCCTTGGAAATTTATTCTAAGGATTAACCGAATTTTATATTTTATTTTCCATGTTTTAAAGATAATTTCAGTTTCGATTCGCTATTAAAAAATACGTCAAAGAAATTGCTCTCAGTCATGACGTATCTCATGCCACTGGTATGCAAATTGAATCTAATTACAACTAATCATTGTTATAAATAACAAGAAAACATTCAACTGTTTTTAGATGTCTACCCTCTTGGTAGTTTTCCTTGTAATGAGCACTTCAGCCACTAAACATTATGGACCACCTCGTGCTACTGAAAATCATCCTAATGGCAGAATTGTCGACAATGATGACGACGATTATGGAATTGAGGCCGACCAAGGCATAATGAAGGCTTTCCTTGAAAAGAAACTTGAAATCGAACGTAAGAAACGACAAAATCACGTACCCAATTGATAAATTTTCTCGTCAGGTGGTTTAGGCACTATCTTAGTTTGAGACACTGAAAAACTCAAGTTCTCATCGTAATTATTAATACAATAATTTTATTATTCATTAAAAACACTTGAATTAATTTATGGAAGAGTCAAACGTAGGCGTATATAATATATTATGAATTATTATATTTATATGTAAATAATCTTGCTATATTTGTTGACCAAAAAAATAAAAATAAAACAGAATGCGGAACGAGTATTCATGACAGCAAGATCATTGGCGGTAAAAAAGTGGACGTGGAAGGGAAATTTCCTTGGATGGCTGCTATATTGGTGGATAGTTTAAAAAATGGCAATTGGAAACAGTTTTGCGGTGGTTCCATCATCAGTAATCGACACATTCTCACAGCTGCTCACTGCTTATTGGATTATCACATAATGTAATTGGTATAATATTATAAAGTGATAATATTTTTTTAAAGTTATTCTTCACTGTATTATTATTAATATCTTTGCTATATCATTGATATCAAACTTTTGGAAGTAGCAATAAACAATTTATCATTTTCAGTGGTTTTAAAAAACCTTCTGATGTGATGGTACGATTGGGCGAAAGTAATATGAATAGCTCACAAGCGAGTTCTTCGCGTCGAGATGTTGCCGTATCGAAAATCTTCATTCCCGAGAAATTTGATGCATCAGATGATACAAAAGCATCAAAAAGCGACATTGCCATACTGCAGCTTGAAGAGAGAATTGATTGGACAGCTATGATTCGCCCAATATGTTTACCCACAGCAGCAGATCTCAATCTCGGAGGAAGAATGGCAACAGTCGCAGGCACGCATACATTCTATATTATCCTTATCGAAATATAAAATTTAATTGTTTTAAATTTTTGAAAAAAGGATGGGGACGAACATCGGAGATCAATCAAACGCCAAGTCCAATTCTGAAGGAGGTAGAAGCACCCATTATTGAACTGAGTCTGTGCAAATACTTGTACAATGAGGCCAGGAATATTCCGATCATTAGAGAACAGATTTGTGCTGACCATCCAACTGGAATAAAGAATATTTGCAATGTAATTGAACACTTATTATTTATTAGAAAACTAATCGCTAAATAGACTTATAAAGGGAACTCTGCCGTTACTCCCGATCTACAAAGACCATATGTGTGCTGGCTATTTGACTGGAGGAAAGGCTACTTGCAAAGTAATATAACACCCATTAGTTGATGCAAAACCAATAAGTTACTATATGATTTATAAAGGGTGATTCGGGAGGACCTCTCATGTTTCGAATGGATCATACTGAACCATGGACTGTTATAGGCGTCGTCTCTGGAGGTGATTTCTTTTAAATATTATAAAAATCATCTTTATAATTAATTAATTGCCAAATTAATCATGTTTTGTTACCATTTAAGCTTTCCCTGGGTGTGGTCGAAAATTTACTCCTTCTATTTATACTCGAGTCGTGCCCTACAATGATTGGATTCAATCTAAATGGCAATTGAATAGAGTGGTTATAACGAGTCTCGTTCTTTGAAAAAAGCATGGTGACTGTGTGAATTATTGTTATACAAATAAGTTGTCTATGCTAAATCTAAGATGCAATAAACAAGTGAGACGCAGCCTATATAACCCATAACTGTAAACGTGTTTCTGTGTTTCAATTCTATTGCTTATCATTATTTGAATTGTCGAACTACAAAAACTGAAATAATAATTCTACTACATTTACAGACGAGAAATTAAAGCTAAGTACTTGCAATATTCTTATTGAAATCGCTTTCTAAAAATAAACCTGTAGTAAAAAAAGTTTCTAGAACCGATTCTAGAACCGAAAATTAAAAATTAAATTATTTTAATTTAAAAAATAAATAAATAACAAATAACTCTGCGTTCTCATATTAAAATTACACTATAAAGACATTTCCTAGTCTTGGAATTTTTAAGAAAAGGAACTTTCAACGCACAGAACCTTCAATTAATATAAATAATATAAATTATAATTTGTTTTAACATATTACTTACTGTAGTTCCAAAAGTAAATTTAAATACTAATTTAGTGTGTTTTTAAAATTATTATTTGAAATAATGCATTATGGCGTAATTACATCGTTTAGCAATGACTGCACATTATTATCCATATAAGGATTAATATATAAGTTGGTCCCTATATGATGTATGAAATATAATTATTAAAATTAATTAGTTTTGTGCATTTTTATTGGTTAAGTGTATGCATTATTGGTAAGGTACCACACAGCACATGGCTAAGATTTGGACATCTTTGGATCATCGGAAAGGATGTCGAAAAAGGGGTCATATATTAAACAATTGGTACACCTCCGGGTCACCGTTTGGCCGATTTTTTAGGTCTTAGCAGTAGCGAATAGATATCAAAAGGGTAGAATTTTTTTCAAAGATCGTTTACGGCTGGACTTCCCAAAGATGCATTTGAGCTCTATTATAGATTTCTTCAAGATATAGTTATATTATTGTTAATACCTAATTTGGAATAGATTTTACTTATTGTTTATACTAATTTATTTTAATTTATAATGTTTATTGGTCAATAATGACCATACGATATCCACTGGATAACAATTCACAGTAGAGTAAGTGTCATACTGTCATAGCCAACTTCAAAGTCACTCGTTTTGACTGTAGTTCATAATATTACCGCCTCTTTAACGAGGTTTTTATATACTAACTTTTAAATATATAAAAAAGGCGATCAAAAAATACATTTTAAATGGAATAAACAATACCTAAAAAGTTTTATGTTTATTTTTTTACAAGTCGTAAAAAATATTTAAAATCCGCTATTATTCGCTGTTTCATAAAAACAAAATTGCTTCCGCGTTCTCACATTATTTAATTGACATTTCTCTAGTTTTACTATTCTTACCAAATAGAATATGAATATTGAAATTTCATTAAAAGGTCAACCTGGAGTTGTGCCATACAAATATTATGCTTCTTTTTACATTAAAACATTCATATATGGAAGAAAAAAATTATCATTATTCTTATTGATTCATTATTCTTATTATTCTTTATGACTTCATGTTTTATAAAAACAAAAACAAAAATTATTTATTGTTCGCTGATGATTGATAAAAAAATTCGTTTCCGCGTTCTCGTACTATTTTGATTACATTTCTCTAGTTACACGATTCTTGCGAAACAAACGTGATTATTGAAATGTCACTAAAAGGTCAAAATGGCATGCTTACCAAAAAAAGGCTCTTGTTTCATTGCTATAAAATACCCGCTCTAACCATGATACAACTCACTTGCTCTGGACCAATACACTCAAAAGGTAATACTTGTTTGGTTCCTCTCTAGTTATAATTTAATCCTATGTTCTTTTGAATCTACCATTTATTAAAAAGTTTATTTCAAATCCAAACAGAAGTTCACTTCGGGATAAACCAAATACGCCACCAGCGAAATTGCTCTCAGCAATCATGACGAATCTTATTGTGTTGGTATGAATATTCAATCCGATTGTATCGAATAATAATACAAATTAGCAAGAAAATGAATATGTTTAGATGTCTGCTGTCTTGGTGGCTTTCCTGGTAATGAGCACTTCATCCACTAAACAAACTGAACGTCCTCTCACGTCCACTACTGCTCCAAAACCTCAATTAACAGGTAATTACTAAATAAGGCAATCCGTCGCATTCCTTAGTTTAATTGTTTTGATGGGAAACCACTTTTTATAAAATAGTATGCGGAAAGAATATTTATGACAACCCTCACAGCAAGGTTGTTGGCGGTCGAAAAGTGGACAAGCCAGGGAAATTTCCTTGGATGGTCGCTATTTTGGGGAATGAGTTTGGCATTTTGAAACAGGTTTGTGGTGGTGCTATTATCAGTGAGCGGCACATCCTCACAGCTTCACACTGCTTTGAAAAGTAAGACGATATCCTTTTGTTAGAACTCTATTAATGGAATATGTTTTTTTTAAATATTTTAACAAGATCATACAGTGAATAATAACTAGAAGAATACTTTCAAAATATTTTTTTTTTAATAATTTATTTAAATTACTATCAATCAAATATTTATGATTTTTGCAGATGGTGGAAACCGTCGGATCTGATGGTTCGATTGGGTGATAGTAATATGAACAGAACTCATGCGAGTCCTTCACGTCGAGATGTTGCCGTATCGAAAATCTTCATGCACGAGATTTTTGATGAAAACACGATATTCAACGACATCGCAATACTCCAACTGAAAGAGAAAATGGATTGGAATAAAATGATTCGACCTATATGTTTACCCACAGCTGGAGCAGCTCTCAATCTCGAAGGAAAAATGGCAACAGTCGCAGGCAATTCCACGTTCATCTTTATCATAACATGCAATATTTCATTGTTTTAATGTTTAAAAAAAAGGATGGGGACATGAATCTGAGAATGCTACCGAAGGAAGTGATTTTCTGATGGAAGTAGATCTACCATTTATTGAATTTAGTCAATGCAAAAAAGCGTACAGTGAGCCAAGTGGGCCCGGTATTGACAAAATGACGATCGTTAAGGAACAGATCTGCGCTGGCTATCGGGATGGAGGAAAGGATTCTTGTCAAGTAATGTAATACCTGTTAATTGATATAGAACACAAATTAACTAATTAAGACAATTAAAGGGTGATTCGGGAGGACCCCTGATGTTCCGAATGAATCATACTACACCATGGACTGCTCTAGGCATCGTCTCTTATGGTATAATGTTTTTTTATGTATATGGAAAGTTATTAAATTTATTTTGCTACTGATTCATTATATTTGTTTTTGTTTGAACACCCCAAGGTTATCCTGGATGTGCTCGCAAAGGAGTACCTGGAGTTTATACTCGAGTCGAATCCCACCTTGATTGGATTCAATCCAAAATGGCCATTGAATAAACTATAGCAATAATGAGTCTCGCTCTTTTAAAAACCATAGTGACTGTGTGCCATTATTGCCCAATTATTGCCATACAAAAATGTTAGCTATGTGTTATCAAAGATTCAATAAACAGTCGAAACCTTACCGGACCCATACCTAAACAACACCATACCAAAAACAAAATACATCATAGCCTACCTAATGTTCTAAGATATCAATTGAAACCACTTTTTTTTTAATGAACCCGAAACAAAATAAAGTCTAACTATTTATACTCAAAAGGCAATAGTCCAGTATATGCCACTTAAAGTTGACTTTGACTTTGACACTTAACTTAAAGTCATCGTGTAGCCTTATTAGTTATTATTTTATTCTTATGGATATAATTTAAATTAACATTTTAATATATAAAAACAGAAACAATTCTTTCTGTGTTCTTTCCATCCACTAAATGACATTTCTTAATAATTACGCGTTTCAACTACGCAAAAGAACGTGATTGTCGAAATATATATATATAAAAAAGTGTCAATCTCGTGCACCATTATCATTAATATTTCGAAGAAATATTACGAAAAGATCAATTTCAGTCATCATAACATAAAAAGATTCTTATTTGTTTAATTTTTATTTAATTGTTGCTCCTAATTACAAATGGAGCCAGTATTGACTGGTATACACACTGAGACACTGAGAATGATAAGCGATTTCCAATAAAGAGCTGTAAGCTTTATAAACCAATGCGTTTTGCATACACCGCCGCGCATTAGTTTTAAACCGTGTGATGGGACGTCTTTTTGCCTGTATGGGATATATGAATTAAAATAGTCACTTACTAGAACCAATGATCTAAAGAACTATGCCGAACTAAATAACTTAAGTCTGCTTAAATCACTAATTGTCGGAATGTGAAAAAATATTCAACTTGCTACCCTTGCTGGCCTTGCATGCTATACATTTTAAATATGAATAAAGTTCCCTTGCTTCATGTACTTTAGACTTTAGTCGATATGTTCTACTTGAGTTCACTAGGAAAGAGCGAAGAGAGAGGCTGCTTCAATTTTAAGGTTTGCTGTGTGGCAATCAATATTTGGAATACAAGCGTTATAAAAATAAATACTGATTAATTATCAATTTCTAATTTTATCTCATTGTTAAAACAGATGAACGATACGTTCATATTTTTTTTAATAAAAACAATAGCTTCCGAGTTTTCGTATTATTTTGAACTTCGATATCATTTCTCCAATCGTGCTATTTTTATGAAAATGAACGTGACTTTTTAAATGTCATGAAAAGGTCAATATGATAGCACAAACCAAAACAATCTCTTGTTTCATTGCTACAAAAACCCCGCTCCGTCATTCTTTGCAATTCACTTGCTTTGAACAGATTCTCCAAAAAGGTATTGCTCGTTTAAGTTCTCTCTAAATGGTTTTATTTAAAGTTTTATGACTTTTATTTTCCATGTTTAAAGTTGATTTTAAACAGAATTTCACTTCGTTATAAGAAAAAAAAACTCTAGTTTGTGTTGAAATTTTCTCATCGTCATGACGTACCTCATAGCATTGGTTTGATAATGTAATCCGTTTAAAACCAATTATGATAAATATCAAGAAAATATAAAACTTTTTTTTAGATGTCCACCCTCTTGGTGGTTTTCCTTGTAACGAGCACTTCAACCACTAAACCGCATGGACGCCTTGGCTCCACTGAAAATAATCATGATGACAGACTTTTCGATCATGATGTGGATGACAATTACGGAAATGAGGCTGACAGAGAAATAGTGAAGGAAGAGCGTGCGATAACTGCGGAACCGCGTACCCAATTCAATAGTGTTCTCTTTAGATGGTTTAAGCGCACTAAGTTTAAGTTTCATCGTTTAAAAACAACTCCTATTTTATTTATTTTATGTAAACGTTAATGTATGTAGTTCTTTATTAGACAAAAAACTAAAACAATCAAATAAACAGAATGCGGAACGAGTATTCGTCATCACAACAAGATCATTGGCGGTAAACAAGTGGACGTGAAAGGGAAATTTCCTTGGATGGCGGTTCTGTTTCTGGATAAATTCATTAATGGCAGCTGGAAACACTACATTTGTGGTGGTACCATTATCAGTCGTCGGCACATCCTCACAGCTGCCCACTGCGTTCCTCAGTAAGTCGAAATCCTCTATGTTCTTTGTTCTCAACATATCAAATAGAGTTTTCCGTGTAAATGTAGTAATTTTTTTTAAATGGTTGTTTTTTAAAAGGTTTATGCTTATGAATTGTATAAAAAAAATTATTATTGTTTTCATTCATTTGTAAATTTTTTTAAAATACAGTAATAAAAAATTTATAAATTTTAGAGATTTTGAAAAACCTTATTCGAATATGACGGTGCGATTGGGCGAAAGTAATTTAGGTAGCTCACAAGCGAGTCCTTCGCGTCGAGATGTTGCCGTATCGAAATTTTTTGTCCACGAGGGCTATGATGCAAATATATCGCCACCAAAAAACGACATCGCCATACTGCAGCTCAAAGAGGGAATTGATTGGACTGATATGATACGCCCAATATGTTTACCTACTGCAGGATCAGCTCTAAATCTCGGAGGAAGAATGGCAACAGTCGCAGGCATGACCACTTCCTTCTATTTTATCCTTATCAAAAATATAAAATTTTAATGTATTAAATGTTTTAAAAAAGGATGGGGACTTACATCGGAGGGTAATCGAACAAGTACAAGTCAATTTCTGATTGAGGTAGAAGCACCCATTATTGAACTGAGTCTGTGCAAATACTTGTACGGTGACGCCAGGTATATCATGGGAGAACAGATTTGTGCTGACCATCCAACTGGAATAAAGGACATTTGCAATGTAATGAAACGCTTATTATTTTTTTAGAAACCTAATCACTAATTAAGACTTATAAAGGGAACTATGCTGTTAACCCCGATCTACGAAGAACAGATTTGTGCTGGCTATTTGACTGGAGGAAAAGATTCTTGCCAAGTAATGTTATCTGTATTAATTTGTGCAAAACCAATAACTAATTATTTATAAAGGGTGATTCGGGAGGACCTCTGATGTTTCGAATGGATCATTCTAAACCATGGACTATTATTGGCGTCGTCTCTTGGAGTAATTTTTCGAATATTTAGAAAGTCATTACACTTTATTGCTTTCCAAATTATTCATGTATCAATTATTTTATTAATTCCATTTAAGGTTCCCCTGGGTGTGGTCGAAAATTGACTCCTGGAGTTTATACTCGAGTCGTGTCCTACAATGATTGGATTCGATCTAAAATGGCCATTGAATAGAGTGGCAATAAGGAGTCTCCCTCTTTGAAAAAAGCATGGTGACTGTGGGAATTATTTCCAATTCAAATATGTTGTCTATGCTGTAAGATTCAATAAACAAGTGAGACTCAGCTGAACCAATTATTTTAGAAGTGTATAAAAAAATGCTTTCATATTCTTATTTAAATCCCTTTCTAAAAATGAAGACGTATTAAAAAAGCCAAAAACTTGAGAACAAAAAATTTTAGTTAAATTCTGTTTACTAAAAAAAGAAGTATACGGTACTCGGTTTTGCAGTCGTGTAAATAATCAAATAGCAAAAAGGTAACTCTCTGGAAATAATAATTCGATATAGGATGTCCGTGAAGTAGGCTGGATTCACAGGGAGATGCAAAATAAATGTGAAATGATATTTCGTTATTGTAAATGTGCCATTAGATGGTATTTTAACAAATAATAAACCCCCGCTTTTGATTCGATGTTTATTTTTGTTAAAATTAAGGTGTATGCATTACTAATAAGCTTATCGCTACATGAACATAATATACCTTTTAGGCTTTCCATTACCAATGCAGCCAGTCGTAACTCGTAGACTAGTATCGTAATTCGTAGTAAGCCGATAATAGACGATTTCCTATATACAGCTAGTTATATGGAACCAATCATTTTCTGATTTGGTTGCGTGATGAGTCGAATGAACATCCTCTCACTTCCACTGCTCCAAAACCTCAATTTGCTGGTAATTACTAAATAAGGCAATCCGTCGTAATACCTTTGTTTTATATTTTATGGAAAAACCGTTGAGTTTCGCTTTTTTATATTAACAACTTATAAAAAAAACAGGATGCGGAAAGACTATTTACGATAACAACATTCACAACAAGATTGTTGGTGGTCGAAAAGTGAACAATAAGGAAAGGAAATTTCCTTGGATGGTCGCCCTTATCGGGGAACTTGTGGGAAAATGGTACCCGTTTTGTGGTGGCGCAATTATCAGTGATTGGCACATCCTCACAGCTGCCCACTGTATTGAACAGTAAGAAGATATTCTTTTGTTAGAACTATATCATTGCAATCTAATTTAAAAGACCATTCAACAACATCATACAGCAAATGACTAGAAGAATACTTTCAAATAAAACTTTTTTTAAAATTTATTTTAAATTACTATCAATCAAATAATTATGATTTTTTTTCAGAGGGATGAACACTTCGAATGTGATGGTTCGATTGTACTAAACCATGGACTGCTCTAGGCATCGTCTCTTATGGTAAATTATTTTTATATCTATATATGAAGTTACTACATTTATTTGGCTACTTATTCATTATGTTTATTTTTGTTCGAACACCCCAAGGTTATCCTGGATGTGCTGAGAAAGGAGTACCTGGAGTTTATACTCGAGTCGAATCCCACCTTGATTGGATTCAATCGAAAATGGACATCAAATAGAGTGGAAATGATAAGTCTCGCTCTTTTAAAAATCACAGTGACTGTGTGAATTATTTCCATGCAAAAATGTTTTCTATGCCATATCAAAGATGCAATAAACAGTCGAGACCCTACCGGACCCATACTTTAAAAGCAAAATACACCGTTGTTTACTTAATGCTCGTAACATACCCCATTGAGACTACTTCTTTTTTTTTTTAATGAACCCGAATCAAAAAGTTTAGCTATTTTTATTCAACAGCCAATAGGCTAATATGCAAATTTTTCGGTCGATAAAAATAAGTACTTATAAAATGAACCTACGAGGCACACTATTTCACTAAACTTAGGATGAACATACGTACTGTATTGCATATGTGTTATTACATAGTGTACATTTTTAATTGAGGAAAAACAAATATTTATTTGAGGCGTAGAATAGTAAAAAAAATAAAATAAAGACTGCATTTAATAATCTAAGAATATAAAATTGAAAAAAACACAGAATATACTGAGAATAACAAGGAATTACAAATGCAGCCAGTTATTGACTAGTATATCACTGAGAAAGATAAGCGAACTCCAATAAAGAAGTGAAGCTTTATAAAAAAAATGCGAACTGCATACACTGTCGCGCATTAGTTTAAAACAGTGTTATCTTAAGATCATGATACGTGGAACGTCTGGTTGCCTGTGTGTGATACATGAATTAAACCAGTCACTTACTAGAACCAATGATCTAAAGAATTATGTAGAATTAAATAATTTAAGGCTGCTTAAATCACTAATTCTCGGATTGAGAAAATTTTAGTCAACATTCCCTAGATATATTTTTTCAATATGAAAAAAGTTTCCTTGCGTGATTGCGTCATGTACTTTAGTCGATATGTTCTACTTAAGTTCGCTAGGAAAGAGCAAAGAGAGAGGCTGCTTCAATTATCCGGTTTGCTCTGTGGTAAAACTCGATAGATGGAATATAAGTTTTATAAAAATACTGATTAATTAACACTATTTAAAAATATATTATCAAATATATATATTTTTTTATTTTATATCATTTTAGAAACATGCGTTCATTTTTTAAAAATAAAAACAAGCGTTTCCGCGTTCTGCTATTACTTTAAATTTCGATGACATTTCTCCATGAATCATGCTATTCTTATGAAATGAACGTGACTTTTTAAATGTCGTGATAAGGTCAATATGACAGAACAAACCAAAATGATCTCTTATTTCATTGCTATAAAACCCCCGCTCCGCCATGCTATACAATTCACTTGCTGAAAAAATTCTCCAAAAAGGTATTGCTCGTTTAGGTTCTCTCTAGGTGCTTTAATTTAAAGTTTTGTGATTTTTATTTTCCATGTTTAAAGTTGATTTAAAACAGAATTTCACTTCGCTGTAAGAAAAAAAAAAACTCCAGTGAATTTTTCTCATCGTCATGACGTATCTCATAGCATTGGTATGTAAATATAATCCGATTACAACCAATAGTTATAACTATCAAGAAAATATGAAACTGTTTTTAGATGTCCACCCTATTGGGGGTTTTCCTTGTTATAAGCTCTTCAGCCACTCAGCAATACGGACCACCTCGCGCTACTGAAAATCACGATGGCAGAATTGTCGATAATGTTGACGACGATTACGGAATTGAGGCTGACCAAGGAATAGTGAAGGACGATCGTGCGATAACTGCGGAACCACGTACCCAATTTAATAGTGTTCTCGTTAGATGGTTTAAGCACTAATTTTTAGTTTACTGAAACTGAAGTTTCCATTTTTTTAGAACTATAATTTTTACTTAATCCATCAGCACCCAACTTTTATTTTATTTATTTTATGTATATGTTAATGTATGTAGCACCATACTTTAATAGACTAAAACACTAAAAAAAAATCAAATAAACAGAATGCGGAACGAGTATTCGTCATCACAGCAAGATCGTTGGCGGTAAACAAGTGGACGTGAAAGGGAAATTTCCTTGGATGGCGTATCTGTTGCTGGGTAATAAGGTCAATAATGGCAGTTGGGAATACCACGCTTGTGGTGGTGCCATTATCGGTCGTCGGCACATTCTCACAGCTGCCCACTGCGTACCTCAGTAAGTCGACATCCTTTAAGTTCTTTGTTCTCGAAATATCAAATAGTGTTTTCCGTGTAAATATAGTACAATGTTTTAAAAGAGGGTATTTGTTTTTAAAGGTTCATGCTTAATTGTATAATTTTTTATATTATTGTTTTCATTAATTTGTAAAAATTTTAAAATACAGTTTTAAAAAATTAAAAAAATTTAGAGATTTTGAAAAACCTGGTTATTCGATCGTGATGGTGCGATTGGGCGAAAGTAATATGGATGACTCACAAGCGAGTTCGTCGCGTCGAGATGTTGCCGTATCGAAAATCTTCGTTCACGAGGGCTATCAATACGTTAATAAAATGTATGCTATCAACGACATCGCCATTCTCCAGCTCAAAGAGAGAATTGATTGGACTGATATGATTCGCCCAATATGTTTACCCACATCAGCATCAGCTCTAAATCTCGGCGGAAGAATGGCAACAGTCGCAGGCATGCCCACTTTATTTTATTTTATCCTTATCAAAAATATAAAATCTAAATGTATTAAATGTTTGTAAAACAAGGATGGGGACGTACATCGGAGGGTATTCAAACGACAAGTCAATTTCTGATGGAGTTAGAAGCACCCATTATTGAAGTGAGTCTGTGCAAATACTTGTACGGTGAAGCCAGGAATATTCCGATCATTAGAGAACAGATTTGTGCTGACCATCCAACTGGAGTAAAGGATATTTGTAATGTAATGAAACACTTATTATTTGTTATAAAACCAATTACTAATTAAGACTTATAAAGGGAACTCTGCCGTTACGTTTCCCGATCAATAAAGAGCAGATTTGTACTGGCTATTTGTCTGGAGGAAAGTCTCCTTGCCACGTAATGTCACACCTATTAATTGATATAAAACCTATTACTCATTAAGACTTATATAGGGTGATTCGGGAGGTCCTCTGATGTTCCGAATGGATCATTCTAAACCATGGACTATTATTGGCATCGTCTCTTGGGGTATTTTTTATATTCTGAAAGTCATTATAATTTATTTATTACCAAATTAATCATGTTTTTAAACCATTATAGGTGATCCTGGGTGTGGTCGAAAATTTACTCCTGGAGTTTTTACTCGAGTTGTGTCCCACAATGATTGGATTCTATCTAAAATGGCCATTGAATAAAGTGGTTATAACGAGTTTCGCTCTTTGAAAAAAGCATATGATGACTGTGTGAATTATTGTCATAAAAATATGTTGTCTCTGATGCTTTACTAAGATTCAATAAACAAGTGAGACCCAGTCAAACCAATGACTGTAAACGTGTTTGAAATTCTATTCATCAGTATAATAACCTCACAAATTAAAATAAAAACTTTTTAAAATATAAATATAGATAACATCTAGGGCCTGCTTCCTGTTTCCTACCTGCTTCGATATTCTCATTTAAATCACTAATTCTAAAAATGAAGACAAATGTCATAAGTAATAAAAGTAATACGTAATAAAAAAGCAAAATTTATCATGGATTATAGAACCCTTAACAAAAAATGTAAGTTACATTTCGTACTAAAAAAGAAGTACTCGGGTTTTGCAGTGACTATTAAGGCTGGATTTACGGGGAGATGCAAAATAAATGTGAAATAATAATTTTTTATTGCATATGTGCCATTAGATGATATTTTAAGAAATAATAAACCCCCGCTTTCGATTCGATTTTTTTTGTGAAAAATTAAGGTGTCCTAGGATAGCGCGCTTTCTATTTTAAATATCACGCAGCTTGGCGAAAATGCATCATTTAGCAATGACTATGCTGCATTACTATTTATAAGGAGCAATATATTTTATTTGCGTGATGCGTTCTCTTAGCTATAGCTCTTAGGAGGAAACTCTAAATTTATTTTTGTTTGCTGTTCCTTTATTCTGTTCAGTACAGGTACTTTTTTGTTAGTGGTTGGTAAACAAATATAAAAACGCATTAGATTTTTTTACAATACGTCCAAAAACTAAAAATGTTAAAATGCTATTGTTTTTATTTTTTCACTTTCGCGTTTCTCTTTTTTCTCTGACATTTCTCTTGTTACCATTTGTTTTACAAATAGAAACGTGATATTTCAAATGTCATATAAATAAGGTCAATCTGACCGCCCCCGCCAAAATTATTGCTTAATGCCTTATTAATCCATAGCTATATAAACATTGCTATATACATGCAACAACTCACTTGCAGTGAACCAATTCATCCAAAAGGTATTGCTTCCGTAAATTCTCTCTTATCTCAGCGAAGGTTTTATTTTTCCTTAACCATTTTATTTTACAGTAGCCTATTTCACTTCTTTGAGCAAATACCTAATTTACATTACCTCAATCATGACGCATCTCTCCGGTTTGGTAAGTAAATTTATAGCCATAATCATATCAAACATTATTCTGAAATAACCAAAAAAATTAATAAATCTATCAGATGGCTGTGGCTTTGATTACTTTATTGCTTGTAATGAGCACTGTCAGTAACACTGACAATTACCAGGTTCCTGAGGAAATTCCGACTATTACCAAATCAGGTACACAATTGTATATGTTGCATCGAGTTTAAGTATACTTATAATGTACAAATCCTGTCGGGGATTTTTATTTGAAATATCGCAGATGAGCGATGCGTTACCTACATCAAGTCCCCTCGCCCTTGCAAATGGTTAATTCGTGACCAGCCCATGTGGACTTTCAACAAGAAGTGGAACAAATGTGTGGAGGAGATGGTTGATGGATGCAATTAGGGAAGAAAAAATGTCTTTTTTAAAAAGAGCGAATGCGTCCGTATTTGTATTCCAATGAGCTAGACTTGATAATCTGCTCTTCATAGTTGGCCAAGAGAATAATGTTACATTCCTCCAATGTTTTACACTTCTCTTGAATTGTTGATGCTGTTTGTGTAATAGTTATTGCTTCACAATACATCGGCGATTGCTACTATCAATTGCATCGTCTATAAATAGCTTTATTCGAATATAGGCGCATCAATATATAATTGAACAAAATTGACGAAAGATTTCCTTATTTCTTATAACTTATTGGTAACCATTTTATTGTAGAAAATAAATCAATTATATACTGAACATACAATCCTAAAAATTGCTTTTAGCGCAATATCGTGTCATAATATTTAGATAAATTATTGTTCCACTTACGCAAAAGAATGTAATTATTTACATCTCGTAAATGTGTGGATATTTCCAACAGATACCATGAATAAGTAGATATCATAGTAAACATTTTAACTTTCATACAACAAGTATGATGACTACAAGAAAGATTCGTATTATAGTTGAATAATCTTTCGACTTATTCGTCACAAAGTGAATAAATGTGAAGATGACTAAAACTTAACCTTACTTAAACTGTTATACTTTAAACAAAAATAGTATGAATAATTTAACAAATCATATTTTAGAAGATAAGTTTTAAAAGTTGAATGTTAACCTTAATTTTCGATAGCGTAGGTATATTTGTTGTGTATCAAAAGAAAAAAAAATATATAAAAAAAGAAAATAAAAATGTTTCCATAATGTTCAAAAAGTTTTCATAACGATTCAAGTCTTAAAATGTATTAAATTTGTATTGCTCGCTGATGATTAGAAAAAAAATATTTCGTTTCCGCGTTCTCGTATTATTTCGATGACGTTTCTCTAGTGACACCATTCTTTCAAAAAACGTGATTATTGAAATGTCACTAAAAGGTCAATCTGGCATGCCACCAAGCAATAAGCTCTATAAAACACCCACTCATAACATGTTGAAATTCACTTGCTGTGAATTACTTCAAAAAAAAGGTAATACTTGTTTAGTTCCTGTAATTTATTACTTTATTCGTATGTTCTTTCGAATTTACAATTTTTTCAAAATTTATATTCCAAATTCAAACAGACTTTAACTTACTTCCAGATCAACAAAATACGCCAGCGAAATAGCTCTCAAACATGACGAATCTTATAGTGTTGGTAAGTGTATATTCAATCCGTGTACATCCAATTATAATAAATATTAACAAGAAAATAAATATGATGTGTTTAGATGTCTGCTCTCTTGTTTGCTTTTCTGGTAATGAGCACTTCATCCACTAAACAGAATGAAGATTCTCTCACTTCCACTGCTCCAAAATCTCAATTTTCAGGTAATTACTTAATAAGATAATCCGTCGTAATACCTTTATTTGATATTATATGGGTTTTGCTTTTTTATAAACATCTTTTAAAAACAGGATGCGGAAAAACTGTTTATTACAACATCCACAGCAAGATCATTGGCGGTCGAACAGTGAACGTGGAAGGGAAATTTCCTTGGGTGGTCGCTCTATTGGAGAGATATGGACCTATATGGGTCCAGTTTTGTGGCGGTGCTATTATCAGTGATCGGCACACCCTCACAGCTGCCCACTGCATTGAAAAGTAAGAAGACATTATTTTGTTAGAACTATATTATTGGAATATATTTTAAAAGATCACAGGAACAGTGAATAACTTGCAATTTATTCATTATTTTTTATAGTATTCTTCATGAAGAGTACTATCAATTTTTTTTTAATTGAAAAACTCAAACATTTTTAATCAAATATTTATGATTTTTCAGGGAGGTGAGACCTTCTGCTCTGAAGGTTCGATTAGGTGAAACTAATATGAAGAGTACCCATGCGAGTCCTTCACGTCGAGATGTTGCCGTATCGAAAATCTTCAGGCACGAGGCTTTTGATGAAAATACGTTTTTCAACGACATCGCCATACTTCAGCTGAAAGAGAAAATCGCTTGGAATGATACGATTCGACCTATCTGTTTACCCACAGCAGCAGCAGCTCTCAATCTCGAAGGAAAAATGGCAACAGTCGCAGGCATTTGCACGTTTATCTTTTTCATAGCATATATCAATTGATTGTTTTAATGCTTAAAAACAGGATGGGGACGAGAAGCTGAGTATGCTTTCGGAGGAAGTGATTTTCTGATGGAAGTGGATCTACCCATTATTGAAGTGAGTCGCTGCGAAAAAGCGTACAGTGAGGTCGAGGAGAAAATGCCAATCGTTAAGGAACAGATTTGCGCTGGCTATCCTGATGGAGAAAAGGATTCTTGTCAAGTAATTTAACACTTGTTAATTGATAGAAAACCAATTACTTATTGAGAGGTGTATAAAGGGCGATTCGGGAGGTCCTCTGATGTTCCGAATGGATCATACTAAACCATGGATTGTTCTAGGCATAGTCTCTCATGGTATATTTCTTTTTTATATAAGGAAAGTTCTTAAAATTTAATTTTCTATTTATTCATTGTATTGTTTTTGTTTGAAAATCTCAAGGTTTTGGATGTGCTCGAAAAGGAGTACCTGGAGTTTATACTCGAATCGAATCCTATCGTGATTGGATTCAATCCAAAATGGACATCAAAATGATCAAATAGAGTGGCAATGAATAGTCTCGCTCTTTTAATAAGCATAGTGACTGCGTGAATTATTGCCATACACAAATTTTAGCTATACCAAATCAAACATTCAATAAACAGTCGAGACCCAAGCGAACCCATAACTGTTAATTTATTTGTTCTTCTTAATATTTTTTCTTCTTTGAATCTTCTTTAAATCGGCCCTTTTCATGGTCACCAATTATTTTTGAAGAGTGATGATGCTCTTAATTTTGTGGGAGTATAGTTAGATTCTTGATTATACACTGGGCTGAGTTGCTTGATTCACATTTTTATTTTGGAGTATTTTATTTCGTCTTATTTCTTTTTTGCCATAATTATTTTTCTTTCTTTTGAGCCGAATTCCGGTGGATGAAATGTGGCTAAGGTATACCGTACTTACTAACGAGTCACTATCCCACGGAATTTAATTCATCCATCGTAATAAATAATTATTATGCGATGGAAAGGGACTGGAACTCGGATTTATAATAATTCATACAAAGAATAGATGACTATAGTTGAAGCTCTTATGTGTATAAAATTTGAAACGTGTACCAACCAAAAATAATCGGTCTAAAAGGTACAGTTTAAGAAATCTTATGATAATCGGAGATTTTAAAATGGTGAATAAAAAAAAACAAAACAAAAAACAAATAACGTTCCCGAAATTTATAAATCTAAAAACGCATTTGAACTTTTGAAGATTCATACTCGGATTTATACTTCCAAAAAGATTCATTCGACGCTATTTTTCTTATTTTTATGAATTCATTTCCGCGTTCTCCTGGGGTTATTTTTTCGTTGACAGTTCTCTAGTTACGCTATTTTGAGGAAAAGAAACGTGATTTGTTAAATGTCATGTAAAGGTCAATCTTACCGTCCACGCCAAAAGAATTGCTTAATCCAAAGCTATTTAAACATTGGTCCAGGTAAGAACCAATTCTCTTGCAGTGAACCAGTTCACCAAACAGGTATTTGTCCGTTGATCGTTTAAATTTTCTCTTATTATCTTTGTAAAGATTTTATTTTAATCCACAATTTTTTAAATCTTGTATACACAGTTTTTTATTCTTTCTTTGGGCGAAATACGCCAGTTAGTTACCATTTTCTTAATAATGGCGCATCTCTCCGGTTCGGTAATTAAATTTCCACCTATAATCATATAACACTTAAATAACCAGATCAATGAATACATTTATCAGATGGCTGTGGCTTTGATTGCTTTGCTTGTAATGAGCACTGTAAGTAGCCTTCGTGGAGATTTTGACGAGGACTTGAGAGATGAACAAGAATCGGGCAATAACCAAGTTGAGGAACTTCGAACAATTACCAGACCATGAACGAAATATTGTACTGCATATATACTGTATTGATTTTGATTGTAGAATTGTTTTTTACTTAGTGGCACTCTTATTGGGTTAGCTTATAAAAACGACAATTAATTTTATGGAACAAAATATAAAATTATTTTTTCATATAATTATAAATAAAAGACGGTGTTTCGAACCTTGTTTTACTGTTACCAAGATGCGTTGCCCAAGGATGAAAAAGCAGATGTGGACGTTCGATCAGAAGCGAAACAGATGCGTGATTACAACTGTTGACGGTTGCAATGAGCACGGCGGAAATATCTTTAAAAGCAAGAACGAATGCATCCGTGTTTGTGCTCCAAAAAAGGCTAGTCTACACCTAAAAGTTGGCCAAGAGAATAATGTTATACATTTTTCCAATGTTTTATACTTCTCTTGAATTTCTGGTGCTGTTTGTGTAAAGGTGTTTCATTCACAATACATCAGTGATTTTAGCTATAACAGTTGCAGGCTACATTATTCATCATTGCCCATAATTATATATGAACATTTGTATATTAACTGACTGCACTATTACAGCTATATATTATATAGTTTGCTGATACCGTATATTTAAACTCATAATATGCAAGATTTTAGTGTAGAAAAAAGGCGATTTAATAGTATAAAAATACAAGATTTAACTTTTCAGAATAATTTTTGGTGCAATATTATACAACGTTAAGTTAAACTTATAAGCCTTTTACTTTCTTAGAAATTTCAGTTTAATTTACTCGTATTGTACACAAAAATAAAACAATCGTTTCCGAGCTCTCATATTCATTCGATGATTTGGTTTAAACTAGACTACATTATTGTTCACTTACGAAAAAATTTGAATCTCATCACAGTTACTATCAAAGAAAGATTCTTATTAATTTTTTTTTTAATTTTTAGAGGTTTAGACTAGGAAGATAGTAACACGCAAGTATAGAATAATACGAAATAGCCTGCGTAATAAATTATTTCAAATACAAATGGTTCTACAGTATTTTAACCAATGGGTTATATAAACAATTTAAATTAACAAAAAAAAACTTAAAAATGATTTAAAGATTTGGTTAAGTTTTCATGTTTGTGATTTCTGTATTGAAAAAAAGCGTTCTCGTGTTATTTCGATGACATTTCTCTAGTTACACGATTCTTGCGAAAAAACGTGTTTATGGAAATGTCACTAAAAGGTCAATATGACGTGTCATACCAAAATTATTCTCTTATTTCATGGCTATATAATACACACTCTAACCATGATACAATTCACTTGCTGTGGACCTTCTCTAAAAAGGTAATACTTGTTTTGTTCCTCTCTATTTATTTTATGCATATGTTCTTTTGATTTTGGATTTTTTCAAAATTTATTCTTAATCCAAACAGAGTTTCACTTCGAGGATCTATAAAATACGCCAGCGAAATCGCTCTCAATCATGACGAATCTTATTGCGTTGGTATGTATAATCAATCCGTTTTTATCGAATAATTGCTGGAAGAACAAGAAAATGAATATTATGTATTTAGATGTCTGCTCTCTTGGTGGCCTTTCTGGTAATGAGCACTTCATCCACTAAACAGAATGGACGTTCTCTCACTTCCACTGCTCCAAAACCTCAATTTTCATCAGGTAATTACTTAATAAGATATTCCGTCGTAATACCTTTATTTGATATTATATGAAAAAAAACAGTTGAGGTTCGCTTTTTTATAAACATCTTTTAAAACAGGATGCGGAAAAACTGTTTATGACAACATTCACAACAAGATCATTGGCGGTCGAAAAGTGAACGTGGAAGGGAAATTTCCTTGGGTGGCCGCTATTTTGGAGGAAATTGTGGGCAAATGGTACCAGTTTTGTGGCGGTGCTATTATCAGTGATCGGCACATCCTCACAGCTGCCCACTGCATTGAAAAGTAAGAAGACATTCGATTGTTATAACTAGATTATTGGAATATATTTTAAAAGATCATACGTACAGCGAATAACTCGAAGAATACTATCAAAAAATTGGTTTTTAAAATTAAATTCACAGTCCACAAATCACTATTAAACAAATATTTATAATTTTCAGAGAGATGATACCTTCTGATCTGATGGTTCGATTGGGCGAAAGTAATATGAACAGTACTCATGCAAGTCCTTCACGTCGAGATGTTGCCGTGTCGAAAATCTTCAAGCACGAGGGTTATGATGAAAAGACGTTTATTAACGACATTGCCATACTCCAGCTGAAAGAGAAAATCGCCTGGAATAAAATGATTCGACCTATATGTTTACCCACAGCTGCAGCAGCTCTCAATCTCGAAGGAAAAATGGCAACAGTCGCAGGCATTTTCTCGTTTTTTTTTTTTATCATATAACATACAATTTCATTGAATTAATGTTTATAAAAGCAGGATGGGGACGTGAAGCTGAGAATTTTCCAGGAGGAAGTCAATTTCTGATGGAAGTAGATCTACCCATTATTGAAGTGAGTCGCTGCAAAAAAGCGTACAGTAAGGGCGAGGAGAAAATGCCGATTATTAAGGAACAGATTTGCGCTGGCTATCGAAATGGAGGAAAGGATTCTTGTCGAGTATAATATACTACCCGTTAATTTAGAGAATACTAATTATTAATTAAGTAAAATTTAAGGGTGATTCGGGAGGGCCCCTGATGTTTCGAATGGATCGTACTAAACCATGGATTGTTCTAGGCATCGTCTCTTATGGTATGTATATATACGGAAAGTTATTCGATTTATTTTGCTTCTGATTTATTATCTTTGTTTTTGTTTGAACACCCCAAGGTTTTCCTGGATGTGCTCGAAAAGGAGTACCGGGAGTTTATACTCGAGTCGAATCCTATCGTGATTGGATTCAATCCAAAATGGAGATAAAATAGAGTGAAAATGACGAGTCTCGCTCTTTGAAAAAGCATAGTGACTGTGTGAATTATTTCCATGCAAAAATGTTAGCTATGCCATATCAAATAAGATTCAATAAACAGTCGAGATGACCCTACCCGACCCATACCTTAAAAGCTTAATACATCGTAGCCTACCTAATGCTATAAGATATCGCATTGATGAAACTACTTTTTATTTTATTTTAATGAACCCAAATCAAAATATAGTCGAACTATTTATACTCATGATGATCTATAATTATCTACAGCTGATCATTGAAACTGAAACTTTGAATCACAAAAACTGAAATAATCATTCTCCTCATAATAGAATTATACAGAATCGATAGTACAGTACTTGCTTCGTCAGCATCATCATAATTGAAATCTCTTTCTAAAAATTAAGTATTTTAAGTTTTTTAAACTGATAAGAAATCGGGTATAGAATATGGTATATAAAACGCAAAATACATTTTTAAATCATTTAGAAAAATAAGGGATTTTAAACTGTTAAAGACCGAGAAAAATAAGAGTTCAATGAACGCAAAACCGACCTCTTTTGAAAAAAATAGTTTGAGTTTAAAATACTGATTAAAAATTAATAATATTTTAGTTCTTAAAACGCTCAACCACTTTGACAGAAAATATAACAAATATTCTCATTTGCGTTTTTGAAACGCTGGTTTAAACCTTAATTGGGCGTTTTATTTAAATACAACGCACGCATACCCAAATAATACGCAGTGCGCCTACTAGGGCAATCATGCTATTTTTATGAAAATGAACGTGACTTTTTAAATGTCGTGAAAAGGTCAATATGACAACACAAACCAAAATGATCTCTTATTTCACTGCTATAAAAACCCCGCTCCGCCATGCTATGCAAATCACTTGCTTTCAACACATTCTTCAAAAAGGTATTGCTCGTTTAGGTTCTCACTAGATGCTTTCATTTAAAGATTTGTGATTTTTATTTTCCATGTTTAAATAAGTTAATTTCAAACTGAATTTCACTTCGCTGTAAGAAAAGAAAAATCCAGTGATTTTTCTCATCGTCATGACGGACCTCGTAGCATTGGTATGAAAATATAATCCGATTAAAACCGATAGTTATAAATATCAAGAAAAATATGGAACTGTTTTTAGATGTCTACCTTCTTGGTGGTTTTCCTTGTAATTACCACATCAGCCAATCAGCAATACGGACTACCTCGCGCTACCGAAGGAATCGAGGTTGACCAAGGAACAGTGAAGGAAGAGGCCGAAGAGCGAGCGATAGCTGCAGAATCACGTACGCAATTCAATAGTGATCTCGTTAGATGGTTTAAGCTCTAAGTTTTAGTTTGAAAAACTGAAGCTTTCATCGTTTCAGAACTATAATTTTTACCTTATCCAGCACACAACTTCTATTTTATTTATTTTATGTATATGTTAATGTATGTAGTACTTTATTAGACAAAAAACTAAAACAATCAAATAAACAGAATGCGGAACGACGGGTATTCGTCATCACAGCAAGATCATTGGCGGTAAACAAGTGGACGTGAAAGGGAAATTTCCTTGGATGGCGTTTCTGATGCTGGATAAGTTCATTAATGGCAGTTGGAAATACTACAATTGTGGTGGTACCATTATCAGTCGTCAACACATCCTCACAGCTGCCCACTGCGTACCTCAGTAAGTCGGCATCCTCTATGTTCTTTCTTCTCGAAATATCAAATAGTGTTTTCCGCGTAAATAATATAGTACAATGTTTTAAAAGGGTAGTTTTAATCAAAGGTGTATGCTTATAAATTGTATAATTTTTTAATATGATTGTTTTCATTTGTAAAATTTTGAAAATACAGTAATAAAAAATTAATAAATTTTAGAGATTTTGAAAAACCTTATTCGAATATGACGGTGCGATTGGGCGAAAGTAATATAAATAGCTCACACGCGAGTCCTTCGCGTCGAGATGTTGCCGTATCGAAAATCTTCGTTCACGAGGGCTATAATGCAAATATATCGCCGCCAAAAAACGACATCGCCATACTGCAGCTCAAAGAGAGACTTGATTGGACTGATATGATTCGCCCAATATGTTTACCAACAAGCACACCTCTCAATCTCGGAGGAAGAATGGCAACAGTCGCAGGCATGACCACTTTCTTCTATTTCATCCTTATCAAAAATATAAATTTGAATGTATTAAATGTTTTAAAAAAGGATGGGGACTTACATCGGAGGGTAATCGAACAAGTACAAGTCAATTTCTGATGGAGGTAGAAGCACCCATTATTGAACTGAGTCTGTGCAAATACTTGTACGGTGACGCCAGGTATATCGTGGGAGAACAGATTTGTGCTAACCATCCAACTGGAATAAAGGACATTTGCAATGTAATGAAACGGTCATTATTTTTTAGAAAACTAATCACTAATTAAGACTTATAAAGGGAACTATGCTTCTAATCCCGATCTACGAAGAACAGATTTGTGCTGGCTATTTGACTGGAGGAAAAGATTCTTGCCAAGTAATGTTATCTGTATTAATTTATGTGCAAAACCAATAACTAATTATTTATAAAGGGTGATTCGGGAGGACCTCTGATGTTTCGAATGAATCATTCTAAACCATGGACTATTATTGGCGTCGTCTCTTGGAGTAATTTTTCAATATTTAGAAAGTCATTACACTTGATTGCTTTCCAAATTAATCATGTTTTAATTCCATTTAAGGTTCCCCTGGGTGTGGTCGAAAATTTACTCCTGGAGTTTATACTCGAGTCGTGTCCTACAATGATTGGATTCAATCTAAAATGGCCATCGAATAGGGTGCAAGAAGTCTTATCTCTTTTGAAAAGTATAGTGATTGTGTGAAGTGTCATTCAAATATGGTCTCTATGCTATACTAAGATTCAATAAACAAGTGAGAACTTGCCGAACCAACAATAAAAGTGTTTTTAAAATTTTACTAATCAGTATTTAACATTTCGAACCATAAAAAATGGAATCATAACTCTTTAAATATATATATATTTATGTATAAACGATAGTAGGTAACAGCTTCGATATTTTCATTAAAACATAGGTTGATGAGTGTATTTTTAAAAGTTAGGTACTCGAAGTTTATTAGTTTACATTACAAATAATCAATAACCAAGCGGTACCTCACTGGTAACCTGAAATCATTATTACTTAATTCTATTGAAAGTCTTGATTGATACGTGAACAAAGATTAATTAGGTATTGTTCAAAATCACCCCCCCCCCCCCCAAAAAAAAAAAGTTCCCACGTTCTCGTATTATTGCACTGACATTTTGCTAGTTTCACTATTCTTACTAAAAGAAACGTGATTATTGAAATGTCATGAAAAGGTCAAGCTGAAGTGCCATGCCAAAATTATGCCCTATTTTTAAAAACTTCTAAATTCATAAAACTTTTCAAGTTTTCAAAACGATTCAAGTCTACTTGCAAAGCATTAATTTCTTACTGTTCGCTGATGATTTGAAAAATAATTTGCTTCCGCGTTCTCGTATTATTTCGTTGACATTTCTCTAGTTTTACTATTCTTACGAAATGGAATATGAATATCAAAATTTCGTTAAAAGGTAGATGTGAAGTTGTGCTATACCAAAATTACGCTCTTTTTTACATTCAAAAATTCATAGATGGAAGTAAAATAAAATTATTATCATTATAAGTCTTCGTGTTTTATTTTAAAAAAATTAAAAAAATTTATTTTTTGCTGATGATAGGAAAACAAAATTCCTTTCCGCGTTCTCGTATTATTTCGATGACATTTCTCTATAGTGACACGATTCTTGCGAAAAAATGTGATTATTGAAATGTCACTAAAAGGTCAATCTGACTTGTCATACCAAAAAACGCTCTTATTTCATGGATATAAAATACCCACTTTAAGCATAAAAAATTCACTTGCTGTGGACCAATTCACTCAAAAGGTAATACTTGTTTGGTTCCTCTCTACAGTTATTTTATTCGCATGTTCTTTTTTAATTTACGATACTTTCCAAGTTTATTCCAAACAGAGTTTCACTTCGCGATCAACAAAATAGCCTACGCCAGCGAAATTGCTCTCAGTCATGACGAATCTTATTGCGTTGGTATGTATATTCCATCCGGTTACATCGAATAATAATCAATATTAACAAGAAAATGAATATGATGTGTTTATAGATGCCTGCTCTCTTGGTGGCTTTCCTGGTAATGAGCACATCATCCACTAAGCAGTTTGGACGTCCTCGCGCTCCTACTGCTCAAAAACCTCAATTTTCAGGTAATTATCTAATAAGGTAATTCGTCGTATTACCTTTGCTAAATTTTAAGGGAAAAAAAAGTCAATTAATTTTCACTTTATCATAAAAATAACTTAAAAAATTCAACAAAACAGGATGTGGAAAAAATGTTTATGATAAAAAGATCGTTGGCGGACAAAGAGTGGACGTGGACGGGAAAATTCCTTGGGTGGTAGCTCTATTGAAGCAGATATATGGACCTACATGGGACCAGTTTTGTGGCGGTGCCATTATCAGTAATCGGGTCATTCTCACAGCTTCCCATTGCGTTGAAAAGTTAGACGGCATCCTTTTGTTTATAGAACTTGGAACAAGTCAATTATATATATATGTGTGTGCGAATAATAAGGGAGTTTAAAATATACGAAAAAAGAAAATAAAACTTAAATGAAATATTCAAAATATAATTTAACAAGATCATGCAGAATGACTCAATGAATACTTTAGTAGAAGCATACCTTTAAAACTATGCATATATATGTGTATATATATAAACTACTAGCTGGCCCGCGTTTACTATTTTACTTCTTTATTGTGCCGATCTCTAATTTTTCTTAATTGTAATCCTTCGTTTGGACTTAACTAAGGTTTCTTCACAACTCAAAAAAAATAGTTCCGAGTAAAGTCTTGTTCTCTAAAAGACACATATGCAAGTTAATTACCGTGTTCGCGTTAATAGCGTTAACGTTAATAAGCTGTCCCATTTATTCCTCAAATAGTAAAACTACATTTGCAAGTTAAAAGCTCAACTGCATTCTCTGAGCCCCTCCCCCTATAAAATTTGGACCAATCAGGGAATTTCTTGATACAGAATGACGGAACGACAATTTTCTTGTTTTATAGATATAGATTATCAATCAACTGAATTATTTTGTCAGGGGGATGCGACCTTCCCAAGTGATGGTTCGATTGGGTGAAAGTAATATGAACAGTCAACATGCAAGCCCTTCACGTCGAGATGTTGCTGTATCGAAAATCTTCATGCATGAGGGATATGATGAAAAAACAATGTTCCACGACATCGCCATTCTCCAGCTTCAAGAGAGAATCCCGAGTTGGACTGCTATGATTCGACCTATATGTTTACCCACAGCAACAGCTCTTAATCTCGAAGGGAAAATGGCAACAGTCGCAGGCATTTTCTCTCACCTCTATCAAATAAAACACACAATTTCATTGTTTGAATGTTTAAAAAGCAGGATGGGGAGATATGGAGGAGGATTCTGAAGTAGTAACTGAATTTCTGATGGAAGTAGATTTACCCATTATTGAAGTAAGTCAATGCCAAAAAGCGTACAGGTTCGGTATGACGATCCTTAAAGAACAGATTTGCGCTGGATACCCCAATGGAGGGAAGGATTCTTGCCAAGTAATGTAACATATCTGTTAATTGATGCAAAACCAATTACTAATTAAGACTTATAAAGGGCGATTCGGGAGGACCTCTGATGTTCCGAAATAATGGATCGTACTAAACCATGGACTGTTTTAGGCGTCGTCTCTTATGGTATTTTTTTTAAATATTTACTGAAAGTTATTCAATTTATTTTTTTACTATCGTGTTTGTTTTGAATCACCTAAGGCTATCCTGGCTGTGCTCGAGAAGGGATACCTACAGTTTATGCTCGAGTCGAGTCATACCTTGCTTGGATTCAATCCAAAATGACCATCAAATAGAGTGGCAATAACGAGTCTCGCTCTTTTAAAAAGTATAGAAACTGTGTGAATTATTTCTATACAAAATTGTTATCTATATGACATACCAAAGATTCAATAAACAGTCGAGACACAAGGTAAATAATTTGCGAAGTTTTGCTGCGATGATCGACCCACAGTTCTCAGTTATTCGCTCTTCTCTACTTACAACGCATTGGTTCGGCAAAAAAAAATGTCAGCATTGTCTGGATTCATAATTTAGTGATAGTGGTCTAAGGCTATAATCTCTGATGATTGAACTGAAACTGATTGTAATGTGTATTTTTTCATCAAGGGCATCATAGAAAAGTTCCGGTGCTGCATTCATATCTATCGTTAGCTAAGGTACGCCTAGAAGCAAACAATACATTTATGATTGTATATTCCATACGATTTTTTTAGTATTCCTTAGTAATATTATCACCATTAGTCAGTTTAGCAAAAAGTATCCAGCATTTAAGGTTTTGGAGGACAGTTGTATAAAATATTCAGTTCCTTGACGTCCGTCTGCAATAATCCAAATTGTTTTGATTAGCAGCTTTATTTACTTAAATATTCTTATTAATGAAATATAGAGCTGTCAAGTAAAAAATTGGTACCACTTTACGACCACATCGATCAAAAGAAGTGTTAATTACATTATTTAAAAAAATACATACGTCACTGAATCCCCTACGCTGGCCGATTTCGACATTCGGATCTGGGGTTGGTATGATGGTTGGAATCTAAAAAAAACCATACACAATATTGGTTAAAATAATGGTCGACTAATTGAAATTTAAGCTTTTAATACCGAAGGATCAATGGCGAATCCATATGGCGGGTAATGCATAACCGATCCTTTGAAAACAAAATCAATTAAGACATAAAATATTTAGACATGAGCTTCAAACTACGAAAAGAAAAATCGGGAAATTTCGGGAAATGAATTCATACCATAATCATATTCGGTGCCTAAAAGATCGAGCTCATCCGGGCCATAGCTGTCGAAGTTACTTTCATATCCTGGCTGAATGTTGTCGTAGTTGATGATGACGTAATCGTCGCGGTCGGTGCGGCTTTGCTCATGAAAGAAACCGGAGGCGTGCATCAATTCGTGGATGGGCGTACCGGGAAGATTACCACCGAAGCAGCCAGTGTCCAGCGAAACTGGTTGAAGACGAGTTCTTTGCATACCGATATAACTGTAGCACCTATTTATTATTCGGTAAAAGTATTATAGAAACCATTACATCAATGGTACAATAATTAAAATAATAATGAAACCGCTGAATCGTACCCTCCTCCCGTTTTTTGAATGACGACTCGGTGAGGCTCATCCGTCCATTCGACAAACTGTAGACAAGTTTTGGCGTGGTATTCATCGAAAGCCGTCTGAATGATATTCAGCTCATTTTGACCTACATCAAATGAATTCCAAGAGACAATTTTTAGTATTACTCTAACTAAGAGCTTCTTATTGTTCCGATGGTAAATATAATTTTTTGATTAAGGTTTTTTTAGGATACTCAAATGTAATTCTAACTTACTGAAGTCGGTTTTCACAATTTCGTAATAGATTATGCCGTTTGGCCACAACAAGGATTTATCAGTGACGCCATTTTTGGGCTGAAATTACAGCATGGTAAGGAGTTAGCTAATTAAAATATAAATACAAATGAAAAAGAAATTGCTGACCTTCTTTCCTGCAAAAATGTCCTTCGGATCCACTCCCATGATATCTCCTTCGAAGAGATCGGGATTGAATTCTGGAATCATTTGCTTATCAGTCTCAACTCCTTTCCCTAATTTAGAAGGATTTTAAATGGATTATTCTTAAATTAATTTAAAAAAATTTACTATATACCTAGAGGAATTGCTAAAGTAATAGCGAAAAGAAGAGAAAGAAGAAGAGAAGTCGTTATCGCTTTAGAAACCATCGTTGCGCCGTTGTTCCTTTCGGTACAAATTACAAACAGGTTGTGAAAGTCTTGTTTAGACTGCACCAATAACCAGTGTTATATTTCATTTTTCAATATTTGTTGGATGTCTGGATCGTGGGATAATCTATTTATTTTGATAGCAAACGCGGATCCAGTATCCACTAATACTATTGTAATAAAAAAAAATAGATAAAAATTGGTCCTTGGAATCGTGAACTTTGAAACTTTTATTAAGTGCGTCAACTCTTGCTCGTGTGTCGATCACCCTGATAACATGTATTATTTATCACTTATCTGATCATCAAAATATATATACATGCACATGGTTTATTTGAATCTTTAACTCCATTCATAAATTCTATAGTATTTTAAATTTTTTGTTAAGGATATATAAAAATATGATATTCCACTCACCGTTAAGAACGGTTTATTTAAAAAAATTTCTAAATAATTATTGGTCAATATTTTCTTTTCTATATGAGTCAGAACAGTTTTGTTTTGAAAATTCTTCAATTGTAGCAAGAATAGTAGGAATAACGGCGGGAGTCTGCCATAGCTGCGAGGCACCCACGCAGAGCGGGATAAGTAAGTTCATATACATTTGAAAATGTACCGTAATCGTTTCTTAAATCTTATTTAAAAAAAACTAATTAGTTCACATTCAAATAGATATTAAGATAATTTAAATTAAGTCATCATGGAATTATTATAACAAATCAGTGATTTTGTGAACATATTACAATTCAATTCAACTCAACAGCAGGTATCGGTACAGCAAGGATCAACGCAGCTTTGACAACATGAGCAGATGGTGCCACAGATGGCGAGACACTGGAGGCAACCTTCGCCACATGACCAGCATCCTTGAGCAGTCTCTTTACAGCCACACGCGTTACAAAGTGCACCCATCCCCCACCATGCGAGCGCAATAATTCCGAATATTACGCCGACAATAATCCAGCCTAAGTGAGGGATTCCGTGATGGTGGTGATGCCTTGCTTCCACTCTAATTTCGTTTTCGTTCAGCACAGTGGGATTAACTTCATCAGTAATGCGCGGAATGCTGATCGGGACATGGTGTGGTACTTGGTCTGGTACTTGGTCTGGTACTTGGTCTGGTGCTTGGTCTGGCACTTGGTCTGGGACTTCATCTGGGGTGCTTGAGGCAGTGTCGTTTGCGACTTCGGCATCTGGCTCGTTCACCTTCATTATTACGGGTCGACAGGATCCGGCTTCGAAAAGGCTCACTATGATAACCAGAAAAAGGACTAAACTAGCAGCCTTTATTCTTGAAAAGGTTGCCTATCAATGCCTAGACCAAGCTGTTATATATGGACAGACGAGTGTCAATTGTCCAATTGCATCGGCATAATTATGAAGAAAAATTTAATACTGCAACTAAAAGAATTTCGAATGGAACCTGATTTTAAAAACTAAGCAATCAATACAGATTGGAACATTTTATTATAATAATTCTTTTTGTTTATTGAATCTTTTCCTTCGCCGCTTATCCAATAAGAGCACGTATAATGATGATGAACATTACGACTCATAAGGTAACTGAAGGTACAGTATTGGTTTGGATTAAGCCCATATAGCCTATATACAAAATGGTACCTACGAGGTGTGTATTTCCATTTTTATTGCGAAGTTTGTGTTGCCGCAATTCAAAAACACTTGTATTGCTGTATGCTCTCTTAAAACCATGTTTTTTTTGTCTCTAGATGCCCTTTTGCCCTTTTGTTATAAATGTTAGCAAAGTTCATCGGAAAAAGTAACATAGTATATCAAACATTAATAACGAATCAACGGCATATTCAATACTACTTTTTTTCTATTTTGATTGAGAGTATGCCTTAATCTCGGGTAAAAATATAGGGAATCATCTTCATTTATTTTTACTTTTTGAGTGTTCCTTGTGGGCTCCAACAAATATGCAAAAAATAGCCGTCGTTAAATAAAATATTTAATATGCATTTCATTATTCTTCTTCATAGTTTCTGCAAAATTTCAAACTTGTTATATGTCCGAGTAATCACCGAAAATATATTGACATAATATTCGCAGAATAAAATAATCGACCAAACGCCGTCAGTTAAAAATTTTAATCTTACTGTTTTGTAATCAGCTGATTTTCGGATCAACCAATTAAATGATCCGTATGCCGTAGCCAAGGTAACCACTGAAACCAATTTTTTTTTACATAGCGTCTGCTTCAATTAATGTCAAATTGGCTGAATCATTCGTTCAAGGTTCATTACACGTTGAAGGTTATATAAAATTGGTGCATACCCTGATTGCTCAAAGAATCCAAGTTCAGCACATTACAAAAAGGCGACTGTAAGGTACTGTAACTCATTATTTGTAAGACCTTATTCATGATTTATACCTAATTAATTTGTTTACTAAATGTGTGTGTCAAGTGTCCTTAAAGTAAAGTAGGTAAAGTCAATTTGTTGTCACGATTTACATGTGCTATCTCTAGTTCATTAGCTATGACTGTCATGTACAAGACATTATTGTAATCCTTCATTTTAGCTACTTTATTCAATTATTATTATTTTTTTATTCGTTAGCAAGTCCGGTCAGGTCAGTACCAACAGCTGTATCTCCGGCTGTATTATATTGTGCTGCACAATCTTGTTATCTATCTTGTCATCATTTTTCAAGGTAAATTTGATCCCACACACTTCTTGGATAAATTTGCCTCAATTTAACATTAATCTTTTCAAATCAGGTTTAAGTTGCTTATTAGTAACTACTAACCAGTCACGGCTGCATAGTCACATTCTATCACCTCTGTCTAACTGCATCGAGGCAACAGCACCAATACAGCCTAAACCTCACAACACCAAGGATAGGACTGCAGTCAACAGGTATATTATATGCTACAGTTTTTATCAGATGAAATAAACATGTTTAATTATTTCTATTTTCTATTTCTTATTTTAAAAGATCTACATAATGGATGGCCAATGTCCTCTGAAGCCTCAAACATTCTTTAAATGGAAGCAGCCCATAATGGAATTGCGTCACGTGCAAGCAATCGACGATCATATTCTAACGAAAAACTGCTCTCATCCACGTCCACTTAAAGAATTCATCTTTGGCGGAAGACTAGAAGGGAGCACGCCCTTGCTACTAGCGTGTCATTACGGCGAATTCGAGTCGGTCAAGCAAATCGTCGAGTGTTGGGAAGTCGACGTACAGTCCGCTGCAACCTATTACCTTTATCCAACCGGCATTACAAGGACATCGAGGATCGACAGCGCTACTCCACTCTTTGTCGCAGCGTTTCAGGGGCACAGTAAAATCGTCCGCTACCTACTAGAAAAAGGAGCTTATGTCAACGTCAGAACATCCAGCAAAACCAATAAGCCAAAATATACCAATAAGCCAGAATATGACGGTCTCACTCCTCTTTACGTAGCTGTCTCTGATCATCATACCGTACCGGGGCAGTCTCTTGAAGAAAGACGTGCCGAAAGAAATGCCATAGTTCGCTCTCTACTGGAATTTGGGGCTGATGTAGCATCTGCTTCCTTCAGACCCTCAGATGGGCTCCCTATTTGGGTGCATCGTATGTGTGGCATTGACGCTATCTCTGCACTTATCAATCATGGATTGGACTTGAAGCAGCGCGATCCATTGCAAATATACAAAGGCGAAACAATCCTGCACAACTGGGCTGGTCTTCCTCCCGGCTCCACCGAAGAGGAATCACTGTCCATCGTCAAATTACTACTAAATAAAGATGCCGATCTACTGCATGTCAAGAATAATCGGGGCTTTTCACCGATCCTCAGAGCAGCAAACAGCAAAAAACCTAGTGTTCTTCCCAACTTAACTGTCCTGGATTACTTTCTGGAGAGAGACGACGTCACCCGAGAAGAGAAAATTGAGGCCATGGAGCTGGCCGGTGCAGCTATCCTTAGCAACTTATTTGTTGAAGAACAACTTGTTGCAAAAGCCTTCGATTATTGGCGACGTGCTCTACACCTTCGTCTTATTAAATCGGAAGAATCTGGTCCCATCATCAAGACTCCGTTGAACCGGCTTAGCGGAGGCAAAGTTGAATGGGTCACCCTAGATCAACTCGAAACCATCTTTCAGCAACCATTCGAATACGAGATCCAAGGTTTTCTTGTAAAATTGAGGATCCTATCCGGAAAGAATTGGGCAGCCGTTCTTGAATTTTGTATTCCGTACTTCGACAATTCCGATTTTGAATGGCTCTTAGAGCACGAGCAAATAAGATTAGATTTGATGGTGGAAATTCTTTGGGCGATGCTAGATACGATTCGCCAATTTGATCGGAAGCAAAGGTTTCTCTGGAAGTTGACAGTACTCGTTACCCATCTTCTCATCCGTACGTTATCGACTATCGAGAATAGAGAGCCAGCACTTGCGAGCCAAGAAACGATCAAGACTTCGCTTCACCTAATTTTGGCGACGGACCAGTTCCATTTGGATGATCGCGAAAATTTCCCCGACGCCGCCCGGTACATCACTGACATACTCTTCCCAACAATCAAAATGCTGAGCGCCATGCCCGAGATGCAGAACCACAATACGATGAAATGGCTGTTCCAGGTGGTCCATCGAAACAAGCCAGAGCGATTTGGAACGCGTCTTCTGCACATTGCCTGCCAAGACGATGAAAACATTCATCATTTCGATACCATCCGTCTACTACTGGATGCTGGAGCCGACCCAAACGCAGTCGACGAAGATGGCAATGCTCCTCTTCATGTCGTCGCCCGATTACCCCGAGAGTTGATGGATCCTGCTACCCGTTTGCTGTTGGAATCAGGAGCCCACCTAGACCGGGTCAACAACTCAGGAAAGACAGCTACAGATATCTGGATCGAATGCAACGAGATGGAAGACAACCAGGATGAAGACGACGAAGCCAGGTGGAATGCTCGACCCGAATGGTGCCGCGCAACTCGTTCATTGTCTTGTTTGAGTGCCAGGGCGATTCGTTCGCAGGAGGTGCCTCACGCGGATGGAGACTTACCCGCCACCCTAAATCCAGTCGTTGATACACATTAATTTGTAACGTCACAGTATTTTTGGGAGATTATTTTGTTTCTATATTTGTGCTCTTTTTTTCTTCTAAAATTTATTGCTTGTAATGATATGTTGGGTCAACCCAGATTGAACTTGAGCAAAACTCAAGCATAATATACAGAATTGGCACTAGAAAGTTTAATTTAAAAAAAAAAGTTGGTGCAATAAAGATTAGTTTAAGAACAAAACAAGTTTTATAGAAGATGAACGCTCGTATTTATCAATAGCAATGCTGTGAATTAGAAAAGTAATAATTGTTGTAAGCTTTATTTTTAAAGCTTGTTTTAAGTTGTAATGTTTTAAAATGCAGAAGATTGTCGTATCCTAGTTCTAGTTTTGTGACGTTAATATGACGCTTGGCGAATTTATCTAATAGCTATTTGTTTCTTTTAGTTTTAGTTTCTTAGAAGGAATGATTTTTATATAGAAACAGTGCAGCGCTCATTTTCTTTTTTTGTGATCGTGTCTCTCTCTCTCTCTCTCTTTGCAGTAAATCTATTAATAAGAAGGGCCCCATGGTGATTCGTATCCCTGTTATTTTCCATTGAAGTAATTGAAAGAGTGATAACGCACTACCCTATTTCCACGAATTTTTACAGTACGTATGTAGGGTGATGATAGTTCATCTGGTGTAAAATAGGGCCACATAGAACATGCAGCGCTCCTCCTGTAATATACACCAAAGCGCGACAGTATCACTTTGGCATCCAAAGCTAAGACTTCAAGTTGCGATTGTTTATCACTCAAGTGAATAAGTAGCCTACCTATAGTCTATCAAATATTGAACTTATTTTCGTGAATCAGCATCGCTATAGTTTAAAGTGAAACAATTAATATAGTGTCAGTTAGAAAATATTTGGTTCGTCATCACCCATCATGGTGGCAAGTTCCATTGCACCCGTCTCATTATCTTATTATAACAAGAAGTAGGAGTCCAACTGTAAAGTGCCAAGTCGATTCTAATAATTTAATAGAGGTACATAAGTTTTCGTTATCTATTTGCTTTTAAAGATCAAAAGATTTTGATGATTTAAAGTTAGCCAGAATATGGTTCTCAAAACTTTTTAATCATCATCATCATTGTACTTTATAGGGCACTTAAATAGGTGCGATTTAAAATATATATAAATCCTTGATTTTTATGTCGTACGACCTAATTTTTTAAAAACATCAATAATATGTTTACGATGTATATTTAGGAGAAAGCAGTTATCATGGCGTTATACTGGAAATGTCCACTGGATCCCTCAGAAATATTTCCTGCAAACAACTGTAATGTTTTCATAATGGAGATTGAAAGGCACGCCGTTGCGTTAAACGTCGACTGTCCTCATCCACCATTGAAAGAACTCATCTTCAAAGGAGTTCTTAAAGGCAGCACTCCGCTCATTCTATCTTGCCATTGTGGGGACTTGGACTCAGTGGAGCGCATAATCGAACACTGGGGAGCGGACGTCAATGAAGCTGCCGTTTACCTTACTGATCCATTAGATTGTTATAGTCGTCAACAATATTCAATTAAGATTGAAAGCGTAACTCCCCTTTTTGTTGCAGCCAGCAATGGGCATACCAAAATCGTGCGCTACCTCGTCGGAAAAGGAGCAGACGTCTCCGCCAGAACCCTCTCTATTGATAGAACGTGTTATGACGGTCTTACACCACTTTACGGGGCTGTCTCCGGTCTGTGTTTTGGCAACAACATTTTAATTTATCTAAAGCGTATGAAGGAGGAGAATGCCAGCAATGTCCGTCTCTTACTGGAATCCGGAGCAGATGCAGCAACCCTTTCGTCACGACCTTCAGATGGATCACTTATTTGGACGAAATATCTGTGCCGTGCCGATGTAATCACGGAACTAATCAACCATGGTATGGATTTAAAGCAGCGTGAACAATTCACGAACAGAACAGTACTGCACTACTGGGCTGGTGACATCGAACTAGAAGAGCAAGAGGAATCTCCGACCATCGTCAAGCTACTCATCGAAAAAGGTGCTGATCTGCTAGCCCTGGATTATTGGGGCTTTACGCCACTTTTGAAAGCCGCAATTGGCCGAGAAATTGAATGTACCAACGTAAAAGTTTTAGATTTTCTACTTGAGAGAGAAGAATACAGTCGAGCAGAAAAAATAGAAGCCATGGAGCTGGCCGGAGCAGTTATCCTTGGCAAAAAACATGCTTCACTATTTCAAAAAGCCTTTGACTATTGGCGCAAAGCCCTTCATCTCCGTCAAATGGATGTAGAAGGATTCGGTCTTATCGAAAAGACTCATTTAAATCTGAAAAGCGTACGTACCGTCGAATGGATCACTTCATCAGAACTAGAAGACGTCATCGAACATCCAGAGACATACATGATCCAGTCATTCCTCGTTAGATTGAGGATTTTTTCCAACAAAACATGGAAATCGATTGAATCTCTGTTTCAGTTTCATACCCGGCTAGGTGAATGTTTCCAAGAATTGCGAACTCAGCAAAGATTTGTCGATATTTTCGACATCATTTGGGCTACGTTGGAGACTCTCGTCCTTTTTTATCCGCGTGAAAAACACGGAGTTGAGCTGGTGGCGGATAAAGTGGTTAAAAATTTTCTTTGGGAAATATCATACCTCGAAAGGGAGTCTTCTGAGTTCTGGGATGGTTTCTTTATCAACACATCGTTAACACTTATTGCTGCAACTGTTGAATTCAATAATTTGAGTATGGAGTCGTTATTCCAACTTGTAACAATGCTCTCCACTGTCACTCCAAAACTGTTAAACGATTCCAACATGGAAATCCTCTCCCAATTGATACGTCGAAACAGGCGGAACAGTCTAGGGTTAAACCTCCTGCACAAAGCCTGTATTTATCCTTGTGACAATGAAATCAAGCTCTGCGCTATTTTTCGACTTCTTCTTCAAGCTGGAAGCAACCCCAACGCAATTGACATAGATGGTAGAACACCTCTTCACCTTCTGGTCCAATTTAATCGCAAGCTGAGCGATTCGATGAACATGATTGCCCGATTACTGCTTGATTTCGGAGCCAAGCTAAGTATTAAGAACAAAAATGGGAAAACTGTTGTCGACTTGTTGATCCAAATGAACGGGAGAAAACGGCGACTGGACGAAGATAATCTCAGCGAAGGGGAAGATCTATTACCTGACTGGTGCCTTGAGCTTCCAACATTGACATGCCTGAGTGCTAGAGCCATTCGTTACTACAGAATCCCTCATTTAGCATTGCCTGCAACTCTCATTTCCATGGTAGAAAAGTATAAAATAACTCAATAGCTTAGTACGATGACCTTTATTGTCGATTGAGAATATTTTAGATAGATATTTTTTCTTCTCTTTACCAATTTCCTTTCGTTTCTAGCTGTCTGTAAATGCCGAGTTTATCAATCGGAAAATATCGAAATACAGAATCATGATTAAATACAAAGAATTTTAGAAACAAGCTCTTACCGTCTGAATTTATCATTAAATGTGCTGTATAAAAATAAAGGCCCATGGTGATGCGCAATAGGCACTTTGCTTATAGCCTTCTGTTCGATCTGGAAAGGGAAATTTAGGGAGATACAAATCTTAACTTTTATAAGTTATTTTTAGCGTATATAGCTGGGCAGGTTGGCAGCATTTCTTGTTAGCGACGTGATGCCTCTCTAAGTGACCCCATTCGATACTGGAAGTTGCCTGCTACTCTTATCCCCATGAAAGAGAGATACAAAATGATTCAATAGTACGTCCAGAGGTACGGTACGTCTGCCCCCCCCCCCCCCCCTTGATTTTGTGTAAATTTAGGTTTAATTTCTTCTTCATTTGCTTGTGTGCGCTGTCTCTCGGGGCGAGTTAGAAAATATTCGATCCTGGGAATATCGATCAATATGCAGAAACACGCAGGATTTTATTAAGCTTTCAATGACGCTCGTTGGATTTAATATTTAATAGGTTCTTGGAAGGGGTGATTTAAATATAAAGACGCAGAACAGCTTTTCTTTTGGTCTCCCTCTTTACAGCGTAAGTCTATTGATAAGAAGGTCCCCATGGTAATGTGTACACCTATTATTACTTTTTTCCATTCATTCACTGAACGAATGATAGCGCACTATCCTATTTCCAAGTATTTTTTAAGTGTATAGGGTACAATACGTAATGATAGTCTTCACGTGTAAATAGGGTCGCATAGAACACGCAGTGCTACAGGCCCACAATAATACACACCACTGCGACATTATCACTTTGGCATCCAAAGCTATAAGAGTTCAAATCGCGATTGTTTACCACCCGAGTGAATAAATATTGCCTGAACTTAATTTCGCGAGTCAGCACTGCTATAGTTTACAGGGAAATGCAAATATCTTCATTTACCATCACCCATCATCGCGTTCCATTGTGCACCGTCTCAGCTTTGTCTTAAAACAAAAAGTAGAAGTTCAGCTTTAAGTGTCAGCTCGCTTTTGATTCCCTGAACGAGGTATATTTTACTTTTTATTATCTACTTTTATTGTCTACTTATATTACTTTTACTTTTTATTACCAGGCAACTTTTTTCCTTATATTTATCTTTATAATTGATTTTCCAGTTGGCCAGAAATCCAGAATACTAAAAACTTCAGAGTCATCACCAGGACATCAGGTATTGTCTACCATCACAAGACAACTATATTAAGGTATATGACTAGTAAATCTCTTTAATTTTGATGTCATAATAGCAAGAACTAAAAGCAAGTTAGTGTAGTGTGTATGTGTATAGAAAAACTACAGCTATTTACATATAACGAGAATTAACTGTTTAGTATCTTACATTTTTCTCGTTGCTTCTAAAGAAAAGGGCAATTGTTATACAAATCCTAACCATTTGAACAGCCGCTTTCTCTTCCATTCAGTTTTTCGCATAGCATATTATTATGATAAATTAAATTTTTAAATATACAAGTATTCTTTTTTTATTTTCAGATGGATCCTTCAATTTGGACGAAATAAGTGAGGATGAAATCTCTATGGGGACCCTATTCCATAATTGAACTCATCAATCAGGGCATGGACTTGACTCGGCGCGATCCATTTCAAAACGGAACAATTCTGCATTTCTGGGCTGGTACGCCTTATTGTGATTTACACTCCGACCAAGAGAATTCCCTGGCCGTCGTCAAGCTGCTTGTAGAAAAGGGTGCTGATCTACAAGCACTGGATAAATCAGGTTTTACGCCTCTTCTCGGAGCTGCAAACGGCCGAATGGGTAAATGCCCTAACCTGGTGGTATTGGATCATCTACTTGAGAGAGACTGTTACAGCCGAGGGGAGAAAATAGAAGCCATGGAACTGGCTGGTGCAGTGATTCTTAGCAATGAGCAAAATGATTCACAATTTCACAAGGCCTTTGACTATTGGCGTAAAGCTGTTCAACTCCGTCTTGATAAAGGATGCGGTCCTATTCAGAAAACTCTATTAAATTTGAAAAGCGTGCGGACTACTGAATGGATAACTTCAGCAGAATTAGAAGACGTCATCGGGCATCCAGAGAAGTATGTGATCCAGTCGTTTCTCGTACGATTGAGGATTTTTTCCTACAAAAGTTGGGAAGCAATTCAACCATTTTTTGAATTTTTTCTTCTGGATAACATTTTCAGCGAACTTCGGCAACAGCGTAGATTCGTCGAGCTTTTTGACATTTTTTGGGCCATGTTGGAGATAGTCAGCCGCTTCGATTCTTGTGAAAAGCCGAGTGTTCAACGAATGACAGAAAAAGTAATCGGAAAACTTGTCTGGAGGTTAACGTGCCTTGGCGAAGGGGACTTTTTCAATTTCTGGAATGCAGAAATAATCAAGACGTCGTTAGAGCTCATGGTATCAGCAACTGTACTGCATCACGTCGACTTGTACCTTTTTTTTAGACTTGTCGAGATGTTTTTTCTTTTACCTGAAATGTTGAATAGTGGTGCTTTGAAGAGCTTATCTGAGTTGCGCGACCAACGCGGACAAAACCTACTGCACAAAGCTTGTATTTTACATTTAGGAGAACTTGGTCTCTACTATAACATCCGTTTCCTACTTAATGCTGGATGCGATTCAAACGCTATCGACGGAGATGGAAATGCACCTCTTCACCTTTTAGCCCAGCTCGACGAACGACGGTTTAGCGATCTGAACAAAATTGCCCATTTACTGCTTGATTTTGGAGCTCAGCTAAGTCGACAGAATGGTGATGGTAAAACGGCTGTTGACTTGTGGATTCAGAAAAATGGGAGAAAGAACCGTGACGACGATGACCGGGAAATCATCGGATGGAAGGTACCCGATTGGTGCAGCGAGTTACCAACACTGAAGTGCCTGAGCGCAAGAGTAATTCGTTGCAACAGAATCCCACATTTGGGATTGCCTGCTACTCTTATCCCCGTAATAGAGAAGCATAAAATAACTATTTAATATTTATTAACTCCACTCTTTCTTTTTCCAAATTTAGTATTCATTTTTTCTTTTTCTTGTGTGCGCTGTCAGTAAATTTGAGAGGTATTTGAATGGATTAATATCGGTAAAAAATATAGAAACATACAGAAATACAAAGAATTTGTGAAGTGTTTTCAATATGACGCTTGTTGGACGATTTATTTAATAGATTCTTGGAATAGGTGATTTGAATATAGGAACTCAGCGCAGCAATCATCTCTTTTGGTCTCCCTCTTTAAGAAAATCCATTGAGAGGGGAAGATAAGACGATGATACGACGCACTACCCAATTTCCAAGAATATTTATAGTGTGTAGGGTAATGATAGTCCATCGGGGGTAAAAATGGGGACACAGAACATGCACCCTACTACGAATCTTTGGTTGGAAAAAAGAATCGTACTAGAAACCCATTTGATTATACTGTAGTGATGCATCGCTATAGAATAATACACACCCCTGCGCGCGACAGTATCACTTTGCCATTCAAACTGAAGAGTTCAAGGCGCGATTGTTTATCCTTCAAGTGAATAAGTATACTTTTTGCCTAAACAAATATTGAACTTAATTTCTTGAGTCAGCATTACTTTAGTTTATAGTGAAATTTTTATTAGTGTCAGATAGGAAATAACTTATTGGCTCGTCATAAAATGAAGCACTCATCGTCGTGTCGAGTTTCATTGCACCGTCAAATCTTGTCTTAAAACAAGAATGGCGAAAGTCAAGTAGAAGTGAAACTCCAACTGTAAAGTGCCAATCGCTTCTTATTATTGGACAGAGGTATATACTAGTTTTCAATATAAACTGGACAGCTACCATATTTTCTTATGTTTATCTTTTATTATTGAATTTCAAGTTGGTCAGAATATACTGCATTGCATTGCATTGGTGATTTACTTATACTGCATTATAAGACACCTATATAGGTATGATTTTTTTTAAATTACTTGAGTTTTAAAAGGTCATAATAACAAGAGCACAAAATTTTTTTTTACATCGATTGATTTACAATGTATTTTATTTGAAAAAAAAAAACAGAAAACATGGCGGTGTACCGGAAGTGCCCATTATTACATCCCTCAGTGGTATTTCCTGCAAATCACTGTCATGATTTCATAATGGAGATCGAAATGCACGCTATTGCGTTAAGCGGCAACTGCCCTCATCCTTCATTAAAAGAACTGATCTTCAAAGGAGCTCTTGAAGGCAGCACTCCGCTCATTCTAGCCTGCCATTATGGGGACTTAAACGCAGTGGAGCGCATAATCGAACACTGGAAAGCGGACGTTAACAAAGCTGCCGTTTACTATGATGATCCACTATTTTACACATGTTCGATCAAGATTGATAGTGCAACTCCCCTGTTCGTTGCATCCAGCAATGGGCACACCAAACTCGTGCGCTACCTAATCGAAAAAGGGGCAGACGTTTCCGTTAAAACCCACTCTATAGAAAGGACCTGCTACGACGGTCTTACACCACTTTATGGAGTTGTTTTCAATCTGCGTTATTATGAAAAGAATTTACTTTTTCATAAGCGTAGGAAGGAGGAGAGTGCCGGAATCGTCCGCCTCTTACTGGAATCCGGAGCAGATGCATCATTACTTTCGTCAAGACCTTCAGATGGATTCCCCATTTGGACAAAAGAGAAGTGCCGTGCCGATGTCATTACTCAACTAATTAACCATGATATGGATTTAAAGCAGCGTGAACCATTCGCGAACGGAACAGTTCTGCACTACTGGGCTGGCGACATGGACGAGCAAGAGGAATCACTGACCATCATCAAGTTACTCATAGAAAAAGGTGCTAATCTACTAGCCTTGGATAGTTGGGGCTTTACACCTCTTTTGAAAGCCGCAAACGGCCGAAAAGATGAATCTCCTAACGTTAAGGTTTTAGATTTCCTTCTGGAAAGAAGCGATTACAGCTGGACCGAAAAAATCGAGTCCATGGAACTGGCTGGAGCAGTGATCCTCGGCAATGAAAAAAATGCGCCCCAATTTCACAAGGCCTTTGATTATTGGCGAAGAGCTTTTCAGCTCCGTCAAATCGATATAGAAGATTCCGGTCTTATTCAAAAGGCTAAATTGAATCTGAAAAACGTGCGAACCAATGAATGGATTACTTCAGCCGAACTAGAAAACGTAATCGAACATCCAGAGACATTCATGATCCAGTCGTTTCTCGTTCGATTGAGGATCTTTTCCAACAAAAGTTGGGAAGCAATTGAATCTCTGTTTGAGTTTTATACCCGGGAAAACAGTTTCCAACAGTTAAAGATTCAGCAAAGATTTGTCGATATTTTCGACATCATTTGGGCCATGTTGGAAACTCTCCGCCTTTTTGATTCGCGTGAAGAGGATGCAGTTCGGCGGATGACGGTTCGAATAATTGAAAAACTTATCGTTGTATTGACGTACATACAGAAGGATTATCCTGAGTTCTTGGATGCCTACATCATAAAGACTTCATTAGAACTTATAACTGCTAGAAGTGAATTCTCTCGTTTTACCATGAACTCGTTGCTTCAACTTGTCACGATGCTCTCCGGTGTGCCTCCAAAGCTTTTAAATGCAGACATCATGGAGATCCTCACCCTATTAATTCGTCGAGACTGGTGGGAAACCCCTGGAGTAAATATTCTGCACAGAGTATTTATGTGTTCTTGTGAAAATGTGAATATCTACGCTATCGTCCGACTTCTCCTTCGAGCTGGAAGCAACCCCAACGCGATCAACATTTATGGTAACTCACCTCTTTACCTTTTGGTTCTTTATCAAAAGCTAAGCAAGTCGATGAACATCACTGCTCGATTATTGCTGGGTTATGGAGCCAAGCTGAATATGAAGAACGTGAATGGAAAAACTGCTATGGACTTGTGGAAGCAGAAGAACATCAGGAGAAAACGTCGCCAGCTGGACAAGGATGATTTCATTGGAGGAGATGATCTGCCCGACTGGGGCCTTGAGTGCCCAACATTGACATGGCTAACTGCTAGGGTAATCCGTTACAACAGAATCCCTCATTTGGAATTGCCGGCTACTCTCATTTCCATGATTAAAATGTAATATAAAAATGATTTGATAGCTTTTTTCTTGCGTGTGTCGCTGTACGTAAATCCGAGTTATTCATGAATCGGAAAATATCAATAAAGCACAGAATCTTGTTTGAATACAAAGAGTTTTGGTAATAGGCACTTACCATCAAACGGATTGCATTAATAGTTTTTTCTTCTTCTTATATTAAAAATGGATGATATAATAAATCTATTTGATTATAATAATGTATTGGTTTTAGTAAAGGTATGCTATATCATATTCTTTAAAACAAAACAAAAAGATTACGAATAGGAACAGTTTTCTCTTTGATATAGTTTAGCCTGGTATCAGTGTTTGGCGACACGCAGCAATCAGTGTTATTCCACCGTCAACATGCGGTAGCTATTTTGGAAACTTACTCGTTGGATTTCCTTTAAATCACCGTAATTCGTTCCATCGGTGTCAACGAAACCTGTCACGACCGTGAAGGGTCAAAGAGCATCTGCATTCTACCCTGTAAGGAAAGCAGGTTCCACGGACCGCCGGATTCCACCATCGCAGAAGCCCGTTCCATGAGCCCCACAGGTGTAACCGAGCGAGGTTTTACCTCGTTCGAGAGGGCGGCGTTCATACTGCAGCCGACGGCGGAAAGGTCAACGTCGAAGGTGAGCTAATTATTGAGCAAATAAAACGTGCTAAATATTTCCAAATATATTGAATTTTCAAAATATATAGTTGCGTAATTGAGCCTGTTGGATCCAAAACCGCGATTTAAAGTAACTGAGCTGAGTCTCCGTTTGCAAAGATAATCCATCTATTATCATACACGCTTTGTTGTCGAATCTGTTTCAAAAATAAAATGACCAATTCTAAAAAAAGTTTTACGTTTATAATTTTCAATAAAATAAACCATGTAACATATGTAAGAATCGCCGCAACTGTGTAAGTGTAGTCGACCGTCAATTTTGCAGGTTCGATATGGCTTTATTTTTGTACGATTGTAAAAAAAAATTAATAGTCGTGAGCAACACGTACCTCTTCACTGTTTGGCACAACTCGCAATGAACGAAAACTGAAAGATTCGATGACCATCACTGCTAGGTTATTTCTAGATTTTAGAGCCGAGCTCAGTCGATGAGACCAAGAATGGATATAGTAAAACGGTTGTTGATGTTTAGATTCAGAAGAAAAGGGAAATGCAGCGATGGTGAACGGAGAAACCATCGACAGGAAGGTGAAGTAAACCATCGACATTTTAAATTGCCTTAGCACAAGATGAATCAATCGTAATAGAATCCCGGACAACTGCAATTGCATGCTACTTTCATTTCCATGATAGCAAGGCATAAAATAAATCAAAAACACCGTTCGTCCCTTTTTGATTTGGCATCAAATTTAGTTTTACTTTCTTTTTCTTATTGTGTTCTTATTGAGTTTTCAATCTCATTTGAAGGTATTCGAACCGAGGTTTAAGGATCAAAATGCAGAAAAATAAATTTATGCAAAGAATATTTTAAGTGCTATCAATATGATTATTTGTGCTGGTATCTAATAAGTTCTTGGAAGTGACGATTAAATATAGGAACGTAGCGCAGTGCTTCTTCTTTTAAGAAAAGCTGGCCCCATGGTGTTCATTGCGGTATTTTTCCATTTTAATTCCCTGGACGTACTACGGTATGGTACCCGATTTCCAGGAACCTATTACATTGTGTAGTGTAATGATTCAGTAGTTCATACTACTCAGTCACTCTTCACCCATCAGAGCTTAAACACCTGTTTGAGGGATCACCCGACACATCAAGGCGATTGGATTTTTCTCTTTCCAGACAAGGACTAGGGATTATTACTTGGAATGAGGTAAGCTAAAATTTTAACACACCTAATTTCTATAAACTTGATTTCTTGAAATTTTTGGTTTCAGTCTTACTAGTAAAGATGTTGAGGACGCATTCAAGCGTCGCGAAGATGACGTCAAGAATAAGGTGACACCGAATGACCAACTCAATAAAGAGAAGGAACAAGTTGAAAAATATTTGGTAAGAAATTTAAATTTCATTTTTCTTCTTATTCTTCTATCTCCTTTTTTTTATTTGCATTTTTAAAATTCATTACGTCTTTTTCTTGCATTTTAGCGCCAGGAAGAGAAAAAAAAGCTGGCAAAGCCGCCGGATTGCCATTTATTCCGGCCCACAGCAGCGGCAGCATGCAGCCAGAAGGATACGACGGCAGCAACATCAAATGCCGCTCGCTCAATAAGTAGTGACATGGTAAGCAAATCTTGCGGTTTTTCAATGATTCTTTTGCGTATTTTTATTAATTGATATACTTTTACTCTCTAGGTATAGTGGCTGACTACATTAAGTTATCATTCAATCCAAGAGAGTCTTAAGAAGAAAAGAAATCACTGAAGCGTCTTGTTTTTATTTTTCCCGTGTCATCGATGATTATTGAATTGAATATACAAAGAATGTCGGCGTTTGCTCGGCTGCAACTGATTTATTAGAATTGGAAATTTGTTTTCTTTATTGTTCTTCGAGGATATATTGCGTGATTCGCGTCGTTATCAGTTAGTCTAGTTGTTAAACATTTGGATAAACTAACGCAATCAAAAATAGATAGCTGAAATCCATCAGTGAATCATTCATTCGATTCCTTTGACGTATGCAGACTCGGATTATGTCATCGAAGGGGACGACCTACCTGATTGCCAATCAGGTAGGTAGGAAATGTAGGTAGGAAAAGTTGACATGCCTGAGTACTAGAGCCATTCGTTATTATAGAATTCCTCATTTAGAATTGCCTGCAACACTCATTTCCATGATAGAAAAGTATAAAATAACTCTGTAGGTTGTAGCAGTGTAACGTGTACTTTGACCTTTATGGTCGATTGGGGATATTTTAGATAGATCTTTTTTCTTCTCTCCGCACTTTTTTTTTTCGTTTCTTGCTGTCTTAAAATCCCGAGAATTTTGTTTCTATTTTTTCTTCATTTTCTAGCGTGATGCACAATCAATCAATTTTGGATGTATTCGAATCGAGGAAAATTTATAAAAATGCAAAAACATACAGAAATACAAAGAATTTTTTTAGTAATGCTTTTTGTATTCATCTTATAGGTCCTTGGAAGTGATGATCTCAATGTAGAACACAGGACAGAGGTCATCTTCTTTCGTTGATCTCATCTCTCGTCTCTTCTCAGTAAATCCAGTAATAAGAATGGCCCAAGGTGATTCGTACCTCTATTAGTACTTTTCCATTTAACTCATTGAACGAGTGATAACGCACTACCGGTACCCTATTTCCAAGAAATTTTACAGTGTGTAGGGTGATGGTAGTTCATCAGGTGTAGAATAGGGCCAAAAATCGAACCGCTACAGTAATACACACCAATGTGTGCGGCAGTATCACTTTAGCACTGTCTTTCTTTGTGTCACTTTGGCATTGATTCGTCGTCGTCCATCAATTGTGTCGAGATTTAATGATACAACGCTAATTATAACAAGAAGTAGGAGTCAAACTCCAACTGTAAAGTTCCAGGTCCCTTCTAATTATTTAACGGAGGTATATTAGTTTGCGTTCTCGATTTGCTGTTAAAGACTTTTTTTGTATCAATCCTTATAATTGAATTTCTACTTGGCCAGAATATTCAAAACTTCAAAGTCGTCATCACCAAGTTTTGTCCTCGATTTTGTCCATGTCGTAATTTATTTGTACCGCATAAGACACCTATAAAGGTATGATTTTCATAATAAATTAATTGTAAAGTCATAATAATATTACGAGCTAAATTTGTTAAATCATCAATTTATTTACGATAGACTATATATTTGAAGAAAAAAAAGCAGCAGCAAGTATGGTGTTCTACGGGAATTGCCCATTGTACCCCTCTCCCTTAGTGATAAATCCTTCAAATAAAGACTTTCATGGTTTCATAAGTGAGATCGAAATGCACGCTGTTGCGACAAGTAGCGACTGCGACTGTTCACATCCTCCGTTAAAAGAACTCATCTTCAAAGGACCTCTTAAAGGTAGCACTCCGCTCATTCTAGCTTGCCATTACGGCGACTTTGACTCGGTGGAGCGCATAATCGAACACTGGGGAGCGGACGTTAATGAAGCTGCAGTTTATTATACTTATGCAGTAGATTGCAATCTTCGTTACCAACATTCAATCAAGATTGAAAGCGCAACTCCCGTCTTCGTTGCAACCAGCGATGGGTACACCAAAATTGTGCGCTACCTCATCAATAAAGGAGCAAAGATCTCCGCAAGAACGCAATCAGTGGGATTGAATTGTTTTGATGGTCTTACACCACTTTACGGAGTCGTCTCCGGTCTGTGTTTTGGTAACAAGAATGTAATTCATCAGAAACGTATGAAGGAAGAGAGTGCGGGTATCGTCCGTCTCCTACTGGAATCCGGAGCAGATGCATCATCCCCTTCGTCAAGACCTTCAGATGGATCTCCGATTTGGATGAAAGAAATGTGCCGTGTCGATGTCATCGCTGAACTCGTCAATCATGGTATGGATTTAAAGCAGCGTGACCAATCCACGAACGAAACAGTTCTACACTACTGGGCTGGTAACATCGACGATCAAGAAGAATCTCTGATTATCGTCAACCTACTCATAGAAAAAGGTGCTGATCTACTAGCCCTGGATGGTCGGGGCTTTACACCTCTTTTGAAAGCCGCAAAAGGCCGAAGTGGTGAACGACCTAACCTGGAGGTTTTAGACTACTTGCTTGAAATGGATGTTTACAGCCGAGCGGAGAAAATAGAAGCAATGGAACTGGCAGGCGCTGTCATCCTCGGCAATGAAAAAAATGTTTCACAATTTCATAAGGGCTTTGACTATTGGCGCCGAGCTCTTAAGTTCCGTCAAACCGATATTAATGGGTCCGATCCCATTCAAAAGGTTCGATCGAATCCGGAAAACGTACGGACCACCGAATGGATTACTTCAGCAGAACTAGAAAACGTCATCGAGCATCCAGAGTCATATATGACACAGTCGTTCCTCGTTCGATTGAGAATCTTCTCTTACAAAAGTTCGAAAGCAATTGAATCTACTCTGTTTGAGTTTTATACGTTAGATAAAATTTTCAAACAATTGCGGATTCAGGGAAAATTGACCGATATTTTCGACATCATTTGGACCATGTTGGAGACTCTCCGCCTTTTTTATCCAAATGAAAGTAAAGCAGTTCAACAAATGGTGGAAAAAGTAGTAGAAAATTTTCTTCTGGTATTAACAAACCTTCATTATAGTTCTACTGAGCTCTGGGATGCCAACATTATCAAGACATCTTTGAAGATTGTAGCTGCAACTATTGAATTCTATAGTTATAGGATTGGGTTGTTATTCCGATTTGTAACGATTCTCTCCGCTGTACCTCCAAAGTTGTTAAATGATGACAACATGGAGATCCTCTCCCACTTGATTCGTCAAGATTGGCGGGGCAAGCATGAACTAAGCCTGCTCCACAAGGCATGTTTCTATGCTTGTGACAAAGTCAAGCGCTTTGCTATTTTCCAAATTCTCCTTCAAGCTGAAAGCAACCCCAACGCAATCGACAGCGATGGTAATGCACCTCTTCACCTTTTGGTTCTACTCAATCGAAAGCTGGACGATTCTACGAACATTATTGCTCGATTACTGCTGGATTTTGGAGCCAAGCTAAGTTTAAAGAACAAAAATAAAAGAACTGTTGTCGACTTACTGATCCAGAAGAATGAGAGACAACGGCAACTGAATTATTTTGGTGTCATCGGAGGGAACGATGACCTACCTGATTGGTGCCTTGAGCTTCCAACATTGACATGCCTGAGTGCTAGAGCCATTCGTTACTACAGAATCCCTCATTTGGCATTGCCTGCTTCTCTCATTTCCATGATAGAAAAGTATAAAATGTCCTCATAGCTAATATACCGTGTTTTTTCTTCTTCATACATTTTCTTTGGTGTATTGTTGTATGTAATTCTTAGATCATCATGAATAGGAGAGTATCACAATACAAAGTCATGGTTGGATCCAAAGAATTTTTGAAATAGACTCTTACCATCTTCTATCTGAAAATATAAATGTGCTGACCATTATGAAACGAATACTTATAACCATTACTGCTAGGTTATTACTATATTTTCAAGCCGAGCTTAGTCGAAAGTATCCAGATTAAAAAAAACGGCTGTTGATTTGAGGAATCAGAAGAACGGGAGAAAGCAACAATGTAGTGATGACAAAGACCGAGAAATCATCGACTGGAAGCTACCCGGCCGGCACACAAAACTTCCGACACTGAATTGCCTGAACGCATGAGTAGTCCGTCGGAACAGAATCCCATACTTGGAACAGCCGGTTAATCTTATCTATCCCCATGACGGAGAAGTGTAAAATAAATCAATATGTCCGGTTTTCCTATTTTATTTGGTGTCACATTTAGTTTTCATTTTTCTTCTTTTTATTGTGTGCGCTATCAATAAGTTTAAAGGTATTGGAATCTACGAATATCGACCAAAATGCATATGGACATAAATATAGAAATACAAAAAAAAAAAATTTCAAGTGCTTTCAATCTTAATCTTGGCGGATTTACCTAAGGTTCTGGGAAGGGATGATTGAAATATGATAACCCGCAGCGCAGCACTCGCATCTTCTTCGCAAGGTCTCTCTCTCTGTTTCTTCACAGTATAAATCCATTGATAAGAAAGTCCCCAAGGTGATTCGTACCCCTGTTGTTACTTTTCCATTTAATTCATTGAAATATTGATAACGCACTACCCCATTTCCAAGAAAATTTAAAGTGCGTAGGGTAATGATAGTTCATCGGTTGTAAAATAGGGACACAAATATCACGCAGCGCCTCAGTAACACACATCGCCACTGCGCGCGACATCGTCAATTTTACCATCCGAAGCTAAGGGTTCAAGTAGCGATAGAAAATAACTTGATTCATCGTCATCAGTCATCACCCACCATCGGATCGATTCTCATTGCACCACCGTTCAATTGTCTTAAAATAAGAAGTACTGTAGACAAGTAGGAATCAAATTTCAACTGTAAAGGGTCAGACCAGTGGTTCTCATTATTTTTACTAAAGTATACGCCTATATTATCTATTTGAAAAGCTCTTACAAGTTAGAACCAAAATCAATCAAAAATAATTGTTCTTCTTATATTTACACTATCATATGATATTTTAGAGAAATCGAATTAAAGGTTAATTACCCATGATAGGCAATAAGCTGAAGTGCCGATGCAATACATTTGAATAGGATTCAAAATAATGAAAAATAATGTTAAATATTATTCAGCTTAAAAGTTCTCGGATACTATCTAACAGATATTACTATTAAAAAGCTGGTTGTCTCTAATCTGAACTCTCTGACCCTGTGAACTATGCTGTCATCTGTCAACCGATATTAACTATCTATTTATTTTAAGACAGATCAAATAAATCCACAATAAAATCACCTTATGTTACTAAATGACAAATTATAGTCTAACATGTATCTAACTAACAATATTTATATTAATTTGTTTCCAGAGAATAACAAAATATAGTTTAGTTTTTTATGAAACTAATTTGGCATTTGCCATACTACTCACATTAACGACTTCCCTCCCATCTATCTACATTAAGTATCAGTATTTTCCTTAATTCGTTTTACATCACTGCAAAATAAAGAAACTAGTACTGGTTCAAATTGTTCTCTGTATTTCTTAACATTGCAAAATCAACTCTTCGGGGTTCACCACTTTCATTAAGAAACAAATATTACTTATCAACGATATGTTTTTAACTGTTGAGCATATTGAGCGCTATGTGATCTTCAATCATGCTTGCAAGGATCGATAATTTCATCAAAACCGTCATCAGGCAAACGATAAGGATATCGGTATTCACGTCGCTGCTGCTGCTCTTGCTGAGATCCTTCTTCTTGTTGGTGAACGTCAACTTCAGGCGGTCGATTTGGGATGGTATCTTCGTGCTGCTTCAAGATCGGACATTGGTCTCCACCATCCCTTTTGAACATCTTCTCAAAGCGTTTTTGAATAGGTGCAAAGCTGCTTGAATACTTGTCGACCATATCAAGAGCAAACTGTTTGTCCTTGTCGTCAAATCGGATCCTTCCAGGTATAGAGATGTTCTTAAGCCTTGGCAACCGCGGTAGAATGACGTCACGGAGCATGGACATCGTAAGGCCAGTGCACTGATGAACGTGTAACGATTCTAGCCGAGACCACAACCTCTGAATTTTGCTCCAATCCGGATGAGAGCTCATCTATTATTTTAAATAACGTAGATGCAAAAATGAGGGTTTATTTAAAAGAGTTAAGTGTATACCGTAGTTCCGATGTGGCAGCAGTGAAGAGAGATGCGAGTGAGGGTGGATTTCTCTTCGAAAATACGAGACCAGAAAGGACCCAAGCAAATTTTACTCTTGATCACTTTCAGTTGCGGTAGAAATGGCGTATTTCCTTGCGGAGGATTCTGGAGCAAACGAGAATGTTTTGAGATGGCCGAGATGCGAAGAGTATCTAGAACAGGGCAGGAAACCAATTCCGCTAAGTTGATAATTGAACAGTAATCGAATGACAGGTGAAGCAAAGTCGGTCCGAACGCGCTCAATATGAGTTTCACACAGTTTGGTTTAACTTCATAGAGTGAGATGGTCTTCAACTGTATATAATAATAGGAAGAAATACTCGTAATTAATAAAATAAGACTCTAAATCAATAAGACTAATATAACCAAAATAAATATATACTTGAGGCCAATTTTTGAGAATAGACTCGATTTCTTCTTCAGATTTAGCAGAGCAGTTGTGGCAGCAGGGGCTCTCACTGAAACCCACATCTTCCAAGAAGGGGCAAACGGATCCAACAATCTGTAACATTGGTGCATCACGTATGTCAACTCCGTGCAAGCTGGTCAGCGAAAGATAACCTATGTAAATAACAAGTTGTGAAATGTAAATAAAAAAAAATACATATATATTTATAAATAAATTTATGCACTATAGAAAATGGTAGAAAAGACCGGCTTTCGCTCGATATTACCCAACGTAACATTCGTATTTTCAACCAAAACACGAGTATTGTGATGGATCTTGATGGCCTCTCCTGTACACAAGTCCAATTTGAGTAGAAAGGGGAAGTGGCGTAGGACAAAAGCAATCGCCGAGTTGGATAATTTCTGTTGTGTACCGTCATATTGGTGCTTGAGGATCAAATGGCGAAGAGAAAAACACAAGGGCGTCCGAGATTCAATTGGAACGAGTACTCTTTGAAGGCCATTATCTTCGATTTGTATTGATGGTAATTGATCAACTGGAACAGGTTCTCCCACGATCAAAGCTACCACATCCTCATCTTCAATGCCCTTCGTTTCCAAATTAATGGCCAAATAAGAAAGTGATGGGCATGATTTCCCAACCAACTTCAAGATGGAGATGTAGTGTTCATTTAGTCGAAAGAGAGAGAGGCTTAAAAGATGTTTTAGGGAGCTCAGAGAGAGTATCATCGACTCCACCTTTTCTAAAGGCACATATTCGTCGTTCCGCTCTTCGAAAAAACTAAAGTCGAGTACCAGCTTGTTTAGCAGTCTGGAACGAGTGGCGATAGAAGCGATAAGCTTGGCATTGGGATCGCAGAAAGGAGATGCAGCGGCTATTTGAAGCTCGAGAAAACTGTCATCTAGTACACAGTCTAGAAACGCCCAAATATCGATTGCCTCATCACGAAAATTCATCAGAGTGCAATAATATTCATAGAACCTTTGTATCAGCTTCTTTCTAAAGAATAAAATGTTCGCTCAATATAAATAAAAATAAAATTTAGTAAAAAGAAATATTGTTTACCTGATTTCGTCACTCATAGTTCCAACAAGGTGGTTATTAAGCCGGACTTTCAACAATTGGAGTACATTTTCACTTGTAAATGAAGGATTGGAAGAGATAAGTGAACTAAAAACTGCCAAGGCTGGCTTCTTTTCTGCTGGATAGTGTTCAGGGCAGAGAGATAGAGTACCCAGAATGTCATTGAATAAGGCAACAAAGGCCTGGTATTCAAGACGAAAGATGAGGCCATTTTTCTTCATGATGCTGGTGCAATTTCCTAGCTGATATAAAAAGAGAGAAAGTACACATTCAGAGCACAACTTATTTGAAAGTTCTAAACGTAATTAACTGGGTAATAGTATAAAAAATATATATACCTGTCTAGTGTCAAACTCTATATCCCTTCTACAATTTTCATCCATCAGGGTAGGATTATAATAGGATATGGATAAAATTAACCCTTTTTTTAACGGCTAAGCTATTTAAAGGAAATGGGGATATGGGACAGGAGCCTGTACAAAAATGTATCATTAGTCAATTTTTTATTTAATATTTGTTTTTAAACATTATTTACGTGATAAAAAGCGAGAACATCAACATGCAGTACAATTACAATGCTAGCAGTCGCCTACTCGATAGTTATCCCCTGGAAAGCTGGAAGCGGTATATAGTCAACTAAAATAAGACGACTTTTGAGTAGACCATCTTTTACTTACGTTGAGAGCATTTATTCGACTCCAACTTCAAGACGTAGCCCTTTAAACACAGCTTCACCTTGAAAATTGCTTTTCAAAATTTTCAAAAGGCGCGCTTGAAATATTTTTTCGAGTCTTTTTCCATTAATTTTAAAATATGGTTTATTTTTAAATAACACGTCGTTCAATAAACTATAGTATTATTGTAATTCACATGGATAATTTATTATAGCTTTTTAAAAGGTATTCATTTATCTGTTTGTGTGTAAAGTACAACATACATATAATGGATTATTTGTAATAAAATTTTTTACCAAATTGACGAGTCAAGATTAAATAGGCCAAACATTTAGTCAAATGAAAGCTATTACCTGTTGTACGTGTATTATAGGTTACATGAACTAAAACCATATACTGCGGCTGTTATAAACGAACTAGAATATATAGTAGTATCTCGCCTGCCGTTGATATTAACGTGTTACACTCTTTTAATGAATAATCATATATATTGGTACTGGCGATTATGTAATCGGAAAAGGTAAAATCGGAAAAAACCCAAGGATCGTCACTCTTTGCTGGTGCAATCATTACTTTTATTTATGTTTACTTACTACGGATTCATGCTGCTCTTTGATTGACGCCATCTAATTAATAACTTGTCAACATGTTGGCTCCTTCGTTGTATGTGATGTGTCTTTACTCATACCCTCTCTCATTAAAACCCGGACATCCGCACCTCTCTATGCGATGCCACAGAACCAAAAATGAGCTCCACTACTCTCCATTTAAAAAAAAAAGATTCGGCTTAGTTGCCTTTCTCTTAAATTACGGTCTAGATCTTTATCACCATCCTTTTTTTTTTTTTTTTTGCTTTATAGAATACTAAACTCGTCATAGAATATGGTTATACTACGCATAGTGAATAAATATTGAAACAGTCGTCTATTTATGGTTTTCTAGTTGTTTATGGTGTAGCCGGTCAACCGTAACTTCTACCCCTTTGATCATTCGAAGCAGATTTTGTTGGTGGAGAAATCAAATTAAAGGTTAATTACGGTACCACGTTAGGCAATAAGCTGAAGTGTTGATGCAATACATTGGAATGGGATTCGAAATAATGAAATCTAGTGGAATATTCAGCTTAAGTGTTCTTCTCTGGTATTATCTGACCAAAATTACTATTATTTTTTGAATAATCCGAAGCTTTAAAAAATGGGAGAATTTGAAATAATTAAAATGATGTTATGTGTTCCCCTTTTATTATTCTTCTTTCTCCTTCATGATTCTCAAATTAATCTTTTCAAAATAACTATTTAAAATACCACCACCAGCTAAAAAAAAATACAACTTTCTAAATATTTGCCAATTAATCTTCCTCAATCAAGAATCCAGTAAAGTGATGGCAGTAGAAGGTGCATATAGGGTTAAGGCTCCCGTACGATTTCCACAAATCAACGCGATCCCCTTTCTTCAATTTCAGGTAGGTCTGCATGGTCACCGGGGCTGAAAAGAAGCCACTGCCGGCCAATGATTGCCCGATTCGAGCGCCGTTTACACGCAGATATATTTCAAGCCAGGAAAGCTCAAAACCATTCTTTAAAATAGAAAAGGAGAAAGTGTAGATGCCGGCTTTCGGGACCGTGAATACGCCCTTTTTCAAATCGATCCCACCTCCGACATTAGAAACTTGACGATCAAAATGAAGGACACCATTTGCAGTGCTGGATCCGTTCCCAATTTGAACGTGAAAATAGATTCTGGAGGGATTTTTGGTGGATTCCTCCTCGGATTTTACGTCCACGTATCCCAGACTACTCTGTTTGACTAAATCATTTTGAAAAAAATGTTAAAATTAGCCTATGGAATACATAATTTGAAATTATTTTGGAAATTACTAGAATAGGATGATGATGAAGGGAGTTCATCCTCCATAAAATCGCAAAAGACGGCATTTGCGACGATTTTTGATTGGTTTGACGATTTTTTGCTACTAATTTTGACCAGATAGATTCCATTCAAAGTGTGGCCCAACTCATTCAAATCCTTGCAACTCGATGGAGGCTCAATTATTTTTTTCACCTCCTTTTTTCTATAGAAATACAATCATTTCGATGGTTAAAATTGGACAATTTAGGTACAGTAGCTATATGAGCTTCTTTACAAATAATTACTGCATACTTATATAAATTTGGGGGCAAGAGTCTAACTGGCCTCTTTTGGATTTTCAGCAAATCTTCATCATTATTATTATTCTTTTGTTTGGTGATGATGTTGGAAACGAGTGTTTTCAACAACCGGATCTCTCTATCTTGGTTGCCGTTTTTGTGGTCTAAAAGTACATTTTTGTGAGAGAGTCGGCGAATTTGCAATTCCATCTGCATCAATCGGTCAGCAGAGTTTACTAAATTGTTAATAATTATTTAATCTTTAATGTTTATAAAAACAAATCTTAAAATGTGGTTGTACCTTCCAATAAGTTATTGGTGGCTGCTGGTGACGACAGAAGAAATAGAATCGTTTTTAAAATCAAGAAATAAGTTGGCAAAATTTGCCAAGTGTGCATTTTAAAACTTTCAGCCTTAATTATTAGTGTTTAATTTGTACACTAATGATGGCTTAATCTACTTCTAGACTTATTTCAAAATTGGAAATAAATATTTCTGCTGATGTTTTAGTTTTTTTAATAGTGGAAAATCAATAACAGATCCACTTACCGACCATTTTGAATATACTTGTATAAGCATTTGCATATACTTCAAATGTTGAAATACTTTTATTAGTCTATATTTCTATAATATAGATTTTTAAATATTCAATTTGCAGATAGATGGGAAAATAATGGCAAATTTCCGTTACATTTCTAAAAGTATATATGACAGTAAGTTTATTCAGTTGTGACAGTTTTTAAAAGCCGGATGTCCTGTTGTATGTTACAAATTAAATTTTTTTTAATTCATCGCTATAAATTTTTTCCGCATCTCTTGTGTTAAATATAATAGTTACAATAAAAGTTTATATTTCCGGTATTTGAAAAAAATATATTTGACTGGTAGATAAGAAATTAATAGCCTTCATGGCGTTTCATATTATAAAATGCTGTATAAGTATATATTTAATATGATTATTGGTTATACGACTCTAAATCGATTTAAAACGAAGCATTCTTCTTATTGGAAAATTGCGTTTCCGTATTCTTCGTCACTTTTTCTACATGGCGTGTCAAAATACATAAAAATATCTCAGATTTTTAATTAGTGAAACTACCTATACCGTTCCACTAATCAACTTGGAAATATATTGGAAAAAAATATTATGTAATATATTATGTTGGAGAAAACATTTATTAACCGCCCATTGGATTTTTTACCAATTTAACTGATTCAGTTAGGTACAGTTGGCTCGTACAGTTGGTTTCATTGCAACTGGGTGAATGGTATACATGGAGGCGACATTGAATTCAAATTGAGGGTGGCGTTCATGCCGCGGCCGACGGCGGACAGGTCACCGTCGAAGCCTCGAAGATGAGCTCATTATTGAGCAAAAAATAAAACATGCGATATATCTTTCCAAAAATATTGAATTTTCAAAATACGTCTCTCACAACGCAGAACTGGAATTGTAATATTGTATGCTACTTTTATTTCCATGATAGTAATGTATAAAATAAATGGAAAGCACCGTTCGTCCCTTTTTAATTTGGCATCAAATTCTAGTTTTCATTTCTTCTTTTTTTCTTTTTCTTCAACCCAAACCATCGACAGTAAGCAACCGACTGGTGCAGACGTGCAGTGAAGTATTCTTCGTTTTCTTATTGTGTGCCCCATCAATGAATTTGAAGGTATTCCAACCAAGGTCGATGGATCAAAATGCAGAAACATACAGATATACAAAGAATCTTTTATGTGCTTTCAATATGACGGTTGGTGCATGTGTCTCATGGGTTCTTGGAAGTGATGATTTAATAGTAATAATAATAACGCAGCGCAACGTTTCTTCTATTTTAAGAATATCCCCATGATGTTTATTACGGTACTTTCCATTTAATTCCCTGAACGTAATATACGGTACCCGATTCCTAAGAACTTACTACAGTGTGTAGTGTAAGCCTAATGATAATTCATCGGATGCAAACAGGGCCACGCATAGAACAAGCAGTGCTATAGTAATGCACACGTACCACTGCGCGCTACATTGTCAATTTGCCATCCAAAGCTATAAGAATCCATGGGTTTATATTTGTGAGTCAGCATTGCTATAGTTTATTGTGAAATATTTCATAGTCAGGTGGAAAATATAACTTGGTTCGTCATCACCCATCATCGAGTCGAGTTTTCATACACCGACAAGTTGTCTTACTATAACTATAACAAGAAGTAAACGTTTTAAACTACAACTGTAAAGTGTCCGGTCACTTCTTATTATTTGACAGGTATATTACCGTAGTTTTCATTATCTATTTTCTGTCTGAGACTGGGAAACTGTTTTCTTATGTTTATCGTTATTATTTTGAATTTTAAGTTGGCCAGATTACTCAAAACTTAAAAAGACATCAAGTTTCACCATCACAATAAGAAAACTATATTTAGGTGTAAGACTCTTTGATTTTAATATTATAATAGCAAAAACTAAAAATAATATTTGTGGTATCTAGAAAAGAGAACTTCAAACATGCCACCATTATACCTGCATCAGTGCCCACTGGATCCCTTAGAGATATCGAGTGAGGATACCTGTCGTGAATTCATAATGGAGATCGAAGTGCACGCTGTTCCATCAAATGACTGCTGCAAACATCCTTTATTAAAAGAGCTCATCTTCAAAGGAGTTCTTGAAGGCAGCACTCCTCTGATTCTAGCATGCCATTACGGGGACTTTGACTTGGAGGAGCGCATAATCGAACATTGGGGAGCTGACGTTAATGAAGCTGCAGTTTACTATGCTAATCCAGTTGCTTGGAGTCGTCAGGATCACTATTCTATCAAGTTTGAAAGAGAAACTTCATTATTCGTTGCAGTCAGCAATGGGCATAATAGAATCGTTCGCTACCTTGTCGAAAAAGGAGCAGATGTCTCCGCCAGAACCCACTCTATGGTTAGGAAACGTTACGACAGTCTTACACCACTTTACGGGGCCGTCTGCGATCTGCGATTTCGTGACAAAAATTTAATTTATCAAAAGCTTATGAAGGAGGAGAGTGTGGGTATCGTCCGTCTCTTACTGGAATCCGGAGCAGATGCATCATCCCCTTCGTCAAGACCTTCAGATGGATCCCCCATTTGGACAAAAGAACTGTGCCGTGTCGATGTCATTACTGAACTAATCAACCACGATATGGATTTAAAGCAGCGTGATCCATTCGTGAACGGAACAGTTCTGCACCACTGGGCTGGTGAGGAAGACGAGCAAGAGGAATCACTAACTATCGTGCAGCTACTCATAGATAGAGGTACTGATCTACTTGACCTAGATGGTTGGGGCTTTACGCCTCTTTTGGAAGCCGCAAATGGTCGAACTGGTAAATGTCCTAATGTGAAGGTCTTAGACTTCCTTCTGGGGAAAACCAATTACAGCCGAGCGGAGAAAATCGAAGCCATGGAACTGGCCGGAGCAGTGATCCTTGGCAATGAAAAAAATGCTTCAAGTCTTTTTTGTCGCAAAGCAATTCAACTGCGTCAAATCGGTATAGAAGAATCCGATCTTATTCAAAAGACTCAATTGAATCTGAAAAGCGTACGGACTACCGAATGGATCACTTCAGAAGAACTTGAAGACGTCATCGAACATCCAGAGACATGCATGATCCAGTCACTTCTCGTTCGATTGAGGATTTTTTCCATCAAAAGTTGGGAAGCAATTGAATCTCTCTTTTTATTTTTATACCCAGTATATTACTTTCCGACAATTGGGGAACCAGGAAAGACTCATCCATATCTTCGACATCCTGTGGACCATGCTGGAGACTCTCCGCCTTTTTTATCCGCGAGAAAAGGATAAAGTTCGGCGGATGACGTTTGAAGTAATTGAAAAACTAATTTACGTATTAACGGTCATTAAGACAAATTTTCCCGAGTTCTTCGATGCCTACATCATCAAGACATCATTAGAACTTATAACTGCTAGAAGTGAATTCTCTCGATTCACATTGCAATCGTTGCTTCGACTTGTCATTATACTCACCGATGTGCCTCCAAAGCTTTTAAATGATGAAATGATGGAGACCTTCTCCCAACTGATCCGTCGAGACTGGTGGGACAATCCAGGTCTAAATCTGATGCACAGAGTATGTTTGCATTCTTGTGATAAAAATATGAATCTCTACGATGTCGTTCGACTTCTTCTTCTAGCTGGAAGCAACCCCAACCCAATCGACAAAGATGGTAATACACCTCTTCATTTTTTGGTCGAACTCAACCGAAAGCTGGACAAGCCGATGAACCTCACTGCTAGATTACTGATAGATTTTGGAGCCAAGCTGAATATAAAGAACGTGAATGGAGAAACTGTTGTTGACTTGTGGAAGCGGAAGAATACCGGGAGAGAACACCGGCTGGACAAGAATGATGTTAGCGGAGGAGACGATCTGCCCTACTGGTGCCTTGAGCTGCCAACATTGACATGTCTGAGTGCTAGGGTTATCCGTTGCTACAGAATCCCTGATTTGGAACTGCCTGCTACTCTCATTTCCATGATAGAAAAGTATAAAATGACTTCCTAGTTTTTTACTTGTTTCGCCGAATCCGAGAGTTTATGAATCGGAAAATACCGAAGTACGGAATCTTATTTGAATACAAATAATTTTGGAAATCGACGCTAGCCATCAAACGAATTGCATTGATAGTTTTTTTTTCTTCTTTTATTACTCTTCAATATTATATAATATTAATCTAATCTTAATTTATATTATTAATAACGACTGTGATCACAGTTATAAGCGAGCATAATATATCTTTTGTATGAGACATTCATTAACGAACTAACGTTATTGCCGTTTGAATTTATAAAATGTTATGGTGCTGTGCAGCAACAGGCGTACTCTGTTTTCACTGATTAAACGGAAATTTAAGGGCACGTAAACATAAAATTTCATAGGCATAACAGTGGTGATTTAAAGGTTATGGCATTATATTCTTGTTAGAGACGCCATAAATCGGCGTTAGTGACGGTACCGAGAGCTAGCGACCAGCTTTCTTTAAAAATTTCCAATTGTCATGGAAATGAAAATAATTTAACCAAAACAGTCCTCAACAGTCTAAGCTATGTGATCAAACCGACGATTAGGTATTTTCTACTTTGACGTTGCTCGTCCTGTCTCTCTCTCTCTCTGTTTTAAACGAAAGTAAACGATTCTTACTTAGTAGACGTCATCAGTATGTGGGAGGATCTATTCAGGTTCCTTTAGTCTTTAGCGGAAGGTCGACGGAGTGGTTCACCACGTATATTAGTCCTATCACCCTACCAAACAGACTCTGAAACGTTCGTTCCCCGTTTTGTTGATGTATTTAAAGTTACCTTTTTTAAGGTGAGTTAAGTTACTATAGCGTGACCGTTCTAAGCATTAAGCTGGAGCAAGCGAAAATAAATATCTAACGTAAGTCATTGGAATTTTTTGTAATAGAACTGGTTCACAACGTAAACTAAAGAAGAAAAAAAACCTTTTAGATGGCTCTTGAAAAGTGGATTCCGGAGGGTCTTAGCGCTTCACTCGCTGATCGTTTTTGGGAAGCAAAAGCTGATTCCGATTTCTACGCTGCAACCTGTTTCTTACTTATTGATGCTGGATGGGATCCCAATGATGTCGTCGATGAACACGGAAACGCACCTCTTCACCTTGTAGCCAAACTCGACGGTTCGACCGGACGACGATTAAGCGATAATCTGAACAAAACTGCCCGTTTGCTGATGGATTATGGAGCCCAGTTAAGTCTTAAGAATGCAAATGGGGAAACGGCTGCTGACTTGTATATTCAGAAGAATGAGAGAAACTGCAATAAGGAAGCGGACCACCAGGGAATAATCGACCGAAAACTACCCGACTGGTGCACTGAGCTTCCAAAATTGACGTGCCTGAGTGCCAGAGTAATCCGTCTTAATAGAATCCCATATTTGGCATTGCCTACTAGCCTTATTGCCATGATAGAAAAACATAAAATAACTATTAAATGATAATAGAGCTGGCTTTTATGTCTAATTTAGTTTTTCTTTCTTATTCCCTTTTTGTGTCCACTTTGAAATGCTATCAAAACGAGTTGCTTAACTTTGAAATGCAGAAACATGCTAGAAGAATTTTCATCTTCCAAACAATCTTTCTGCTTTTAGAATATTATTTTTCCTCAGTTTTTTTTTTATGGTAATCTCAATAATAATGTTGGGCATTTGAAAGTGGTAATAATAAATGTATCAATATTGTAATGTTAAAAAGTAATATTCAGCCCTCTATAATTCTTTCTATAATGGTTTTGTCAATACGATACTAATGGTGCATATATCTAATAGGTTCTTGGAAGAATTGATTTTAATATTATTAGGAACGCAGCGCAGCAGCTCACTTTACAGCTAATTCCTTATTAATAAGAATGGTCAGTCGTACCTACAAGAAACAAGGTTCTTGGAAGGTTTGATTTTAATATAGGAACGCAGTGCAGCAGCTCACTTTAGAGATAATCCCTTAATACCGTAATAAGAATGGTCAGTATTCGTACCCACAAGAAACAACTACCAATTTCCCATTTAATTCATTGAATGCATTACCCACCCAGTACCCGCAATTTCCAAGAACTCTCTACAAGTGTACTGTAATAATAGTTCATCATGGAATATAGGGCCACAGCAGTACATGCAGAGTTACATGCTCAGTTACTGCGCGACATTGTCACTTTGAAATCCAAAGCCAAGAGTTCAAGTCGCGGTTTTTTATCATTCAAGTCAATAATAAGTGTTTCCTACCAAATACAAAACATATTTTTTGCGATTCAGCATCGCTTAGAGTTTAGCTATTAAGTAGTGGAATACTATACTTGGTTCGTCATCACCTACTATCGTGTCGACTGTCGAGTTCCATTACACCGTCTTATAACGAGAAGTATAGAAGTCAATAAATCTCAACTCTACAGTGCCGATTTGTTTCTTATTTGACAGAGGTATATACACTCATTATTTAATGTTTAAGACCCGGCAACATTTTCTCATATTTAAATTTATCATTGCGAATTTCAAGTTGGCCTCAGAATATTCAAAAATCTCCAAGTAGTCATCAGGTTTTGTCCACAATAATCACCATAAAACATCTTTAAAGCAAGTATGATTATGATGTCCCCACGATTCTAATGTGTCCTATATCAAGCTCAAACATTAATTTATTTTAAGAAAGATCGAACTGAAAACATGGCGTTATACCGGCAGTGCCCATTGGATCCCTTGCTGATGTTGCCTGCAAATGACTTTCATTGTTTCATAATGGAGATTGAATTGCATGCTATGCCATTAAACGGTGACTGCCCTCATCCGCCATTAAAAGATCTAATCTTTAAAGGAGCTCTTGAAGGAAGCACTCCACTGATTGTAGCCTGCCAGTACGGGAACTTTGACTCAGTGGAGCGCATTATCGAACACTGGGAAGCGGACGTTAATAAAGATGCAGTTTACCTTACTGGTCCACGAGAGTGCCATCTTCGTCAGCAGTATTCTATCAAGATGGGAAGAGCAACTCCCCTGTTCGTTGCAGCTAGCAATGGGCACACCAAAATCGTGCGATACCTCGTCGAAAAAGGAGCAGACGTCTCCGCAAGAACCCACTCTATAGATTGGAAACATTTCGATGGTCTTACACCACTTTACGGAGTCGTCTGCAAACTACGTTTCGATGGTGAAAAGAATAATTTAATTTATCAAAAGCGTATGAAGGAGGAGAGTGCTGGCATTGTCCGTTTCTTGCTGGAATCCGGAGCAGATGCATCATCCCCTTCTTCAAGACCTTCAGATGGATCTCTTATTTGGACGAAAGATATGTGCCGTGCCGATGTAATAACTGAACTAATCAACCATGGTATGGATATAAATGAGCGTGATCAATCCGAAAACAGAACGCTTCTGCACTACTGGGCTGGTAACACGGAAGACCAAGAAGAATCTGTGACCATCGTCGAGTTACTAATAGAAAAAGGTGCTGATATGTTGGCCCTGGATGGTTTGGGCTTTACACCTCTTTTGGAAGCCGTAATCGGCCGAACTGGTAAATGTCCAAACGTGAAGGTTTTAGACTTCCTTCTGGAGAAAGCAAATTACAGCAAAGCGGAGAAAATTGATGCCATGGAACTGGCTGGAGCAATGATCCTCAGCAATGAAAAAAATGCTTCACAATTTCACAAGGCTTTTGACTATTGGCGCAGAGCTCTTCAGCTCCGTCAAATCAATATAGACGGATCTGATGTTATTCAAAAGACTCGATTGAATCTGAAAAGCGTACGAACTACTGAATGGATAACTTCAGCAGAACTTGAAGACGTCATCGAACATCCAGAGACATACATGATCCAGTCGTTTCTTGTTCGATTGAGGATATTTTCTTCCAGAAATTGGGAAGCAATAGAATTGCTGATAGTGTTTTTTCTTCCGGATAAATTTTACAATGAACTGCGGCAGCAGAATAGATTCATCGAGATGTTTTACATTATTTGGGCTATGCTGGAGATGATCTGCCGTTTTGATCCAAGTGAAAACACTCTCGAATGGATTACATTTGGAATGGTGCGAAAACTTATCAGGTTGTTATCAAGCCTTTTAAAGGAATCTCCCGATATCTGTAATGCGGAAATCATCGAGACTTCCTTGGATCTCATAGTATGGACAACCGGATTACACGACATCAGTTCGAACCCATTTAATCAAATTTTCAATATCCTTCCTCATCTGCCTCAACGATTACTGAATAAAGCTACAATGGAGAACTTATCCAAATTTCGCGACCAACGCGGACGTTCCCTGCTGCACCAAGCATGTATTTCTGGAGAACTACTTAATGGCAATCGAGATGACAATAACCTCTACGCTACTGTACGTGTTTTACTTAATGCTGGATCCGATCCAAATGCTATTGACGAAGATGGGAACTCGCCTCTTCACTATCTTGCACAACTCGATGAACGAATTCTGAAAGATTCGATGACCATCACTATTCAATTATTGCTAGATTTTGGAGCCGATCTTACTGTAAAGAATGCTGATGGGAAAACGGCTGTTGACTTGTGGATCCAGAAGAACGGGAGAAAGCGTCGTCGAAATGATGACGAGGAAGGGGACATCATCGAATGGAAGCTACCCGAATGGTGCAGCGAGCTACCGACATTGACATCCTTGTGTGCCAGAGTTATCCGTCGCAACAGAATCCCACATTTGGAATTGCCTGCTACTCTTATCCCTATGATAGAGAAGCATAAAATAACTCGATAGCTCTTTCGTTTTTTATTTTGTGTCGAATTAATTTTTTTTTTTTCTTAGTTGTTGATAATAAATCTTCTCGTGTATCATCTCAAAATTGTCAATTGATGACATTGACGTGTATATCTATCCGCATTCCTTTTCCTATTCGGCGGACTCGTCGATAAAAATTGTAAGCCTTACTACAGCTGATAAAAAGACAAGATGCTGCGACAAAATTTATAAGATCCAAAACTAAATTACCTATACCATTCGACGTGGAATTCAGAGCTTAATTTTTAAATGGTGTAAAATGAGCTGCCGGATGGAAGGAGATTCGCCTGATCGATGCTTTCAATTAGGTGTTCCGAAGTTAACATGAAGGCTATGTTTGAGTGCATAATTAGTGTTGGTTATCGCTTTCAATTGATTTCAAATGATGCATTTTATTTGGTAGAGATGAGCTTATATTATAGACTTTAAATACGGCATTCTTTTTTTTGTTTGAATGACAAGCACAATATTTCTGAAGATTAATATCTCTGATTTTAAATTAGTGAAATGACTCATCAATGAATGTTTCACTCATCAACTTGGAAATCAGCTCAACTTTAACAAGATTTTCTATATTTGATGAAGAATGTTGGATCAAATCAATATAATGACAAGCGCGATGTATCTTATCTAACATTTTTAGCAAATTAAGGTTTTTTTTAAATGCGCTTGGCTGTTGGCTCTAAACCAATAGATTCTTGTAAGCTATGGTAAGGGACGTGATACTGATCACGCTATGATCAGGGAGTGAATTCAAATATACGACAACAACTGCTGTAGCGAGCGAATGAATACGTATTAAAAGTCAAAATGGGTTCAATTTCCACACGTAGGACAGTGGAAACTGTCCTACAATAAATCATGAAACAAGTTAAACCATCATATTTTAAATTATTTATTAACAATACATAATTTGTTCCGTATTTTCATAAAGAATGTGGATTTTTAGTGCACGTCAATAATATTCTAATACGCGGTGCCTTTGTGTTAAAAAAAGGTATTTCCCACATAAAATAATTATAATATAATTTATACAAATACTCTAGGAAAAAGTATGTGATTTGTTTTTGGATAACACAGTAAAAAAAATTCTTTACGTAAATTAAAATATATCCCCACACTTCTTGTCTTCCTGAAAGTTAGTAATGAGTAACAGTCAAAACATCTTTTCGTTAATAAAATGGTGGCCCTGAAAAGGGCCGATTTAATTAGATAAGACATGCGACTGGTTTAAGCACGTTCACCACGGATACGGCGGGCGAGCTGGATATCCTTGGGCATGATAGTAACACGCTTGGCGTGGATGGCGCACAAGTTCGTGTCCTCGAACAGACCGACCAAGTAAGCCTCACTGGCCTCCTGAAGAGCCATCACTGCGGAGCTCTGGAAGCGGAGGTCAGTCTTGAAATCCTGAGCGATTTCACGGACGAGGCGCTGGAAGGGCAACTTGCGGATGAGAAGCTCAGTTGACTTCTGATAACGACGGATCTCACGAAGAGCGACGGTACCGGGGCGGTAACGATGGGGCTTCTTCACACCGCCGGTGGCTGGGGCACTCTTACGAGCAGCCTTGGTGGCCAGCTGCTTACGAGGGGCCTTTCCTCCGGTAGACTTGCGAGCGGTTTGCTTGGTACGGGCCATGGCGATAGTAAGTTGTAGTATGATGTTAACAGAATAGTGAGGGGTTCTTATAGCTAGAGTGTGTACGGTGTAGAGTGGAGAGAGGGGTGGAGGTCTTTGTTCACCCTCTTTCATTGTTCTCTATTGGTGGAAGGGAGAAAAAGCGCGAATTAACCATCTTCATCCAATGGGGAGAGAAGAAGGGTCGCGTTTGGTGAGTATATAAACCCCCTGTTTTTCCGTCTGAAAATCATTCAAAGTTTTTGAACCACTCCGAATATCTACAATGACTGGACGCGGCAAAGGAGGCAAAGGACTCGGAAAGGGAGGCGCCAAGCGTCACCGGAAAGTTTTGCGTGACAACATCCAGGGCATCACCAAGCCGGCTATCCGTCGTTTGGCTCGCCGAGGTGGTGTCAAGCGTATCTCTGGCCTCATCTACGAGGAGACCCGCGGTGTCCTGAAGGTGTTCCTCGAGAACGTCATCCGTGACGCTGTGACCTACACCGAACATGCCAAGAGGAAGACCGTCACCGCCATGGATGTCGTCTACGCTCTTAAACGTCAGGGCCGTACCCTCTACGGCTTCGGCGGCTAAACAACAACTTTACCATCAGACCAACTTATCAAAACGGCCCTTTTCAGGGCCACCAATTATAAAAAGAAATGAATTATTGCCACCATGTAGTCTTTATTATTATGTTATTACTTTTTTTTTTTACTTTTTTGTATAAGATTTAATATGCTGAAGCTTTCAAACGGCCCAAATGAATCAAAAAGTATATCCCCCATAACTTTTTTCTACGTTTCCACTCGGTACTCACAACATGGGGCTTCCTTTAATTTGCATTGTTAAAGAAATTGAATAAAAAAGACTGTTCTAGCAAGTAATAGCAAATACGTTTGAAGTAAAAAAATAACTAACTTAACGAGTTTTTCTGTTGCATTAAATTGGCGACATGCAGAAATAATTCACTAAAAAGTTCTACTCTACCTCTGACAATGGACGACGGGAAAGGAACTGTACTGCTAGCAGGCATAAGTGCTTCAACTTCAATTATAATTTACTTCAGCTACAAGGTTTCCCGCTTTCACTTTGTCCGCCTGCTTTTAGTTCACATAAACGTATGTATTGACAAACTTAAAAATGAGTCCCTCGACAGTCCGGAAAGGGCCGCTGATGTGCGATGGGTTTTAAGTTCCATTCACCATTTATTTTCATTCATATTAGAAAAAGTTTTTGGTATTCGGATAGGAAGTGTGGCAGTTCTGTGAAAATTTATGTATTTCATTTGTATATTGGTATCGTTCAGTGATTTGGCAGCAGTTTTTTTTTTAGCTACTAGTCAGCAATAACTTATCCTTTAATATTGGTGGCCCTGAAAAGGGCCGATTTGTTTTAAAAAAAGGTCGAACAGTAGAATCTACTTGGTGCTGGTGTACTTGGTGACGGCTTTGGTACCCTCAGAGACGGCGTGCTTGGCCAACTCTCCGGGCAGAAGAAGACGGACGGCCGTTTGGATTTCGCGGCTAGTGATGGTCGACCGCTTGTTGTAATGGGCCAATCGGGAAGATTCTCCGGCGATGCGCTCAAAGATGTCGTTGACGAAAGAGTTCATGATCGTCATGGCCTTGGAGGAGATGCCGGTGTCGGGGTGGACCTGCTTCAACACCTTGTAGATGTAGATGGCGTAGCTCTCCTTCCTCTTCTTCCTTTTCTTCTTGTCGCCCTTTGCGATGTTCTTCGAAGCCTTACCGGCTTTCTTGGCTGCTTTTCCACTGACTTTGGGAGGCATACTCGGTTTACTCGGGGTGAGAAAATGAATGTTAGGATGAAATTCTCTGGACCAATTTATACTAAATTCCCCCTCCTTCATAGGAAAGAGAGAGCCAAGAGACGAGCGCGTCATGTCGACGAGGGGAGCCAAATCGGAACAAAGGGAGCAGATGGTGGCCTTGGCGGGAGAGGGGGAGCAAAATACCCTCATTGGAGTAGTACCAAACATTCTTTTGCTCATACTAGCTACCCAATGAGCTTCATAGTTTTTTTTTTACTTTTGGCCCCTCTTTTCTGTGCATCAGTAGCTATATAAACAGCACTATCCCTTAGTATAGTCATTCATCTAACTGCTCGAGAACTGGTTTATACAGTTCTTTCGTAGTTGCTCTAACTCCACCCTACTCATCATGTCTGGTCGCGGAAAAGGAGGCAAAGTGAAGGGAAAGTCAAAGACCCGTTCATCCAGGGCCGGACTTCAGTTCCCCGTCGGTCGTATCCACCGTATGCTCCGTAAGGGATCCTACGCTGATCGTGTCGGTGCTGGTGCCCCAGTCTACTTGGCTGCCGTTATGGAGTACCTCGCCGCTGAAGTGCTCGAGTTGGCCGGCAACGCTGCCCGTGACAACAAGAAGACTCGCATCATCCCCCGTCACCTTCAGTTGGCCATCCGTAACGACGAAGAGTTGAACAAACTTCTATCCGGTGTTACCATCGCTCAAGGTGGTGTCCTGCCCAACATCCAGGCCGTCCTTCTGCCCAAGAAGACCGACAAACCCGCTAAGGCTTAAGCTCTTTTTATTCTGTGCGTATACCAAATCGGCCCTTTTCAGGGCCACCAACTTTTAATGATGAGAATATCGTTTTCCATTAAAATATGCACACTGCGAGATTGCAATAACCATAGTTATCCATCCATAGATTATGAATGTCAAAACAATCTGTACTATTCGAACTCTAGGCTTTCGGCAGTCTGTGTTTTTTCCTCTAAATTTTGTGGGTCTGATACAATTATTTATTAAAATTTTTCCAATTTACCTTTTTATTTTTTTTAAATATGTAAGCTGTTCCCTTCCTTCAATTCAAAGGATGCCATATGCACATCAACGCTGTTGATCCACCTTTCAGCAATCAAAATGTGTGTCAACTGCTGCACTGTCCAGGAAAAGAAAGCCTGAACAACTGACGTTTCCGTCAGATCTAAAACAGTAATTATAAAAAAAAATGCGATTTAAATGAAATATTTCTTAACGTATGTTCTAAATTCACAATAAGAAACGTAAATAAAAAAAAGGTTGATGTAAGCTTTAGTTCTATTTAGAAACTAGTATATGACAACAACAATTTCTTCGATTTGATTCAAATTAGCCAATTAACCGCAACTATGTTGTTAAACTTGGGATATTATAAATCTCGTATATACAACTCGTTTTCAAAGCTACATGCAATTACAAAGTCCTTCATGAAAAAATACCGCATAGCCTCGCTTAAAGTTTGCCCAATAGGAAATTCCCCTCCAACTACCGTAGTCAAAATGTGCGTGTCCACCTGTTTTTATTTTCATAACATTTTGCTGAAATCCTTCCCTCTTCCTTAAATAAAAACTAAACAAAATTTGCCACTGTTTATTTATTAGTATTATTACTGTGTATAAAGCAGTAAAGCGGTAAAAATATACTATACCAAACCATATGTGATTACCTTTAAATAATGAGAACAAAAAGAATGAACCTAATCAATTCACTCAACTTTTCTGTCTAAACAACAGTTATTTCGTATTTCGAAAAATATGTGTTAGGCCTTATCAATTTGCCTGCAGGGGCAGCAGAGTGTTGATGGGTGGGTCACCCTCTTGGGACTAGTCGAAAACAAGGACTACAAACGTTTGTCCCCCATTTATGTACAGTAAACGTTTGTCCCCCATTTGATCATTTTGTTGAAAATTGAAATTTAAATCAGTTGAGTTGTTCAGTTGAGTTAGAGTGAGACTAGTTGTTCGTTTGCTCTGAGAATTATATATTTTTTTAATACTGTAGCGAGCGAATGAATCGAAAGAATAAGTGTCATAGTTACAAGGTGTTATTCCACTGTACGTGCATTTGTGTCATCCATCCAACAAGTCATTTAACTGTACACTAATCTAGCAGTAGTGCTGCTCAGTAACAAGAGGACGTCTCGGAACACTTATCACGTCGCTTTGTTAAAAAAAAGGTATTTATATGGAATGTCTACAAATTCAAATCGTTGCAAAGAAAAATGATCCTCCATCAGGAGTCTTACGCATATGTATTTAAACTTCAATCTAATTTTGATCAACTTATCTTTCATATTTCCAGATGGACTCTCCAATTTGGACAAAGAAAGAGTGTGGAGCTGATGCCATAACTATACTCATCAATCAGGGTATGGACTTAGCCCAGCGGGAGCCATTTCAAAACGGAACAGTTCTACACTTCTGGGCCGGTACGCCTTATGATGCCAACAGCTCCAATCAAGAGGATTCACTTGGCGTCGTCAAGCTACTCATCGAAAAAGGTGCTGATCTTCAAGCACTGTATAGTTGGGGTTTTACACCGCTTTTGGAAGCTGCAAACGGCCGTGATGGCAAATGCCCCAACCTGATGGTATTTGATTACCTTCTTGAGAAGGACAACTACAGCCGAGCACAGAAAATAGAAGCTATGAAACTGGCCGCGGCTGTTATTCTCAGCAATCGAAAAAATCATTCGCAATTTCCAAAAGCCTTTGACTATTGGCGCAGAGCTCTCCAGCTACGCCAAATGGATGTAGAAGGATGCGGACCTATTCAAAAGACTCGATTGAATCTGAAAACCGTACAGACTAAAGAATGGATCAGCTCAGCAGAACTAGAAGACGTCATCGAGCATCCAGAGTCGTACATGATCCAGTCGTTTCTCGTACGATTGAGGATCTTTTTCTACAAAAGTTGGGAAGCAATCAAATCACTGTATCGGTTTTTTCTTCGGGATAACTGCTTCAGTGAACTGCGGAAAAAGCGTAGATTCAACGAGATTTTTGACATTATTTGGGCTATGCTGGAGATGATTTGCCGTTTCGATTCTAGCGAAAACTCGGATCTTGGATGGATGGCAGATAGAATTGTGGGAGACTTGATAGAGATTCGACCGAGACAGATAGAACTTCTCAGGGTCTTATCATGTCTCGTAAGGGATTCTCCCGACATCTGTTATGCTGAAATCATCGAGACTTCGTTGGATCTAACGGAATCAGCAACCAGATTACACGGCATCGATTTGGACCCATCCGATAAAATTTTCAAATTCCTTTCTCATCTTCCTTACCGGTTACTGAATAAAGGTGCAATGGGAAGCCTATTTAAATTGCGCGATCAAAGCGGTCGTTCTTTGCTTCACAAAGCATTTATTTCGGGAGAAATACTTAATCGCAATCGAGATGCCAATAATCTTTACACTACCGTCCGCCTCCTACTTAATGCTGGATGCAATCCGAACGCTACCGATATAAATGGAAACGCACCTCTTCACTATCTTGCACAACTCGATGAACGAAATTTGAAAAATTCAATGACCATCACTGCTACATTGTTACTTGACTTTGGAGCCCAGCTGACTCTAAAGAATGCAGATGGTAAAACGGCCGTTGACTTGTGGATCCAGAAGAACGGAAGAAAGCGCCGCCGAAATGATGGTGAGGAAGGGAAAATCATCGACTGGAAGCTACCGGACTGGTGCAGTGAACTACCAACATTGACGTCCTTGTGTGCAAGAGTTATCCGTCGCAACCGAATCCCACATCTGGGACTGCCTGCTACCCTTATTCCAATCATAGAGAAGCATAAAATAACTAAATAGTTGCCGAATTTAGTTGTCTGCTTTCTTTTTATTTTCCTAGTTTGTGATAGATTCTCGTGTATCACATAAAAAATGTTGAACTGAGGAAATAAATCCAGATTTGTCTCATAATCTAGAATTATTGTTCTAGAGCTTTAAATAATCATTTGTCAAATTTGAAAATATTTTGATACTTTATTGTACATTTTTGTGGTACCTTTTTATTCGATTTTATTCATACATTCATAATTAAGTAAAATCATCATAGATTGTATTTGAGTTTTGTTGATAGCAAATCAGTATTGCATTTTAAAAATATCGAAAGTCTACTAGTCTAGATTTATTCTCGGTTTTAGAGTACGTAGATAGAGTCTTCAGGGAGAAGTTTCCCGCTTTTGTCCCCGCTGCTGCTGTATTCGCATAATGACGTCTCTCTGCCGTATTCATATTCTATTCAATTAACATTTTAAATCACAGCAACCAGATTATCATTCATTCAATCAAATCTATTTTTCTTTGATCGTATTTTTTTGTTGTTGCTTATAATAGATTTTATTACAAGATGCAAAAACAATACGAAAGCTGTGATGCTTTTTTCGAGTGATACAAGTTAATAATAGAGGATATAAGTAAATTTAGGATTTATAAGTTGAAATTTTTTAAAACTGAAGAGCACCATTTAGCTTCCTGTTATTTCTCTTGAGATTCCCAAGTTCCAATAGGAACTATAGTACGCTTGGCATAATGGAATTTATCTAGTGGATTCTTAGAAGCGATAATTTAAAATAGAAGAATCTCAGTGCTTTCTTATTATCTGTCTGCTTCTCTCTTGAACTCTTAACCCTAAATCCTTCGATAAACTGTCACGGTGAATCCTTTACAATATCTAATACTTTTTTTTATACTGTAATTACTGTACTTTTTTTAAAAGAACGAACTACAAAATGTAATAGTTAATCTGGTCGCAAAATTGAGCCAAAAGGTTCCTTATGATCACCTTTTGCATATATCTGCAATATGCCTAAACATATCCTCCTCTTTTCTTTGAAACATATCGCCCCCAAGCTGCGCTTATACTCGTAAATATATCGAAGAGTTCTAGGAATTGGTCTGCAGTCCGATGGGGTGATTCACCCTTGACCGAACCAACTCTGAAACGTTTCATACTTTCTCCCCCAATTCATATTTTCGTTGAAGCCAGTCGAGTTGCAAACTTGCTAAGAGTGAGTTTATACATTCGAGTGTTCTGAGAATCCGAGAAGAAAGAAGCTGCATAGCTTCTGGTGTCAGTGTATTGTCAAAGTGTTCATCCTCCACTGCGTACTTGTGTCGTTGGTCATCTAGTTGTTGAGCTATATCTCCACAAAAAAAACAGTGAATTATCACTTGGAAAGTCTGGATATCTATACATCGCATCGTCATCGCATTATATCCTGCAAAAGGTATTTTCCACAAATGTTAACCATTGAAAACTTTTATCTTATTCTCTTTCACGAACTGTATATTGTGATTTATATTTTTTACTTTCGTATTTCAGATGGGCTCTCCTAATTGGATGAACTATGAAAACGTATTAATGTTTATAAGCCATGGTAAGGACTTGACCATACGGGATCCAATGAAGAACGGAACAATTCTGCACTACTGGGCCGGTACACCTTTTAATCATCACAACTCTAATCAAGAGGATTCTCTTGCCGTTGTCAAGCTACTCATAGAAAACGGCGTTGATCTGCTGGCCGTCAATAGCTTGGGTTATACGCCTCTTCTTGAAGCTGCAACTGGCCGAGATGGTGAATGTCCCAACCTGATGGTACTAGATTTCTTACTCGAGAGAGACGAATACAGCCGACTGGAAAAAATAGAAGCCATGGAATTGGCCGGTGCGTTGATCCTCGGCCATGTATATAATGGGCTTAACCATCTTTTTCACAAGGCCTTTGGTTATTGGCGCAAAGCTCTTCAGCTTCGTCAAATGGATGTTGAAGGATCCGATCGTATTCAAAAGACTCCATTGAATCTGAAAACCGTGTGTACCACTGAATGGACCACCTCAGAAGAACTAGAAGACGTCATCGGGCATCCAGAGACATACATGATCCAGTCGTTCCTATTGCGATTAAGGATCTTTTCGTTCAGAAGTTGGGAAGCAGTTGTATCATTGTTTTGTTTTTGTACCGAACATTTTGGCCTCTTACGTTTACGGATGGAAAAACGATCGGCCAAGATCTTCGACATTATTTGGGCCATGTTGGAGACTATTTGCAAATGCGATCCTTTTAGAGAGCATGGGGCTCATGAAAGTCTGACAAAAATACTTATCGGGAAAGTTATCCGGTTATTTTCGGGCTCTCAAATGAGTAATCCCGACTACTTGACTGAGAAAATTGTAAAGACGTCGATAGAGCTCGTACTTTTAGCAGTTAGATTGCATCACATCAAAAAGTCCCAATTGATTTCGCTTGTTGGCATCTTTTTCCGTTTGCCTCAATCATTGCATTTTGGTGCTTTGAAGACTTTATCTGAATTTCGCGACCATTGCGGACAAAACCTGCTGCACTTCGCATGTAGTGGTGATAAGTATCAATATCATGGTCATCTCTACCCCACAATCCGTCTCCTAATTAACGCTGGATGCGATCCAAACGCCATCGATGAACATGGAAATGCACCTCTTCACTATTTGGCACAACTCGAAAAATCAATGTACAGTGATTTGAACAATACTGCTCATTTACTGCTGGATTTTGGAGCCCAGTTAAGTCTCAAAAATTCAGACGGGAAAACGGCTGTTGACTTTTGGATCGAAAAGCACGAGGACAAGCTACCCGACTGGTGCAGTGAGATACCGACCCTGGAGTGCCTGAGCGCAAGTTTAATCCGTCGCAACAAAATCCCATACTTGGAATTGCCTGCTACTCTCATCCCCACGATGGAAAAGCATAAAATATTTAAATAGCTTGATAATTATACCGTTCTTCCATGTTCGATTTGATGTCCCTTTTTAGTTGTCTTTGTTTTATTTTCTTGATTGTACCGGCAGTGGTTTCGAAAGATATTCGAACCGAGAAATATCCATCAGAATGAATAAACATAGAGAAATACAGAAATTAAAAATTTCATTTCTAAAGCTTGTCACTTGATCAATTTCGTCATTAGACCTTAAGGACTCCAACAATTACTAGTAGTAAACTTATAAGGAAAAAAAGACACAAATTTTGAAACAAATTGTGAAATGAGCTCATGCGAGCGAATCACCCGCCTACCAATCGAGTCCGAAATAAAAGAATTATTATTAATAAGACCACTCTTAGTATAAGTGTGCTTGGATCGTCATTTTTAATTATAACCCAAAAACTTGATGTGGTGTCTGTAATCATCGCTTTCAAGATATTAGATAAGAGTTAAGCTCAAACCCATGTAAATAACTTACATTGAATGAGAACTGGATTGCTATTTAACAGCTAGCACAATATACGAAGTGAAAGAAGAACATTACGAACAATACGAAGTGCATACATGCAAAGATATGCACGAGCGTCTGTATATGTATTGCTTTACTTTATATCAAGATGCACACATAAAATCTGTAGCATCGAGTTCTCAGTAGAATACGGTAAGTAAGACGTAAGCCTATTTGGAATAAAATCTACATTAAGAAAAAAGCAACCCATAGAAAAATAGAACATTTACCGCGCTCATTTAACTGCTACTAAGGGAATATGTAGTCAACACAAATAATATTAAAGCAAAGGGAAAACTTTTCACCCATTCATAAAATTATTTTGTGCTTCTCTATTAAGAAAAAAATAAGAGTGGCAGACTGGCAGGTAAGTTGCAATATAGAACTCTGTAACGGCCTCGGTAAGAACGGATAATCCTGGCGCTCAGCAGCGAAATCTTCGGTAGCTAGTACACTAGTCACCAGTCGTCCAGTCGGGCAGATTCCCCATGATAACGTAATCCTTATCCCGTCATTCATAATTCTTCGGCTTCAACAAGTCAACAACAGTTTTACCATCTGTGTTCTATATGCAAAACTGGGCTCCAAAATCCAGCAGTAATCGAGGAGTAATGTTCATCGAACCGCTCTGCTTTCGATTAAGTTGGACCAGAAGATGAAGAGGTGCGTACACCACACTTTCGTCGACTGCGTTCGGGTTGCTTTCAGTTCGAAAGATAAATCGGACGAAGTTGGATATTCACCAGCTCGGTCATTTGCGGCTTCCAAAAGAGGCGTAACACAACAAACAACCCAACCATCCAGAGCTAGTAGATCAGTGCCGTTTTCTATGAGTAGCTGGACGATGGGAAGGGAATTCTCTTGATCGTCCATGTCACGACCAGCCCTGTGGTGACGCTTCTTTAAATCCGTTGATAATTTCGTAGTGATGACATCGGCACGACTTGGACATTTTGTCTAAATAAGGAATCCATCTGAAGATCTAAACGAAGGGGATGTGATGTGTTGTACGACGGTCAACATTTTGATGAAAACGTTCGTTTTCAAATCCTGTCCGACTTTACAAGAAAATGTTTTCTCTCTATTATAGACGCTAGTTGATTCCTAACCACAGTACCTACTTTAGAACTAGTTCTGTTGATAGTTCCTTGAATTGGTCTACTCAACAGAAAGTCAACTACCGTCGTATGATAATAAGTTGAAAAATACTACTGTATTATTGAAAAGTGACTTTCAAGTTGATCATTCTATAGGTATACCTCCATATCCCCTTGATTATCTTGTTCGTTCATTCAGTCTCTAATCATTTTAAAATTATAAATGGAACAGCTTCGGGAAAGATGTATTCAAGAAGATCAATATATTTTGATGCAAGATTGATGTGATGACAAAATATTTAATTTGAGTGTGTTTTTGCATTATGGTTGATGGTCTTCCATTCAAATACTTTCGAATTTACTGACTGGGCAAAAAAAATAAGAAGAAGAGAAAACTAAATCCGACATCAAATCAAAAAGGAAAGTACTATTGAGTTGGTTTATGTTCATCCTCTATTGTCACCAGATTTAGAAATCGCAATGTGTATCAGGTTTCGTTCGCGTTGGTCGCGCACATTTGACAAGGCCTTCATAATAGCTTCATTTAGAAAAAATTGTTGCAGATGAGGAAATATCCTTACAAATCGAATCAAATGCGCCAATCTACACTGAATCAAGGTCAGTTGCTGATATTAGGGGATCTAACAACGTCTTACGTCGTTACTATGGAAAGTCAATTATACGATTACAACTTGAAGAATATAAAAAAGTGACAAAGCCGATCATTCTATAGTTATATTCTTTTTTCTTGTTCGTAGATTTATTTTTTAATGTTTAAAAAAAAATTCAATTAATGATGTAGCAGCTTCGGGACAGTTGTATACAAAATGTTCGATGTAATTTATACAAGATTGGTGTGATTAAAAATGTATTTTATTCAAGTATGTTTCTGCATTATAGTCGAGATTATTCGAATACTTTCGAATTTCCTGACAGCTAGGGCACCAAATAAGAAAAAGAAAACAAAGAAAACTGAATTCGACGCTAAACCACAAAGGAAGGAATGGTAGGTACTATTTAGTTAGTTTATGTTTGTCTATCATGGAAATAAGAGTAGCAGGCAATTCCAAATGGGGGATTCTCTTGCAACGGATTACTCTGGCACTCAGTGACGTCAATGTCGGGAGCTCAGTGCACCAGTCAGGTAGTTTCCAGCCAATGATTCCTTGTCCCTTATCATGGGTTCTTTCATTCTTCTGGATGATCACGTCAACAGCAGTTTTACCAACTTTGTTCTTTCGAGTCAATTGAGCTCCAAAATCAAGGAGTAAAGCGGCAATGATGTTGAGATGGCGAAACCCATTATTATGATCGAATTGTGCGAGATAGTGAAGAGGTGCGTTTCCATCTTGATCGATAGCATTGGGATCGAATCCAGCGTAAAGTAAGAAACTTATTGTAGAGTAGAGATTGCCATCACACATAAAAGTGCCGAAAATCCTCATGTGCAGTAGGTTTCGTCCGTGTTGGTCGCGTACTTTTGACAAGGTCTCCATAATATCATTATTTAGCAAACATTGTGGTAGATGACGAAGGATCCTTACAAATCGAAACAAGTACCTATATTGAATCAAGGAAGTGAGGCCACTTGCTGATATTATGAGATCTAATGACGTTTTGATGGTTTCTTCAGTCAAGGTTTCGTAAGAATCTTTATAACAGCACGAAAACACATCTATTAGTTTATCTAGAACACTACATATCTTCCTCTGGACATGTTCGTTCTCAAGTAGATCAGAACGGCTGAGTAGAGTCTCCAGCATGGCCCAAATGATGTCAATAACCTTGGTAACTCTTCGCCAATTCTGCTTAAAATAGTCATGCAGAATAGCAGAGTCAAATAAAAAATTCAAGGCGCCCCATTTCTTGGTGGAAAAGATCCTCAATCGAACGAAAAACGATTGAATCATGAATTTATCAGGATGCTCGATGATGTCTTCTAGTTCCGCTGCTGTATTCCATTCGGTGATCTGTGTTTTCTTCAAATTCAATCGAGGCTTTTCGATTAAACCGGATTCGTCTACTTCCATTTGACGGCGGAAATGAAGAGTTTTTCGCCAATAATCGAAGGCTTTGGGAAATAGTGAAAAATTTCTTGTAGTTTGGAGAATCACCGCTCCGGCCAGCTCCATGGCTTCTATTTTCTCCGCTCGGCTGTATTCTTTCCTCTCAAGTAGAAAATCTAGTACCTTCAAGTTGGGAAGTTCACCACAATGAGACCCATTTGCAGCTTCGAGAAGAGGCGTAAAACCCCAATTATCCAAGGCTAACAGATCAGCACCTTTTTCTACGAGCTGCGTGACGATGGTAAAGGAATCTTCTTGATTGTCGATGTCGACACTAGCCTAGTAGTGCAGACCCATATTCTTTAGTGAAGTGAACACCGTTCCGTTAAATCCAAACTTTATTTTACGAGTTCGCAGTTATGGCATCAGGATCACACCCTCCCTGCGTCCAGAATCAAAATGGGAAGATTCAACTGAACATTATTTAGAATAGCAGTTCGATGCACTGTTAGACGAACACCTTTTTTCAAAGCTCTGTCACCAATTTCTACGAAGTTTCAACGAAAATGCAATTAAATGGGGAAGAAACGTTTGAGAGTCGAATTTTATGTTACAGCGACGAGATAGATACCTATTCAATCTTCCAATGTCTGAATTGTAGAGATAGATTTACTGTTCAATTATTTGGACGAATACACAAATGCACAGTGGAGGAAGAACTCTTTTAAAAAGCACTTTCATAAGACGCAGCTTCTTTTTATCTATCGAGACTCGCGAATAACTGAACTAGTCACTCTTCTCTCTCGATTCGACTGAGAAAATTTGAAAAGTCGGTTCTGTCAGTCGAGGGTGAATCAGCACATCGGACGTTCATACATAGAACACGCCTCCATATGTCTAAGACTGAAAATGTAGCTATTTTACCAAATGTTTTGAATGAGTAATTAAGGCTATACCATGGGGGCACCTATTAAGAGATTTTCTGCGAAGACATTAAGAAATAGCAAGAGATAATACGATGCACTGTGCCTCAGTGCAGACCTCCCGTGACTGAGATTCTTCTATTATTTATTGCTTCTTAGAATCCATTAGATAAATGCCAAGTGATGTGTGTCCTATTGGGAATTCAAAGAACGTCAAAGAATTAGAAAGCTTAACATTGCTCTTCATTCTAACATTTAAATTTTACATTAGCGCACTTTTGTGCACCATTATTCTTGCGATTACGAATGTCATCAAACTTCAACTTAATTTTTGTAGAAAGAGTCAAGGATGACGAACTGATTAATGATGATCATGATGGATGCGATCCAAACGCTTTTTTTATATTGATGGAAACTCACCTCTTCACTATCTATCACTCGGTGAACGAAAGCTAAAATATCAATGTTTCACTGCTAGATTTTGGAGCAGAGCTCAGTCAATGAATAAAGATGGTAAGAAAACGGCTATTGACTCTGGATTCAGCATAACGGGAGAAAGCGACGACGTAGTGATGGTGACGAACGGAAATTAAAATCCTAATAAGCTGTATAAATAATTGCTAGCAAAGATACTTAATAAAAAAAGATACTTAATAGGAAAATCACAGTAGTGCTCTTCATTTCTCTTTTCTCATCTCATCTCACAACTAACAATCAGTAAACTCCTTGATAAAAAGTGTTCTCATGGTGAATCGTATACAAGAATATCTATTGCTATATCTAGAATTAGAATATCTACCTACGTTTCCACTGGAATCATGCACTATTTTTAAGAGTAAAGAATTGCAAAATGGTAACAGTTCATCGGGTCGCTAAATTGAGCTGGGCACCTTATGCAAATACCCATGGGAGAATTCGAGGAATTTGTCTGCAGTCCGATGCGGTGATTCACTCTCGACCGAAACCGTCTCTAAAACGTTTCTTCCCCTTTTCGTATTTTTTACTTTTTTGCTGATGCCAGTCGAGTTGTAAACTTTTTGAGAGTGAGTTCTTTTGTTTGAGTGTATCAAAAATCAGAAAAGTTTTATCAGAGGTGTTTATCCTCCGCTGCGTATGTGTGTCGTTGATCTGATAAAAAATATTGTGATTAAAGAGTATACCTTTACAATACCTAGCAAATTCAGATTTAGTATCCATATATTAGTCACCATACTTCTTAAACGGTATTTTTCCTTATAATAAAACAATTGTTATAAAAGGATATCTTCTGATTGTTAACATTTTCTTCTATATAAAAATGCTTTCAGATATGGATCCTCCCATTTTGAAGAAGGCTGGGTGTGATGCTTATGTCATTGCCAAACTCTTAAACCGAACGACGAACTTGATGAAGCGGTCCTCATTCTTCAACGAAGCAGTTATACACTACTGGTCTGATGGGCACTTTAGTAATATTGCCATGGATGATAGCAGTTCCCATCAAGACAACTTGCAGAGTGCCATGAAATTCCTTTATGAAAAAGGTGCTTACCTGGTATCCATGGATGATTGGGGCTTTTCGCCTCTTCTCAAAGCTGCAAATGGTTCTTTTCATGGTGATATTCCTAAATTGTATGAGTTGGATATTCTTCTTGGAGGGACAGATTACAGCCGAGAGGACAAAATAGAAGCCATGGAACTGGCCGGAGCAAGGATCCTTCAAAATGTAAAAAATGCTTCACTATTTCCCAAGGCCTTTGACTATTGGCGCAAAGCTCTTCATCTCCGTCACATGGTAAAGTGGACGGTTCTGGTATTAGCGAAAAGCCTCAAGTTGAATCTAAAGAACTTAAAAACCACCGAATGGGTCACCTCAGCGGAACTAGAAGACGTCATCGATGCATCCTGATAGATTCGTGATCCAATCGTTTCTCGTTCTCTTGAGGATCTGTTCTTCCAAAAAATGGAGCGCTTTAAATTTTCTGCTCGATTCTGCTAATGTGGATGACTGTTTCAGGCAACTTTGGCATCAACGTAAATTTGTTAAGGCTTTTGACATCCTATGGATCATTTTGGAGACTCTTATCAACCATCTGCAAGAAAACGAAGCTCAGTGGAAGATTCGTCAAGTTGTCAAAAGACTAATAGAGTTATTTTCGTTCCTTGATAAGGATTTTCCCAACTTCTGGACTGCGGAAATCATCAATACGTCGTTACATTTCATAGTATCAGTAACTGAATTTAATTGCCATGTCTTTTGCTATTTGATTCGATTCGTTGGGATCCTTTCTCATCTGCCCCAACGGTTACTAAATAAAGAAACCATGGAGACATTATCTAAAGTGCGCGACCAGCGTGGTCGAAACCTGCTGCACGAAGCCATTTTTGGTGCAACATCTGAGTTCGATCTCTACGCTACCATCCGTCTCCTACTGAACGCTGGATGCGACCCCAACGTTATCGATGTAGATGGTAACGCACCTCTTCACTTTTTAACACAAATTGACGAACGATTTTGGTTTGGTAATCTGAACATGATTGCTGAGTTACTGATGGATTTTGGAGCCCAGCTGAGCCTAAAGAACGTCGATGGTAAAACGGCTGTTGACTTGTTGATCCGGAAGAATGAAAGACACCGTAATAAGGACGCGGACCAGGGAATGATCGACTGGAAACTACCAGACTGGTGCACTGAGTTTCCCACATTGACTTGCTTAAGCGCAAGAGTAATCCGTCGCAACAGAATTCCATATTCGACATTGCCTGCTACTCTTATCCCGATGATGGAAAAGCATAAAATCATTCAATAATAGAACAATTCTTCCATTTTTGATAACCTGTATCAAATTGCGTTTTCTTTTCCTCTTCTTACAAAAACAAAACTATCTTATGTAACATGAATACAAAGAATTTTTGAAATGTTAAATAAATCCCACGGCCTCACAGAACATCTCTATTAATCAATAGACAGTGGGATTAAAGAAATCAATCATTCCCCTCTTTTTCTGTTAAAACAAAGATTTTTTATTTCGCAGGGAAAAAAAAGTATTATACAGATACTGAATTCGTAGAGGCAGCAGAGGGCCGATGTGGCAATTCATCCTACCGATTTTGTATTCTTAGATCCCTGAAGAATGCTTAGAGGAAAACGGCTGTTAGTTTGTGGGTTCAGAAAACTGGAGAAAAGGCTCCGAAATGATGACGAACACTGGGAAATCATCGACTGGGAAGCTACCGGACTTGTGCAGTGAGCTGCTGACACCGCCGTAACAGAATTCCACATTTGAATTGTCCGTTTGTGGCTATACTTTTTTATGTACTGTACATTCTTCTGCATCACTTCAAAATATATAACTGGTGAAGTAAATCTGGATTGGTTTATCTAAAATGATTATACCAGAGATTTAAAAAATTAACGTAAAGGAGTGCTGCGCATTTAAGTACGCTAATGTAATACTTAAATTTTTTAATGCAGCATAATTTTTTTTTAATTGTTATCTGGCTCCCTAATTCCAATAGGCATTTGGCATTTACCTAATGGATTCTTAGAAGCGATAATCTTCCACTCTAAGCAGTAAATTCCTTGATAAGAAGTGCTCTCATGGTGAATCGCAATATACGATATCTAATACCTACGGTACTTTATTTCTACTGGAATCACTCGAGTATTTTTTGAACGAATTTAACACTGTAAAATAGTTAATCGGGTCCCAAAATAAAGCTCAAAGGGATAACCTTTTGCGAATGCCCAATAAACTTAAAACATTCCCTCCTCTTTTCGTTTGAAACAAATTTCCTTCAAGGTGTACTTATCCTTGTAGATACATTGGGGGCGTGGAGTCTCGTAATCTGTCTGCAGTCCGATGGGGAGATTCATCCTTGATCAATCCGGCTATAAAACATTTTCGCTTTTTAAACATCGCATTTTCTTTGATACCGTACCAGTCGAGTGACAAACTTTCTAGGAGTGAGTTCTCTTATTCAAGCGTTCCGAGAATCGGAGGAATAAGAAGCCATTTCTGTTGTTCATCCTCCCCTGCGTACTTGTATGTCGTCATGACATTGAATATTCTGTTTGTTGATGTTAAATACCTCCACAACAAACAGAGAATTTACACTCAGAAAGTCTTCATATCTTTATCGTCTCTTTATTATATTCTACAAAAGGTACTTTCTTCAGATTCAAACGATTCAAGAACTCCATCTTCTTTTTCACGAACTATACACAATTATTTATGAAATTTTATTTCGTTTTTCAGATGAGTTCTCCTATTTGGACGAATTATGAAACCCTGCTTAAGTTTATAAACAATGGTATGGACTTGAACCAGCGGGATCCACTGAAAAACGGAACAATTCTGCATTACTGGGCCGGTATACCCGGTCATCGCAACTCCAATCAAGGAGACTCACTGGCTGTCGTCAAGCTACTCATAGAAAAAGGTGCTAACCTGCTAGCCGTCAATAGTTGGCGTTTTACGCCTCTTCTAGAAGCTGCAAATGGCCGAGACGGTGAATGTCCTAACCTAGTTGTATTAGATTTCTTACTAGAAAGAGACGAATATAGCCAAGAGGAAAAAATAGAAGCCATGGAGCTGGCCGGAGCAGTGATCCTCGGCAATGTAAAAAATAGGCTTACTCATCTTTTTCACAAGGCCTTTGACTATTGGCGCAAAGCTCTTCAGCTCCGTCAAATGAATGTAGAAGGATCCGATCCTATTCAAAAGACTCGTTTGAATCTAAAAACCGTACGGACTACTGAATGGATCACTTCAGCAGAACTTGAAAACGTCATCGAGCATCCAGATACCTACGTGATCCAGTCATTCCTCGTTCGATTGAGGATCTTTTACTTCAAAAGTTTGAAAGCAGTTGAATCTTTCTTTGGGTTTCATATTAAGAATTTCTGTTTCCTATATTTACGGTTTTTAAACGGAGGAGACAATAATAAGACCTTCGACATTATTTGGGCCATGTTGGAGACACTTTGCCAATTCGATACTTTTGAAGAGTATGGGCTTCTTCAATGTCTGACGAAAAAATTGATCGAGAAAATAATCCTGGTTTTTTCATGCTCTCCAATGGATTCTCCCGACTTCTTGACTGAGGAAATAACCAAGTCGTCATTAGAGCTTATACTATTAGCGATTATATTACACCGCATCGATATGTACCAAGTGATTGACCTTGTCATGATCTTTTTCAATCTGCCTCAAATATTGAAGGAAGGTCCTTTGAGGACTTTATCTGAAGTGCGCGACCATTGCGGACAAAACCTGCTGCACTTTGTATGCAAGAATAGTGGTTGGTATTATGGCAATCTCTACGACACAATCCGTCTCCTACTTAACGTTGGATGCGATCCCAACGCCATTGATCAAGATGGAAACACACCTCTTCACCACCTGGCACAACTTGACGAACAATTGCTTTTCAGTTATGACCTATTTGTCGTCCGTTTACTCCTGGATTTTGGAGCCCAGCTTAGTCTCAAGAATTTAGAAGGGAAAACCGCTATTGACTTGTGGATCCGAAAGCACGAGAAAAAGCTCCCACGTAGTGGGAAACTAATCGACTGGTGCAGCGAGCTACCGACACTGACGTCCTTGTGTGCCAGAGTAATCCGTGGCAACAGAATCCCATATTCGGCATTGCCCGGTACTCTTATCAAAATGATAGAGGAGCATAAAATAGATTATTTTATGCTTGAACTTTCATAAAAAAAAAATAATTCAATAGCATTTCCTGTCATATTTAGTTTTCTTTGTTCTCTTCATTTTCTTGTATGCTGCAAGAAAATTTGTCGTGTAAACGGTCGTGACGCATGTTTTGGTTGAAAAGCTATAGCATAAAATCCTTAAATATTCACAGCAAATAAATTACTCGACCTTTCCAATCAAGCGAGTTGAATCAGTATGTAACCACAGGAAATCGTTCATAACTTTTAACATGCTCACAAAAGTAAATACTGTAAGTGATTGTTGTCAGCAATTCATTTGAAAAATATAATATAATCAGGATTCTCGGTGATCAAGAGGGCCTAAGATGAATTCATTTTTAAAGGCAAAGTTTTGAAAGAAAAAAAAAAATGTGTTTGCTCCCAAAAATCGATTGCGCTACAATCGAGTTTACATAATTATTTAAATATTGTATTCTTCATCTGGCTACAGATAATCTTGCGCGCTTCAAAAACAAAAACATTTTAAAATTCGGACGTTACAACGAACTTTAGGCCTACTATTAAACTTTTCTATTTGTGAGATATTATCCATAAAATCTCATTAATCAATTAAATTATTTGTTAAGAGTAATCTAATAAAAGCTGCTTTGCTTTGCTTGTCAAAGGTGTTCATCCTCCACTGCGCCCTTTGTGTAGTCGCGACTTGATTTTATCTTCCCTTTCACGAATTGTAATATAATTTATAATTTGTTTTGCGTAATTTATAACGTTTCCTTAAAAAAAAAAAAGTTAGAGTATATAAAAAGGATGCTACCATTTGGATGAAATGTGGCTAAGGAGCTGATTTCGTAATTAAGCTCATAAACAACGGCATGGACTTGACCCACCGGGAAACATTGCACAGAACATTCTATTACCGTAATATCCAAGGGATTTCTGGTGAAATGGTGAAAAAACCCAAATCCTTCCCCTTATTTCTTGAAAAAAAAGTTTTTGAATTTCACAGAAAAACACTACATGTATTAATATTAATAAAGGTAGTCTCAAATAACATTAATGTAGATAAGGGAGGTTTCTATCAATCGCCTGCAGCAGAGGACCGCGTAATGATGAGGCAACCCGCAATCCATCCTACCAAACTGACTCATCTGAAACGTTTGTCTTCCATTTTATTGAATCTTGAAAACAGTCGAGTTCCAAACGCAACACGTTTCAGTTCTCATCTGTTCCTATTTCTAGAAGGTGCAATTAGCAAATATATCGATAAAGGTATAATAATTAGTGTGAAAATTAAAAGTTTTTCGTTTCCCACTGTATGGTTTGTTTCATCGACCTGCTAATTAAACAGGTTATATACGTCTGTATAGGATAACAAATACACCAAATAATTGCTGTTTTAATGTCCATGCCGTCGCTTCATTGTCTTTTATAAAAGAGGTATGTTTCTAACCATTTATAAATTTTTATCTCATCCTTCCCAAATTGTATTTTGAGTTTGTTTTTTACATAAAAATAACAAGAATAATAGCAATTTCAGATGGATTCTCCTATTTGGACAAAGAATGAGTGTGGAGCTGAAGCCACAATTAAGCTCATAAACAGTGGTTTAATTGATTGGACCCAGCGGGAACAATTTCAGAACGGGACAGTTCTACATTTGTGGGCAGGCACACCTTATGATTTTTACAACTCTCATCAACAGGATTCGCTGGCAGTGGTCAAGCTTCTCGTAGAAAAAGGTGCTGATCTGTTAGCCGTCAATAGTTGGCGTTTTACGCCTCTTCTAGAAGCTGCAAATGGCCGAGATGGAGAACGACCTAACCTGGAGGTTTTAGACTACTTGCTTGAGATGGATGTTTACAGTAGAGCGGAAAAAATAGAAGCCATGGAATTTGCCGGTGCAGTGATCATCGGATATAAAAAGAATGCTAAACAATTCCACAAAGCCTTTGACTATTGGCGCAAAGCTCTTCAACTCCGTCAAATGGATATAGAAGGATCTGGTTTTATCGAAAAGACTCGGTTAAAACTAAAAAGCGTAAGAACCGCCGAATGGAACACTTTAGAGGAACTAGAAGCCGTCGTCCAGCAACCAGACACATACGTGATTCAGTCATTCCTCGTTCGATTGAGGATCTTTTCCAACAAAGATTGGGAAGCAATTAAATCTTTGTTTTGGTATGTTCTTCCGGATAACTTTTTCAGGGAACTGAGGCAGCAGCGTAGATTCATGGAGATTTTCGATATTATTTGGGCTATGCTGGAAACACCCCACCGTTTGGATCCTTGTGAAGCGTTGAGTCTTCAAAGAATGAAGGATAGTGTTGTCGGAAAACTTATCAGAGAGCTATCATTCCTTTTAAGGAATTCTCCCGAGTTCTGTAATGCGGAAATCGTCGAGATTTCTTTGGATCTCATAGTATCAGCAACTGGATCACACGGCATCGATTCCTACCCATTGAATCAAATTTTCAAGCTTCTTTCTCAATTGCCGCAACGGTTACTGAATAGAGGTACAATGGAAATATTATCTAAATGGTGCGACCAACGCGGACGAAAACTGCTGCACAAAGCATGCATTTCTGGAGAAATACTTAACTACAATCCAGATGTCAATAGTCTCTACACTACCGCCCGCCTCCTACTTAATGCTGGATGCGACCCAAATGCCATCGATCATGATGGGAACACTCCTCTTCACTATCTAGCACAACTTAACGAACAAAAGCTGAAAGATTCGATGACCATCGCTGCTAGATTATTACTAGATTTTGGAGCCCAGCTGACTCTTAAGAATGCAAACGGGAAAACGGCTGTTCACTTGTGGATACAGAAGAACGGAAGAAAGCGCCTCCGAAATGATGACGAGGAAGGGGAAAACATCGACTGGAAACTACCTAACTGGTGCAATGAACTTCCGACATTGACATCCTTGTGTGCCAGAGTTATCCGTCGCAACCGAATCTCACATTTTGAATTGCCTGCTACTCTTATTCCGTTTATAGAGAAGCATAAAATACCTCTATAACAGCGTTCGTTTTTTTGTTTTGGTTTGGTGTCGAATTCAGTGTTTTGCATTCTTCTTTGGTTGATTGAGATTCATGGTTCATTGAGTGAGAAAGCAAAAATAATTATAGTTTTCGCTGGCTGATAAACCTTTTTGTGTATTATCTTAGAGATGTTCAACTGATTAAGTAAATCTGGATTGTATCGCCAAGAACTGATTGGTTGATTCTACATTTAAAAATGTTGTGACACCATATTGTCCATTTCACATTTATTCGAGTAATTGAAGTTATTCAAGGAAAAGAATAACGTTTGAATTAAAAAAAAAAAAAACTTGACATAGATACATACATTCGGTAGTTAATAACAGTTAACTGATGGCTAAGTGATGCTGAAACAGTGATGAACCAGCAGTGCGATGAAACATTTTTAAAAAATGCTACTTGCCCGCGTACTTGCCGTAGATGACTATAACCCCAATATCCGTCCCTCTTTCTGTAGAAATTGATCTTAAGACATGCGTAATCCCAAGAGCAGTGCTGCGCATTAAAATGCGCTTATGTAAATTCAAATCTTGAAATGAAGAGAACTGCCCTGGAACTAACTACTTAGCTTCCTGTTATTTCTCTTAAGATATTCAAATTCCAATAGGCAATAATGAATGTACGCTTGGACATTTACCAAATGGATTCTTAGAAGCTCTCTCTTAATCTCTTAATAGCACGTAATAAATCCCTTCATAAGAAGTGCTCTCATAGTAAATCGTATACGACTACTAATATGTAATTTTCTACTGAAATCACTCCACTATTTTTAAGAAAGAACTACAAATTGTAATAGTTAATCTGGTCGCAAAATTCACCTAATGAAAAACCCAATAAACATTCCCTTCTTATTTATTTAGAAAAATATCGCAAAAAAATCTGCATCTGCACCCTTTTTGTAGGTAGGCCTACAGTACATGGGAGGGTTCTATGAATTTTGCCTGCAGTCCGGGTGGTCCATTTGCAAACTTGCTAAGAGACTAAGAGTAAATTTATTCATTTAAGTGTTTCTATAAGTAACAAGCCGCATAGCTTCTGATATGTTTCTACAATATTTATTTTTCTCTCGATGCAGGTCAGTGAGACCAAGCTCGTAAAGGACGACAATTGCCAACATCGTTTTCAGGTCGAATCGACCCGAAAAATGAGTATATTGCCCGGTCGAAAAATAAAAAATAAAAGTAAAAATCGAAACGATGCCAGAGTATCGACCAACTTTTGAGCGGATTCGAAAAGAGCTTTGAATCCAGACGAGGTGGACAATAGTGAGCACTGAAAATAGATCCAACTCTTGCATATGGCTGAACTGACCATAACGTTTATTCAATAATTCGAGGTACTTTCGATCATGGACTCAATTCAAACTTTGAGTGAAAATAGCTGTATTTATTATAGTCGTAGATAAATGGAAGCGTAACAGTTCTGCACTATACTGGGCTGGTGGGAATACATATCTTTTGTAATATTGTATTAATCCAAGGAACAAAAGCTCTCGGTACCATAAACTGGTAAGCTTACAACGGTTGTGGCTACCCAATGCCCGCGATTGCCGTCACATCTAGGAGGTTGAATGATGAATATGTATTTCTTTCCCTCTATTATAATACTTCTTCTGAGACTAATATACCCCATGTTTTTGGTCAATATATATATATATATGTATAACCTATATACATATGAACTGTTTAACAAGGTAGTTATATAGAAGTATCATTGATTGAGTGGTTGAGCAAGGAAAGTAGGATTGCAAAGATTTCACCTTGGACCTTTTTAGATGTATCAATATCATCATCTATATATATAATAATTTCCAACGTCCCGGCAATGTCGCCATCCCCTGGGACCCCTGGGGCTAAGGGTCTCCCCGATCCAGGTAGGTGGATTCCGCAATCTATCCCCCTGGGACCACACGGGCCACACAGGCCACACGGGCCAAACGGCCTAAATGAAAGGGGTTACTACATAATGTGTTGTATAATACTGCATCTAGCAACTGCATCTAATTATTAGCATACCAACTTTCGTCACATAATAAAAAAAGGTTATTAATTTTAGTTTTAGCCTCTTCTCATGATGCCTCGGAATTCTTAACGGGTAGTATGATAGAATTATATAAATTATAGGTGTTCATATATAGGCTTGAATTAAAGGCCCTCTTCACTTATGGCTCTGTCAAAGCAAATTTAATTTGGAAGTTTTTTTTTATATTGATTAGTTAATGTTTTGAAATTGATCCATAAATTTGCTTCTTTAAAAATAGGTGGTCAATCAGTTATTTCCCTTTTAAATTTTTTAAAAGTTAGAATCCAAAAATGGCGTGATTGTACAATTAATTATATAAATTTATATCACGATTTCTGCTAAAAATGAGATGCGCAGTACTAAATAGTTGGCCACACTACTCACTACCCACCCAAATATTACGCCTCTTTTAAAAAAATTAATTTAAAAAGCACGGCTTTTCATGCTGTTTCGAGAAACGTTTCAGAATATATGTCTTCATATCTCTTAGGAATGGCGTCTTAAAGATCCATTAGTATCTTAATCATACCAGTAAGGAACAAAACCAAAGGAATTCAGTTGTACGATTATCTTCCCAGGTAACAATCGAGGTAATTAATTCAGACCATTTGTATTTATCACGTAATTAATCACCTTAAGGTGATTAATTGTCTTAAATTATTACTATATTTTTACCTGGATCACTCTATTGATGAGTTTTTGATTGCTATATTCTTCCTGGAATCGATGTATTAGTGGGTTGGAAAAGATGATCCAGAGTCCTATATAAGAACATCTTTCAGAATTCTTTTGCTCAAAGCCATTTCCACTTCATCAATAACTAGTAACCACAAACCATGTCGCCATCATTCATAAGGTAAATTTCCAGTTGTTTGGTTTCAGTAAAAGCTAATCAATGAAACTTATTTTTAAAAGGCTGTCGATTTCAATCATTCTCCTTGTGCTGGTTTGGTCGGCGGCGGCCGATTTCCACGAGGTCGGGCTTGCTGCTGCACAACCCGTTAGCATGGAAGAAAATCAGCAGCAGCACGACAACATCGACGCCATGGAGTCCCAACGAGCATCTGTGGAGAGAATCTATAATCTTTGCAACATGCTGAAAGGTTGCGACTCTACTCTTCTACATCAAGCTCTAAATCGTCCGCTACGACATCCCAATCCTACTCCCCCATTCAGAATTTGAGAGGGCACAATAAATAGTATTTGAAATAATGTTTTGAACTATGTACTCGTTGTCTTTTCAATCACCACAACGTGTGGATGTGGCCTTGTAACTATAAGGTATAGGTATACCATGGCAATAATGTTTCAGACAGATTATCAAAGAACTGAAAATATTTGAAAATCCAATCAATATCAATTCTTAAGCGAAGTTATTGACCAATATGTACTGTAATTCAAGTCTCAAAAGAAGTTAGCGACAGAATCAACAGAATAGATTTGGTCGATATTTGAGAACCAACATTCCAACAATGGTTATTCTTAATGAAACTATAGCTTGAAACTTGCTTTATTTATCCAACGAAGTTTCTTGTGTAACATTTATAATTCTCTAAATCTAATCTAATCTAATCTAATTCTCTAAATTTAAAATCCGATTGAAGATTGTAAATGGAGTATATATTCTTGAGGCACGGCATGACCTTTATTTGGGCGTGCAAATTACTGTTGCAATTGAATTTACTTTTGTTTGACGTTTAAATTCTATGAATATTGAGTTTCGTACCGGTAACCTTTTTTATACGAAAAGATCAACCATTTAAAGTTTTTCTTATAATTAAGAGAAGATAGATTTTCCTTCTTATTAAAAAAATCTTTTTTGATTTCCATCTTGATAGATATTATGTAACAATAAGCAATGCCTTATGAAACCATCGTGCAAATTAAAGCTAGTAAGTAATAACTTATTTGACGTTTGCAACTTTAAGCGCTCAAGTTGAGTCAAGTTTTGGACTTCGGCTATAAGTAAAATTTAAGTAGGTACCGTTATTACCGTATTTGTTCTCACATATACACAGAATTTCATCGTACATCTCCTATGAATCAGTCGATATTTTAAATCTTATTCTTAAATTGGAATAACAATTTTTTTATCCCAATTGTTTACACTTTATATAGAGCATTCGAATCTGCAGATAGATATAGAGCATTCGAAAACCTTTAGCTTAAAATTCATAAATATATTCAACAAATAAATTACAAAACTTTCCAATCAAGCAACTACAACTTCTATGGTTCAGAGTTGAATCAAAAGGATATAAGCTCATATAACTGACAGAATCGGGAAGAGAATATGCAATCAAAAAAGCTACAACGATTCATAAATTATCTTAATAACTCATTACACTTCCTGCAAGGGGTTACTGAATTTGAGCCTAAAAACGAAGATGGTAAATCAGTTGTTGCGTTGTGAATCCGAAAGAATAAAGTAAACCGTTCTAGGAAAAATGGAATCGTCGACTTGAAAGAATCGAACTCGCTTGTTCGCTGAATTTCCGACATTGACGTGCCTGAGCAGCCTGAGCACAAGAGTAATCCGTCGGAATAGTATCCGCCCAACACTTGAAATTGCTTACAATTCTTATCTCTTTTACAGAGAAACATAAAATATATTTCGCGTACTTATTTGTTTAATTTTTTCGTACTTTATATCACATAAAATCTTTTATTAAAGTTGTACTGAAAAGCCTTAAAAAATAAGGTTTATTTAAACAAATTAATTGATGATGAGAATAATAACTGAGTTAACGAGTTGTACACGCTGTTAACGATGATTTGTTAACTTTGCTACGATTTTTAACAAAAATAACAAACAAAAAAGAATATACCGTACTGAGCTTTTGGGATGGAGCATCGTACGCGAACGTACGTCTTTCATTTTTTCTCGTCCTGCTAAATTTGAAGCTTGGTACATATAAAGCCGTCCTGGTAATCGTTAAACAACAAACATAACCATAGTCACGAAATAAAATAATCGCTCGTCATTAGTTCTTTAAAACAGAAAATTCCGAAAATACTTAATATATTTTTGGAACGATTATAAAGATCCGTAAACGTTGCCATCCTGCCAATATTAATACCAAGAAATACTACCATATCGGTGGTACTGGAAGAAATTGCGCCTGCTCCAAATGTTGAAGGAATTAACGGGTCGACTGCTGTCGTATGGTTTAAACATGATTGCTACCTCTCGCAGACCCACACTATATTTCAAAAGGAGCGAAAAGTGAGCGATGAACGAGAGCGATTATTTTATGAAAAGATCGAGCGATCAACGAGCGATCACTAAGCAAAATCCGAGGCAAAACCAAGTGAGCGATGAGCACGAGCAAAGCTCGCGAGTTGTTAAGGATCGGCAACTCTGCCCCAACTATTGGTGGCTAGCATATCAGCACCTTTTTCAATTAAGTATTTGACGACTCTCAGTCTCTTCTTGACGAGAGATGTTCTAATCAATGGAATAATTACAAAAGTTATGTCCACCAAAGTAATGTGCACCAGCCCAGAAGTGCAAAACTGTTTTATTTAAGAATAATGACCCCTGAGTTAAGTCCATACGGTTAATTAGTTTCGCTATGGGATTGGAATCACACCCGAACTTCGTCCTACAAGAAAAATCCATCTGAAACGGTTAAATCTAAAAAAAAGGAAATGTTAATAATCACACTACACACACATAATATTGAAGGAGAAAGCTAGATTAAGTTTTTTAAAAATGTTTGAAATAGTTAAAAGAAAATACTTTTTTAGATATGTAGTGACTAATTGGAAATATAGATATTCCATTTCTGAATTAATTCGCTTTAAGCTTTATATATTGTAGAGATATAATTCATCAATCAGTGCCCTTTACAACGCACTATCACAAAGAAGCCGCTACTTCTAAATCGGAACACAAGACTTACTAACGTCTTCACTCCTCGTCTCTCTAGATTCTATTATTCCATTTAAAAAAGAAAATACGAAATGGAGAACAAACGTTTTTGATTCGGTTCGGCCAAGGATCAATCACCACTTCACAGAACACTCCCATAGTCCCATGGTAATACCTACGACTATACATACAGCTTTTCCATTAAATGTTTCAAAAGAAAAGAAAAAGGAATCGTTTTTTTTTTAATCCATTAGATAAATGTCAAGCGTCGTGTTTTTGGTATTCAAAGAACCAGAAAATCATACGGTACTCTTCGTTTCAAGATTAAAATTTTACATTGCCTAACTTCAATGCGCGCAGCACTTTTCTTGCGATTCAGTCATTGACCTTCAATTAAAGATTCGTAAATAGAGGAACGGATAACGAAGCACTACGTTCTGTTTATACTTCTACTTTATGAATCTATGCCATGAAGTATAAGTGACGAAGGTTGTGCTGGCAACTAAAAATAGTGTACGTATAATTAGCTGGGATCGGCTAGACGAGAATGCAGGTAAATGTCGTAGCGCTAGGAATATGTATAATTATGAACAGAGGGAAACAGGTATTATTGTGTATTACGTAAATTTCTTAAAAAGAGCAATATATCATATTACATTGACGTTGATCGCCCAGAAACACGCTGCGCTTCGGAATCGGGGCTATACCTCAAACAATAAAAACATAATTTGAACTATCGTCCTCCAGCAAAGTAATCATATGTTCCTTTCTTAAAGATTTTCTTTCAGAAAGAAAATGTCTAGGTCCGATGGTGATTTCCCCTTGATTGACATTGAACCGACCCCGAAACGTTTGTTCCCCCTTTCATATTTTCTTTGAAAGCAGTCGAGTCTAGAGTGACGAGTTCAGTTATTCGCGAGTGTCGATATAGGTAAGATACTCATTCTCATTGTGATAGTGCCTTGTAAAAGGTGTTCGCGCTGTTAAATCTCCACAGTATTTTTGTGCCGTACCACTCACTACCACTTCTATCAAGAGGTACTGTACTGTGCCATTTTTTTCTAATTCGAGCTGATTAAAAACTTTGTTTTGTTTTTCGTTTACAACCTATATATTTTTTAATTATAACAAAGTTTTTATTTTAGATGGATCCTCATATTTGGACGGAGGTTGGATGTGATGTCGATGCCATAACTAAACTCATAACTCAAGGAATGGACTTGGAGCAGCGGTCCTCATTCTTCAAAGAAACAATTCTACACTACTGGGCTGGTGGACATCACTTTTGCAATCTTGCCATAGATGATGGCTTTTCCCATCAAGAAGAATCATTGAGAGTCGTCAAACTCCTTATCGAAAAAGGTGCCGATCCGCTAGCCTCGAATAATTGGGGTTTCACGCCTCTCCTCGAAGCTGCAAAGGGTCCTTATCGGGGTGAACTTCCAAACTTGAAGGTCTTGGATTTTCTACTTGAAACGAATGAATACAGCTGGGAGCAAAATATACAAGCCATGGAACTGGCCGGAGCAGTGATTCTTCAAAATGCAAAAAATGCTTCTCTATTTCCTAAGGCCTTCGACTATTGGCGCAAAGCTCTTCATCTCCGTCAAAGGGTTGTAAAAGTAACAGGTTGTATCGAAATGCCTCGATATAATAATAAGAATTTTCAAACCACCGAATGGGTCAACTCGACGGAACTAGAAGACGTTATCCAGCATCCAGATAAATTCACGATCAAGGCGTTTTTCGTTCGATTGAGGATATTTTCCTCCAAATTATGGAGGGCTTTAGATCTTTTGTTTGAGTCTGCTATTCACGAGGACTGTTTCAAGCAACCTTTGTATCAAGATAGATTTGTTGAGACTTTTGACATTATATGGGCCATTTTGGAGACTCTTCTAAGCCGTTCTGATCTGCAAGGAAACAAAGACGCTCAGTGGAAGATGGGTAGAGTTGTGAAAAGACTAATAGAAGTATTTACGTGCCTTGATAGGGATTCCCCCGACTTCTGGACTGAGGAAATCGTCAAGACGTCATTAGATGTCATGGTATCAGCAACTAAATTTGATAGCTTTGTACTGTACTACTTGATTCGATTTTTAAGAATTCTTCCTCATCTACCACAATGGTTGCTGGATAAAATTCCGATTGAGATCTTTTCTAATGTGCGCGACCGACGCGGACGAAACTTGCTGCACGAAGCATTTAGTTTTGGGAAATGCTATACTAATCTCCACGCTATCGTCCGTCTCCTTCTATGTGCTGGATGTAATCCAAACGCTGTCGATGAAGATGGAAGCGTACCACTTTACTTCCTAGCAGAAATTGACGAACGATATTTTTCTGGCGATCTGGATTCCATTGCCGATTTACTGTTTGACTTTGGAGCTGAGCTAAGCATAAAAAACGTCTATGGTAAATCGGTTGTTGACTTGTGGTTCCGGAGGAATGAAGTAAACGGTTTTAGGAACAAGGGAATCATCGGCTGGAAAAAATCGAACTTGTGCACCGATCTTCCGACATTGAAGTGCCTGAGCGCAAGAGTAATTCGTCGCAACAGAATCCCATATTTGAAATTGCCTACCAGTCTTATTTCCCTGATAGAAAAACATAAAATACCTCGAAAATAGAAAACATTCGCCCCTTTTTGATAACATTTCAAGTTTTGTTCAACCTTCTTCTTGTTCTTGTTCGCAAGTGTCAGTTCATTTGAGAGGTAGTTTCGAATAAGGCAATGGAACCAAGTTTGTACTAATATGAAAATGAGAAAACAGTGAAATACAAGGAATTTTGAAATATTCCTTTCTGTGGCTGTCTGTTTAATCAAAGAAATTAATTCATAAGCAGGCAATAAGTTGTCGTAATTTACGGGTAGTAGTTTTAGTTTATCACCATACGGTAATAATGAATTCACTGGTTTTCACTTGGAGTAAAAACCAGTAAAATTGAACGGTCGGGAATATTTTGATGAGGGGCCTATTTTTCGCATTGAAAAAATGCACAGCGAATGTAACAGAAAAAAAGAATAGAAAATGAAACATCGTTCGCGATCTTCATTTTTCCTTTTTGCTGAATTCGAAGTTCACTTTGAAGTTTGAACCAGTCTTTAAAGTCGTCCAGGTTTGACACACATTTACATTTTCACAGATTAATAAATGTTTTTAAAAAATCGTTCGTGATCTTTTTTTTCAAATAAATAATATGTTATATATATTTTGAACGATTACAGAGGTCCGTAACCGTTGTCAATCTGCCTCATCATAATCTCAATCACTACGATAGACACATCGATACGATAGAACACATTATAGAACATTTTTTATGAGTTCGTCATCCGTCTCTCTTTCTGTATGTAAATTGAATGCAAGGTTTTAATGACATCATACGTAATCGCTAGAAATGCTGCGGATTAAAGTGCTGATTATACAAAATTTAAATCTCAAAATAAAGAGAATTATTTCACAACCTTAGTAATGTGGTATTTCCAATAGACGACACTTGGCATTTTATTAACAAAATTATTCGAAGCAATAATTAATAGGAGAAACACAGTGCGTAATTAATAATCCTTTTCTCGTTTCATGTCTTTAATCTTGTCATTAAACCATATGAAAGCTCTCATGCCTTACAACAATAAACTTTCCCTTCTCTTTTCTTTTAAGACGTTGAGTGGAAATAGCTACATCTATAGTCGTAGGTATCATGCGACTTATGGGAATGTTCTACGAAGGGTGACTGAACCTTGGCCAAATCTACTTCAAAACGTACGTTTGTCCATTTGGAATTTTCATATAAACCAGTCTAGTTGAGAGAGAGGAGTGGCGACGTCAAGTTATTCGCATAGTGTTCCGATTTCTAAGTTTGGAATTCTTATTGTGACAGCGCTTCGTTAAAGGATTTGTGCCGTCGATTTGCCAATATACATGCTAATATACAACATTAAATCTATGAGTTATATCTCTACGATATAAGGCGAATTCAAATTCTGAATATCTACGTAGTCACTGTATTTCTTAAAATGGTAGGTATATTTTAATAACTTTATTTTCTTTTTATTTATATTTGTGTATATTGTGATTATTAACCCATTTCTTCTGTTTGAAAAAAATAATGATTTCAGATGGATTGTCCTATTTTGGAAAAGGTTAAGTATGATGCCAGTATTACATCTAAAAACATACAACAAGGTAAAATGGACTTGACGCAGCGGAGCTCGTCCTTCGAAACAGATAATTTCCACGAAACAGATATTCTCCACTACTGGGCTGGTGGACTTAACTGTTGTAACCGAAAAATCTGGTATCCCCATATGCAGCTACGATGAGAGGTGTAAAACCGCTGTTATTTACGGCTAGATGATTGGCTCCTATTTCAACGAGGAGTTTGACGACTCCCAGTGAAACTTCTTGGTAGGGGATACGATGATCCATGGCAAATTTACAACAGTTAAGTCCACCAGCCCAGTAGTGGAGAATGGATACCAGATTTTTCGGTACACGGGTTTTGTACCGAAAAATCCTACAGAATATTCGGTACAGGTTTTTTGTACCTAAAATTCTGGACTTGTACCGAAAATTCCGTCATAGTAAAAAGCCCTTTTTATTGATTAGGCTGGGAGAACGAGTACAAGAAAAATCAAGAATTTATTTTAGTTAATGGTAGCTAATAGTTTGCCCTAATAGTGAGCCGAATCTTGGCTCACGATATAGGAAAAATCTTCTCGAAAGAGCTGCTTTAAAAAACATTCAATTTACCGGGCTGCTTGTAACAGTTACGCGGCCGGATCCCCCTCCCACGTCGCATATAGGGTTAATCAAGGGAGGTACGGTACGAAAAGATGGGATGACATCGATCATATTTTCATAGTAAGAAATGTCCTGTGCGATCGTTCAATGACATTCCACTAGTTTTCAATGATCGTTCCACTAACATAACGGCCTAATCTAAACTATTTTAAAAAGTTATGCGGAGAATTCATTTAGAGATAAGGTAAAAAGTGATGTTTTACCGGGAATAACCGGCCGACCGCCGGCGTCTGACCCGGGCCTCACTATATCCTTCTGTTAATCACAACATAAAAATAAATAATAATCACAACCTGTAACATAGCTTTTTCAAAAATGTTATTTGATGGCCCAGTTCTTGAGCTAGATTCCACCCCAGAGGCTTAGTATTAGGTACACCCCATTGCATTATTTCTGCGACTGAATATTCAGAGGGATTAAAAAGAGCGCGACATTCCTTGGTTAATACTTAATACTGAGAGAACAAGGTCAAGCTCCCCCTTTTTTGTTGCAACATGTCAATACATTAAGGATTTAAGGTGTTACGCTTTACTTAAAAATTGAAAAAAATATGAAAAATTACTTGAAAACTCCGCGTTTTCAATTTGTTCACAACCATTTTAGTTAAATGGGCATTCCTAATGAGGGGATCGAGGATGTCCAATCACGCCATCTGCATGATTTTTGTTTTTCGGTAGCATAATGTGATAACACTTTCTTTGTCAAGAGCGAATCATTACTTCCAAGTAAAAAACAAATATTTTTATTTGTTCCATCCATTGCTTTTGATATGCATAGTTACATAGACATGTTTGCCCAACCATCAGTGCTTACTTTATTTGCTTTAAAATTATTGAATTCATCATTTAGTATAGGAAACTATTGACAGAATTTTCGGTACGATCTCAGATGTTTCGGTACAAATTTCAGTGTACCTAATCTTCCGCGATTTTTCGGTACAGAACTTTCGGTACGGATTTTTCGGTACATGTACCGAAACGTCTGCATACCACGTCTTTATCGTGGTCTTCCCAATTTAAAAGTGTTGGATTTTCTACTTGAAAGGGAAGATTACAGCCGAATAGACAAAATAGAAGCCATGGAACTGGCCGGAGCAGTGATCCTCGAAAATGAGAAAAATGATTCACTATTTCACAAGGCTTTTGACTATTGGCGCAAAGCTCTTCTACTACGTCACATCGAAGGAGAGGATTCAGGTTTTATCGAACAGCCTCGATTTAATCTTAATAGCACACAGACCATTGAGTGGAACACATCAGCGGAACTAGAAGACGTCATCGAGCATCCAGACAAATTCTTGATTCAATCGTCTCTCGTCTGTTTGAGAATTTTATCCTCTAAAAGTTGGGAAGCTTTAAATTTTTTTTATCTCGTCTAATCTTCTAGATAATTATTTCGGGGAACTGCGATGTCGGCATAAATTGAACGAGATTTTTTACATTATTTGGGCCATATTGGAGACTCTGCTTAGCCGTTCTGATCTACGTGAAAAAAAAGCCGCCCGATGGATGATAGGTAGAGTTATCGAAAAACTAATTCAGGTATTTTCGTGGCTTAATGCGGATTCACCCGACTACTGGAGTGAGGAAATCATCAAGACGTCGATAGATCTCATAGCATCAGCAACTGAATTTTGTGAACTCGTTGCGTACCACCTACTTCGATTAGTAATGAAATCTTCTCATCTGTCACAATTGTTGCTGAATACAGATCCTATTGAGACCTTATCTAAAGTGCGCGATCGACGGGGACGAAACCTGCTGCACGAAGCGTGGCGTTTTGCAATATTTGATGGCAATCTCTACGCTACCGTTCGTCTCCTACTTTATGCTGGTTGCGATTCAAACGCTTTCGATATAAATGAAAATACATCTCTTCACCTTCTAGCACAAACCGATCAGCAATATTTGAAAGGGGATCTGAATACTATTACCGCTTTACTGTTGGATTTTGGAGCCCAGCTGAGTCGAAAGAACGCAGATGGAAATACAGCAGTTCAGTTGTTGATCCGGATGATTGAAACAAGTCGCAATAAGGACGAGAACCAGGGAATCGTCGTCTTGAAACTACCCGACTGGTGCAATGAGCTACCGACCCTGAAGTGCTTGAGTGCAAGAGTAATCCGTCGCAACAGAATTCCACATTTGGCATTGCCTGCTTCTCTTATCCTAATGATAGAGAAGCATAAAACAATAAAATAACTTAATGGCACCGTTCTTCCCTGTTTGATTGATGTCACCTCCTCCTTTTCATGTCAGTAAATTTCTAAAGATGATCCAATTGAGGAGTATCGATCAAAAATGCAGAAACGTACTGAAATGAAAATGTTTTTTTCTTCTTCTTAATTACATCAGTGAGAAATAAGCTTGAAAAATGTGTAATAACTAAGGACACTCGAGGGCTCTAGGGCTTAATCTATTACATTTGGGACTGTAAATTTGTCATGGAAACGGTCGTGAATGTTTTTGGTTCAGATCCTACCGCATTCTATCGCATCCATCACCTGCTTATCTCACGCTGTCCCTTTCTTCACGTTCTATTAGACCTAAACTATAGATATTTTCTTCACATATATATAAACAGCTCGTGAGATATAAACAGTAAATGATCTCCAAAACATTAAGAAGTTTCAATTCAACGACTCTAGTTATTCTAGTAAACCAGCACTTCAATTCAAAAACTAAAATGAATCAATCTTTTCCCCTTTCCAACGGATAGTGTATTTCACATTTTTTTTTGTACGGCATCGATCGGGTCGGGCTACTTAATCAGTCAAAAATTAGTTGAATCGAAGTATTTGCCGTATCGTTGTTTCAGAGTGCGCGACTTTCTAAGAGTTGATAAGGTAATTGTAGTGAGATAATATGCGAGTGTCAATTTCAAAACTATACTTTTTGGTGCCGATAAAAAAGACGAATCGAAGCATCGTCCATACAATATCTAAAATCAAATCGTATCTTTTTTCTATGTTCTCCAGTACCATTCCTGAAAAAAGGTTATTCCTGGTTCTACGACTGTCCCAACTAATTCCGGAGAGGATCCTCAATCTGACCAGAAGAGATCAAATCTCGTTATGGAATGGTTTCTGAATGAATTTGTGCTTTCCGATGGTGTACATACAAAAGCTAGAATCGGCTATACGAGACAAGGATTTCAGCGAATATTTATTAATTATATCCTAAACAGTAGGCAGTAGCTGACATTATAACCACTTCCATTATCCATTCGAATACATTTTATTTGAATTTACCAACTGCGTACACAAGGAAGAAAAAAAGGGACGAACAGTGCTATTGAGTTGCTTTATGCTTTTCTATCGTGGAAATGAGAGTTACAGGCAATTCTAAATATGGTATTCTATAACGACGTATTACTCTAGCACTCAGGCAAGTTAATCTAGGAAGTTCAGTGCACCAATCAGATTGTTTCTAGTCAATGATTCCCTGGTCGACATCCATATTACGGGTTGTACAATTCTTCTGTTTCCACAAGTCAACGGCCGTTTTACCATAGGAGTTCTTTAGGCTCAGCTGGGCTCCAAAGTCAAGCAGTAAAAAGGCAATAATGTTCAGATCGCCAAACCAGTCTCGTTCGTCGATTAGTGGCAGAAAATGAAGCGGTGTGTTTCCATTTCTATCGATTGCGTTGGAGTCGCATCCAGCGTTCAGTAGGATGCGGACGGTAGCGTAGAGATTTGTATCACATGTTCCAACAATAATTGCTTGGTGCAGCAGGTTTCGTCCAAATTGGTCGCGCACTTTAGATAAGCAATCCGTAGAAAATTTAGCCAGCGAGAATTGTGGTAGGTTAGAAAGGATTCTTACAAATGGAATCAGGCAGTAAAAGATAGGGAAGCCAAGTTCAGTTGCTGATGCTATGAAATATAATGACTTATTGATAATTTCTTCCGTAAAAATTTTGGAAGAATCTTTATAAATGCAAGAAAATACTTCAATTAGTTTTTCGAAAATTCTAGCTGTTTTTAGTCCGATTTTACTTTTATCAGAACGGCTCAGCAGAGTCTCTAACATAGCCCAAATGATGTCAAAAATATCGACAAACTTACACTGCTGCTGCAGTTTCCAGATATAATCATACAGGAGAGACGCATCCATTAATATATCTATGATGTCCCGACTCTTCGAGGAAAAGATCCTCAACCGAACCAAAAATGATTGAATCAAGAATTTATCTTGATGCTCGATGACGTCTTCTAATTCCTCTGAGGTGACCCATTCGGTGATCTGTGTTTTCTTAAGATTCAATCTAGACTTTCCGATGAAACCTGAATCGTCTACTTCCATTAGATGGCGGAGTTGAAGAGTTTTGCGCCAATAATGAAAGGCCTTGTGAAATAGGGAAGAATTTTTTACATTTTGGAGAATCACTGCTCCGGCCAGTTCCATTGCTTCTATTTTCTCCGCTCGGCTGTATTCTTCCCTTTCAAGCAGGAAATCTAAGACCTTTAAGTTGGGATGACCACGATAACGACCATTTGCAGCTAAGAGGAGAGGCGTAAAACCCCAACTATCCAAGGCCAACAGATCAGCACCGCTGTTAATGAGAATTTTTACGACTTTCAATGAAAGTTCTTGGTAAGAGATGCCAGCATCATTTAAGTCAACACTCCAAAGGAAAACTCCACCAGCATAGTTGTGCAGAACTGTTTCATTGAAGAACGAGGATCGTTGCGTCAAGTTCATACCTTGGTTTATGAGTTCAGTTAAGGCATCAGCATTACACCCAATTCTAGTCCAAATAGGATCATTCATCTGAGTTTTTTAAACGGGAGAAAAATATTAGCCATCACTATGTACCATGACGGTGAAGGAGAAGATAAAATAAGAACAAATGTTTGTGATTAGAAAAAAAAAACCTTTTAAAGAAATATAGTGACCATATAGTCATTCAAAATCTGAATTCGCTTTATAAATATTGTAGAGATAAAACTCATCAATCAAATCTCTTATTAGCAGGTCGACAACACAAACACACAGGAGATGATGCTCAACTTTTACAAAGCACTGTTACAAGAAGCAGTTATACTTATAAATCGGAACAAGCGAATAACTTCACGTCATCACTCCTCTCCCTCGACTCAACTGGCTTCAAAGCAAATACGAAATTGTAAACAGACGTTTTAGTGTCGATTTGGTCAATAAGGGGATAAGGGTCAATCACCACTTCGTAGAACACTCTCATGGTACTTCTACAGACTGCAGCTATTATTACCAAACGTTTCAAAAGAAAAAGAAAGGAATGTTTACAGAATGTAAATAGATCCCATGAAGTACAAGACGAAAGTTGCGCTGGCAATTGCTAATGTTGTACGTATATAATTAGCTAATAGGATCGGTAAGACGAAAATAACATATAGGGCCAGGAATGGTACAAATATAATATTAAAGAGGAACGGGTAACATTCAACATTTCACGACATTACGTAGGTTTCTCATTAAGGACAAATATTCCCCATTTTAAATTGACCTTGATCGCCCAAAAAGAAACAATATTTTAAGATACATTACCGCACTGCCCGGCGATTATATATTTCCGTGAATTTATGTTGATGGTATACGTAAAACGTATCAACAGTAAATCTCCTACAAGATGTCTTGACTATAAAATATCACGACAATTGGTATAGCCTCTGCTCATCTAAAAAAAAAAAATTCGTAGAAATAGATTCATCTATGTACAGTAGATATGGAGACTTGTCCTGTAAATGAATTTAGAAGGTTCGATGAGGTGATTCACCCTTAATTCAACCGATTTAAAACGTTTGTTCCCCATTTCACAGCATTTTCTTTGAAAGCAGTTCGAGTCGAGACTTGAAAAGGAAGAGTGACGAGTTCAGTTGATTGCTATAGCCTCAATAGGTCACAAGCTACTTCTGGTGACGGCTCCTTTTTTTTTAAGGTGTTCAGCCTACTTATATCTCTACAATATACAACAAGTTCATATATTTTGAACAACCATTATATAGTCATAATATTTTTTTTAAGGTATTGTTTGTTTAAATATTTATCTTCTTTTACTATGTGTACATATGTGATTATTAACACTTTTCTTCTGTTTGAAAAAAAAGAATAATTTCAGATGGCTTCTCCTATGTTGAAGAATGTTGGGTGTAATGCCGATTTCATAACGAAACTCTTGAACAAATCTATGGCGTTGATGCAGCGATCCTCCTTCTTCGAGGACACAGTTCTACACTATTGGGCTGGTGGCCATTACTTTCGTAACATTGCCATGGATGATGATATCTCCCAACAAGAAGTTTCACTGGGAGTAGTAAAACTACTCATTGAACAGGGAAAAGATCTACTAGCCCTGGATAGTTGGGGCTTTACGCCTCTCCTCGAAGCTGCAAATGGTTCTTATCATGATGATCTTCCCAACCTAATAGTGTTAGATTTCCTACTTGAAAGAGTAGAATACAGCCGAGCAGAGAAAATAGAAGCCATGGAACTGGCCGGAGCAGTGATCCTTAAAAATTCAAGAAATGTTTTACAATTTCCAAAGGCTTTTGACTATTGGCGCAAAACTCTTCATCTCCGCCGTCACATGGAAGTAGACGAATCCGGTTTAATCGAAAAGCCTCGATTGAATCTTAAGAAAACCCAGATCACCGAATGGGTCACCTCAGAGGAATTAGAAGACGTCATCGAACATCCCGATAAATTTATGATCCAATCGTTTCTCGTTCGGTTGAGGATCTTTTCGTCCAAGAAATGGGGCGCTATAAATTATTTGTTCTCGTCTGATCTCCTGGATGATTGTTTCGGGAAACTACAGCATCAGCTTAAATTTGTCGAGATTTTTGACATTCTATGGGCCATTTTGGAGACTCTACTCAATCGTTCTGATCTTCGAGAAAATAAAGACGTTCAATGGAAGATTGGCAAAGTTATAAAAAGACTCATAGAGGTACTTACGTATCTTGATAGCTATTCTCCCGATTTATGGACCGAGGAAATCATCAAGACTTCGTTAGATTTCATAGCATCAGCAACTCAATTAATTTGCCCAATTCTGTGCCACTTGATTCCATTTGCAAGGATCGTTTCTCGTCTACCACAAATGTTGCTGAAGAAATATGCAATGGAGAAGTTATCTAAAATGCGCGACCAACGAGGACGAAAATTGTTTTTGAAAAATCTGTTTACAATCTCTACGCCACCGTCCGTCTCCTACTTTATTTTGGATGTGATCCTAACGCAATCGACATAGATGGGAACGCACCTCTTCACTATCTGGCAAAAATCAACGAACAATATGAGTTTTGCGATCGTCTGAATACCGTCGCCGTTTTATTGCTCGATTTTGGAGCCCGGCTGCGTCGAAAGAACGCAGTTGAGGAAACTGCTATTGAATTGTTCATCCGGAAGAATTACGAAAGAAGTCGCAATAATTACGCTCATCAGGGCATCATCGGCTGGAAGCTACCGTACTGGTGCACTGAGTTTCCTAAATTGACGTGCCTAAGCGCAAGAGTAATCCGTCACTACAGAATTCCATACTTGAAATTGCCTTCTTATTCTCTTATGTCCATGCTAGAAAAGCATTTTGAATAATAGAACTCTTCTTCCCTTTTTGATCAAATTGTTTCTTTTTCTTCTTACGCAATTTTATATTTGAATTAAATATGAATTAAAGAATTTTGAAATGTTCTAATTTATCATATTATCAATCTGGTTAAAAGTTGATTATTTTACTTACTATTAATTTACTGTTAACATACTAGTAAAAAAACCAACAATCACTGCTATTTGCTGTTATTTAATTGCTTTGGCACAAATTTGATATCAGAGGGATATCGAACCGCGAGTTAATATAAAAATTATGGTGATATACGTGGTGAAAAACGAGAATTTTCTTTTTGCAATACTTACATCAAATACCAATCTGCAATTTTTTTCCCTTTCAACTAATAAAAATTAAATTCTTGTCATCGTTCCGGTGCGTAAAATTTTAATTTTTCGAATAAAGGGCATTATTTAGCTATCGCATAAAATTCACAAATATTCACAACAAATTAATTACACAATAGCCTTTCTAATCAAGCAACCACTAATTCAATTCACACTTTTTGTGTGACCACCATTCCGGGACTTGCTCGTCAGAAGAAGAGACGGTGTTTACCAGTTGAAGAAGGATATCGATGATGTCTGGCTGGAATGCGACCACCAAAAATGTTGTCGTCTCTCATCATCCGAGAAATGATGCACTTGAGGAGCCCGAAAGCCTGTCGAACTTGTAGTTTTATGCGATGGCTGCTAAGGATACTCGTAGACACATGCCGCTTGGTTAGAATCCCAACTTTAAAAACTTAAACTACAAAGGTAAGATAGTACTATCATGATGGCTGGAGTATGGAGTTTTGCTGAATCAAGGCAACGCAGAAAATTTGTTCGAGTTCGTCATTCGTCTCTCTTTTTACATGGAGAAATTATATAGAAGGTTAATGACACCATGCGTAATTGCTAGAAATGCTGCGGTTTAAATTGCGCTCCAGTGCGGTTATGTAAAATTTAAATCTTCGAATAAAGAGCATTATTTAGCTTATTCATAGTTATTAGAATTTCCAATAGACGAAACTTGGCATTTATCTAATCGATTCTTAGAGGCAAAAATTAATATGAGAAGCGCAGTGTAATTATTAATCATACTCTCGCTTCATGTGTACCAGTAAAATTATAGGAAGATCTTTCAAAGCACACAACAATGCACATTCCATTGTCTTTTTTCTTGAAACGTTTAGGGGAAATAGCTGCATCTACGGTCATTGGTACCCGCATGGGACTAGGGGAGTGTTTTATGAAGTGGTGATTGACTCTTGGCCGAGCCGACTCAAAAAGACTTTTGTCCATTTCGTATTTTGTTTGAAACTAGTCGAGTCGAGAGAGAAGAGTGACGACGTCAAGTGATTCGTGTGTTCCGATTTCTAAGTAGCCTATTCTTATTGCGACAGGGCTTTGTAAAAGGATTTGTGCCGTCGATTTGCTAATAAAATAGCATTTGATTTATGAGTTGTATCTGAGTATCTCTACGAATTGAGATTCAGAATATATACAATTTTCTACATAGTCACTATACTTCTTTAAAAGGTATTTTTTTTATTGTCTTAATCTTCTCTTTCACTGCTTGCGTGTAAATTGTGATTTTTTCTTCTGTTTGAAAAAATAATTATTTAAGATGGATTGTCCTACTTTGGAAAAGTTTGACTGTAAGGCTAGTGCCATAACTAAACTCATAAACCAAGGTAAAATGGACTTGGCGCAGCGGACATCGAACATCAACGAAACAGTTCTCCACTACTGGGCTAGTGGCGTTGACTGTTATTGTAAATATGCCATGGATCATGGTATCTCCTTCCAAGAAGTTTCACTGAGAGTCGTCAAACTTCTCGTTGAAAATGGAGCTGATCTTCTAGCCGTAAATAGCTGGGGTTTTACACCTCTCATCGAAGCTGCAATTGGTCCTTATCGAGGTCTTCCCAACTTGAAGGTCTTAGATTTTCTCCTTGAAAGGGAAGAATACAGCCGAGCGGAAAAAATCGAAGCTTTGGAACTGGCCGGAGCAGCGATCCTCCAAAATATGAAACATGTATTACTATTTCACAAAGCCTTCGACTATTGGCGAAAAGCTTTTCATCTCCGTCATATGGAAGTAGTAGGTTTCGGTTTTATCGAAAAGCCTCGATTGAATCTAAAGAGCACACATGCCATCGAATGGAAAACATCAGCCGAATTAGAAGACGTCATCGGTCATCCAGATAAATTCTTGGTTCAATCGTTTCTCGTACGGTTGAGGATCTTATCCTCTAAGAGTTGGAGCGCTTTAAATTGTCTTATTTTGTCTGATCTGGTGGATTATTGTTTCGCAGAACTGCTGCATCGGCTCAAATCGGATGACATTTTTGACATCACTTGGGCCATTTTGGAGACTCTGCTCAATCGTTCTGATCTAGATGAAAACAAAGCTGCCCGGAAGTTGATACTTAGTGTTATCGAAAAATTAATACAGACATTTTCGTGGCTTAATGCCGTTTCGCCCGACTTCCTGACTGAGAGAATCATCAAAACGTCGATACATCTCATAGCATCAGCAGCTGAATTTTATGAACACGTAACGCGCAACTTGATCGTATTAGTAAGGAAACTTTCTCATCTGCCACGAAGGTTACTGAGTGAAGATACTTTGGAGATCTTATCCAAAGTGCGCGACAAACGCGGACGAAACATGCTCCACGAAGCAATTGGTGCTGCAAGATGTGATACCAATCTCTACGCAACCGTACGTCTCCTACTTTGTGCTGGATGCGACCCAAACGCTACCGATAATAATGGAAACACACCTCTTCATCTTCTAGCACAAATTGATCAACAATATTTGAAAAGTGATCTAAATATTATTGCCGTTTTACTGCTGGATTTTGGAGCCCAACTGAGTCGAAAGAATGCAGATGGTGAAACGACAATTGACGTAATGATTAAGAAGACTGGAATAATCCGTAATAAGGGCGCGTACCAGAGAATCATCGGCTGGAATCTACCTGGCTGGTGCACTGAGCTTTCTAAATTGACGTGCCTGAGCGCCAGAGTAATACGCTGCAGCAGAATTCCATATTTGGAATTACCTGCTACTCTCATCCCCGTAATAGAAAAGCATAAAATGACTTAACATTAGTAGAATAATTCTTTCCTTTTTAATAAAATGTCAAATTTAATCTTTTCTTCTTGGATCACACATTGATATGTAATTTGAATTCTAAGACATGCGCTTGATATTAAGTCACATCTATCAGTTTGAATCCGTGTTGCAATACCTTTTCTTTGCCAACTACATCCCGACGTAAAAACACAATGGCCTATATCGGAGTAAAAATAATAACAGAAACAAGTCACATGAATTAACTTATTTATAAATATTCTCATTTGGTTCTTTGATTGAGTCTTCAAATATTCCGTCGCTGAATTTTGGGGTAAGAGCAGTGCTTGCTGGACTCCGTAGCCTAGTTAAATATAGTTTCCTTGGCCAGTGCGATGGGATGGAAATAGAAGAGGACTGGATGAGCGGCATGAGTGAAGCTTTTCGATAAAACCAATAGGTTCGAGTGGGTGATGTGCGCTGAATGTAGAGGCGCAGCTTGTCCGTGTTGATGCATGACCAGCAAGCGCTGCCATGAGATTTCCCCCGTAAGAAAATCCATGGCTAAAATTTTACCGGGCTTCGTTACGGTGATAATCAATTTGTAGGGTTATCCCTGTATTTAATAAAGGTTCTAATTAGATAGAGTATGTCAACCCAAATGAAAATTGGTTGGGACTGATGGGAAGCGAGCCTCCTGATTGCATGATAATAAGTAAAATAGTTAGCCTCTCTATCGTGTCTAAACTCTATCATCAAAAGATGAAGCAGTTTCGGACAAGGACGAATCGACTATCTTCACTTGGAGGAATATGGGATTCGGTTGCGACGGATAACTCTAACACACAAGGACGTCAATGTTGGAAGTTCACTGTGTCAGTTCGATACTTTCCTGCCAATGGTTCCCTGTGCTATATTACAGGGTTTCTATTCTTCTGGATATTAAGTTCTGGATTGATAAGTTTGGCAGATTTGTTTGGTTCCTTTTATTTCCCAGGGCACATTAAAAAACTTGATACCTATATAGTACGCACTGCACATACACATATAGTAATTAGCATGCACCATTGGAACATTTTCTATTAAGCCTCTTATTAAGCGATTTATTGTATATAGAGAGAACGGAGAGATAATATAATGAGAGATATCTAATGGATTTTAAGAAGCGATAATTAGTGGGAGAAGAGCACTGCTTATTATCTTCTCCTCTTTCTTTATCATTTCTTTTAAAAAGTATTATCAGTAAACCATAGGAAGTACTCTCGTGGTTTGAGATTAAGAAACACTCAATTTTTTTTTTTCATCTGAAACGTTTAGTGAGAATTGTACCCTGGGACTATATGGGATGAAATGTTGATTGACCCCCAGCCGAACCGACTCTAAAATGTTTGTCCATTTCGTGTTTTCTTTTAAAACAGTTTAGTTTAGAGAGAAAGAGAGAGGAGTGATGACGTTAAGTTATTCGCGTGTTCCGATTATATAAGTAATTGCTTCTTGTGAAAGTGTGTTGTAAAAGGTGATCATCCTTGCCCCGGCGCGCGCGCGTTTGTGTCGTCCATCAAGTTCATCATACAAACCTTTGATTGTTGAGTTGTATCTTAACAATATAAAGCAAATTCAGATTTTAATTATTTATTTTGTCACTATATTTCTTCGAAAGGTATTTTTTTATTATTATTACGAATTTTTTTTTACTTGGTCTTCTCTGTCACTATATTATGGGTATTGTGCTTAATCAAAATTTTGCATTTTTCTTCTGTTTGAAAGAAAAAAAAATTCAGAGGGGTCCTCCAATTTCGACGAGGTACCGGTGTATAATGCTGATGCCGTAATCAAACTCATAAACCAAGGAATGGACTTGATACAGCAATTCCCTTTCTTCGAGGAAACAGTTCTTCACTATTGGGCTCGTGGACTTGCCATGGATGATAGTATCTCCTATAACCAAGAAGATTCATTGAAATTCGTCATACTTTTCGTTGAAAATGGTGCTGATGAACTGCTAGCCGTCAATAGCTGGGGTTTTACGCCTCTAATTGAAGCTGCAAATGGTCCTTATCAAGGTCTTCCCAACCTGATGGTGTTGGATTTTCTACTTGAAAGAAAAGAATACAGCCGAGCAGAGAAAATAGAAGCCATGGAACTGGCCGGAGCAGTGATCCTCCAAACTACGAAAAATGCTTTCCTATTTCACAGGGCCTTTGATTATTGGCGCAAAGCTCTTCATCTCCGCAACATGGAAGTAGATGATTCCGGTTTCATCGAAAAGCCTCGATTAAATCTATTTCAAATCGCCTTTGATTATTGGTGCAGAGCTCTTCATCTCCTCCGTCTAATGAAAGTAGACGATTCAGGTTTTATCGAAAAGCCATCGGAAAGCTCGAAAAGATTGAATTTGAAGAATGTACAGAACACCGAATGGAACACTTCAGCGGAACTAAAAGACGTTATCGGTCATCCAGATAAATTCTTCGTTCAATCCTTTCTCGTTCGGTTGAGGATCTTTTCCTCCAAGAGTTTGAGCGCTATAAATATTCTGATCTTATCTTTCTTCGATGATTATTTGTGGGAAATGGAGCTCCAGCTTAGATTTGTCGAAATTTTTAAAATCAGTTGGGCCATATTGGAAACTCTTCTCAGCCGTTCTGATCTACATGACAACAAAGCCGTCAAGTGGAGGATAGACAAGATTGTTAAGCAACTAGTACAGGTATTTCCGAGCCTTAATAATAAGAAGTTTTCCAAAATCTGGACTGAAGAAATCATCAAGAAATCGTTATATTTTATAGCATCAGCAACTGAATTTGATAGCCCCATCTTTTACGATTTGATTCGATTTGTAAGAATTCTTTCTAAACTACCACCATTAGTGCCAAATAAATTTACTATGGGGACCTTATCTAAAGTGCGCGACTGACACGGACGAAACCTGCTGCACGAAGCAATTTTGGTTGCAAAATCTGATGCCAATATCTACGCTACCGTCCGTCTTCTACTTCGTGCTGGATGCGACCCAAACGCTATCGATAACAATGGAAACACAACTCTTCATCTTCTAGCAAAAATCGATCAGCAATACTTGAAAGGTGATCTGAATACCATTGCCGTTTTACTGCTGGATTTTGGGGGCCAACTGAGTCGAAAGAATTTAGATGGCAAAACAGCTGTTGATTTGTTGATCCGAAAGAATAAAAGAAAACGTAATAAGAACGCGGACCAGGGAATCATAGGTTGGAAACTACCGGAATGGTGCACTGAGCTTCCAACATTGAAGTGCCTGAGTGCAACAGTAATTCGGTGCAGCAGAATTCCGTACTTGGAATTACCTGCTACTCTCATCCCTATGATAGAAAAGCATAATATCACTTAATAATAGTAGAAACATTCTTCCCTTTTTGATAAAATGTCGAATTAATTCTTCTTTTCTTTTTCGATTATAGTTTGATATGTAATTTGAATTCAAAGAATTTTAGACTGTACTAGAATGTATAATAATAAATTCTCTAATTTGAATATATTTCCACATCACATTGTACATTTTATTTAATATCATTAATTCATTATTATTTTTATTCACCCATTCATAACTAACGTAAACTAGTAAGACTTTGCTTGTCATATTTGAGTTTTGCAGGTAGGCCTACCGTATTTCAAACATATACCGAAAGATTTGGATTTATACTTGGTTGTAAAAGTCAGAGACAAATTATCATCAAAGAGAAGTTTCCCGCTTTTGTCTCCGCTGCTTATTTACTCCCATCGTGACCGATCAGGACTCTGCCTTGTTAATTTAATATTCAAATACAATTTCTGGCTGTTTAATTCTTGGAATGGGCGCTTTAAGCTTTTATGGTTGTGAGCTAATTTGGAAACTAAGAGAATTACAGTTCACAAAGGCAACGTACGAATTAACTGCTGACCGCCACTACGCTCGAATTGTAAAGCAGGCTTATCGAATAGGTAAACATGGTTCTTCTCCTTTTTTTTAAATTCTTTATTTGTAGAAGGTATATCGTTGAAATGTTTGAGTGATCTAAGCACGTTACCTTTATCTCTACAATACAATCCGTCTCCTACTTAACACTGAATGCGATCCTAACGCTTTCGATAAAAATGGGAACGCACCTCTTCACTGTCTGGCTCAACTTGATGAACTAAAGCTGATCAACTTGATCAAAATTGTTCGTTTATTGCTGAATTTTTGGAGCCGAGCTCAGTCTAAAGAATGAAGATGGAAAAACAGCTGTTTACTTTTGGATTCAGCAGAACGGGATAAAGCGGCGACGTAGTGATGATTGTTCTGAAAACCCAAGTGAAGGAGAAATGCTTACTAGTCTTATTTTCATTATAAAAAAAGACCAAAAAGTAGCTCGATAAACCGCATTGCACCGTTTGCCCCTTTAGGAATTTATATCAAAATTAGAAAGTGACAATCCGATCATTCTATAGGTATATACCCTTCTTTCTTTCTTTTCTTGTTAGTTTAATATTTTTTTCATGTTTAATTTTTTTTCACTTGAAGATGGAGCGCATCTTCGGGACAGTTATATACAAAAAGCTCGATGAATTTTAATACAAGATTGGTGTGGTGAAAAATGCATTTTATTTAATTATTTTTCTTCATTATGGTCGATATTAATCGAAAAGTTTAACTGACAGCTTGGGCACCACATACGAAAAGAAAACAATGAAAACTGAATTATTTTGACACCAAATCACAATAAAGGGACGAATACTACTATTGAGTTAGTTTATATGTTTCTCTATCATTAGGATAAGAGTAGCAGGCAAATCCAAATGGGGGATTCTCTTGCGACGGATTACTCTAGCACTCAGTGACGTCAATGTCGGGAGCTCAGTGCCCCAGTCAGGTAGTTTCCAGCCAATGATTCCCTGTTTCATATTACGGTGTCTTTCATTCTTCTGGATGAACACGTCAACAGCAGTTTTACCAACTTTGTTCTTTCGAGTCAGTTGGGCTCCGAAATCCAGCAGTAAAGCGGCAATGATGTTGAGATGGCGATATCCACAATTTTGATTGAATTGTGCGAGAAAGTGAAGAGGCGCGTTTCCATCGTCATCGATAGAGTTTGGATCGCATCCAGCGTAAAGTAAGAGACTTACTATAGAGTAGAGATTGACATCGGACATATAAGTATCGAAAATCGCCATGTGCAGTAGGTTTCGTCCGTGTTGGTCGCGCACTTTCGACAAAGTCTCCTTAATACCATTATTTAGCAAAAATTGTGGTAGATAGCGAAGAATCCTTAAAAATCGAAACAAGTACCTATATTGAATCAAGGTAGTGAGACCACTTGCTGATATTATGAGATCGAATGACGTCTTGATGGTTTCTTCAGTCAAGATTTCGTAAGAATCTATATAACAACACGAAAATACATCTATTAGTTTATCTAGAACACTACATATCTTCCTCTGGACATCTTCGTTCGTAAGTAGATCAGAACGACTGAGAAGAGTCTGCAACATGGCCCAAATAATGTCAATAACCTTGATAAATCTTCGCCAATTTTTCTTAAAATAGTCATGCAGAATAGCAGAGCTGAAAAGAAAATCAATGGCACCCCATTTCTTGGAGGAAAAGATTCTCAATCGAACGAAAAACGATTGAATCAAGAATTCATTTGGATGATCGATGACGTATTCTAGTTCGTTGAGTTGAGCGGTAGCTGGGTTCGAAATCTGAACAAGAAAAGTAATTGAGATATATATTTCAATCCACCACGATGGTGTCTTATATACTTTGTATAATGAAAATAAATAGGTCTTATACACAATACATGTCTTATTCCTGGCCCTATTTATTATTGCCGTACAGCTGATTATAGCTAATCGACCGTTAATACACCATTGGTAATGCCACCACAATTTCTGCGTCTAGTACTTGTGGCGTAAATTCATGAAATCAAAGCTACTTATCGTTATCCGTCCTTCTTCCAAAAATTGAATGACGGTTACTTATGCGTAATCGTAAGATGCCGGGTAATGCCACGCATTTTAAAAGTGCACTATTGTAAAATCTTTATCTGAAAAAATAAAGAGTAATATTTATCTTTCTAGTTCGTTGAATTTTCTTGGTATTAATCTAATGGATTCTAAGATGTAATAATTAATGGGGGAAGCGCAGTGGGTCATATTATCTTCTTCTCTTTCTTCATTTATTAACAGTAAATCTCTTAATAGGAGGTACCCTCGTGGTACAGCCTTTACCTACTCATTTGAAACATTATTTAAAAATACCTGCATCTGTACAGTTGTGGATGTATGAAGGTCCTTTCATCCTTCAAACTCAGACACCAAAACGTTGTTTCCCATTTCGTATTTTCTTTGAAAGCAATCGAGTCGAGAGAGAATAAGAGTGACGAGTTCAGTTATTCGCGAGCCTCGATAGGTAAGAAGCTACTTCTTGTGACAGTGTCTGTAAGGCCGAGTTCTTCCTCCATGGTGTATTTTTGTCGTCAAACTGGTAATGATTGATTAGTTAATAAATCTCTAGTCTCTACAAACTAATAGAAAATTCAGACCCTGAAAGATTTCATATTATAGAATCTCGTCACTTCATCTCTCTATTTCTATAAAAAAAGAAGGTATAAATGCTATTTTCCTACTAAATCGAAACGTTTAAAAAACTTTATTTTTTCTTCCAGGAACCGCCTATATTGTGATTTTTATCAGTTTCCTTAAGCATGGAAAGAAAATTTCTATTTCAGATGAATCCTTCTCCTATTTGGACGGAGACGAGGTGTGATGCCGATGCCGTAACTAAACTCATAAACCAAGGTATGGACTTGACCCAGCGGTCCTCATTCTATAACGAAACAGTACTGCACCACTGGGCTGGTGGACATTATTGCTGTAATATTGAAAGGGATGATTGGAGCTACCGTCAAGAAGATTCACTGGAAGTCGTAAAACTCCTTATTGAAAAAGGTGCCGATCTACGAGCCTTGGATAATAGGGGTTTCACGCCTCTCCTCGAAGCTGCAAATGGATCTCATCGTGGTGAACTTCCCAACTTGAAGGTCCTAGATTTTCTACTTGAGAGAGAAGAATATAGTCGAGTGGAGAAAATAGAAGCCATGGAACTGGCCGGAGCAGTGATTCTCAATAAGGAAACAAATGCACTACTATTCCCTAGAGCCTTCGACTATTGGCGGAAAACTCTTCATCTCCGCCGTCAAATGGGAGAAGACGATTCAAGTTTTATCGAAAAGATGCGATTGAATTTGAAGAACGTACAGGCTACCGAATGGAATTCATCCGCGGAATTAGAATACGTTATCGAACATCCCGATAAATGTATGATCCAATCATTTCTCGTTCAGTTGAGGATCTTTACCTCCAAGAATTGGAACGCTTTAAGTTCTCTTTTCTATTCTGCTGTTCAGGATGACTTTTTCAGGCAATTGCAGCATGCACGTCGATTTCAAAATCTTTTTGACATAATTTGGGCTATTTTAGAGACTCTTCTCAGTCGTTCTGATCTGCGTGAAAACAAGGATGCCCAGTGGAAGACAGCTAGTGTTTTCGAACTGCTCATACAAGTATTTTCACGCCTCGATAGGGATTCTCCAGACTTTTGGACTGAGGAAATCATCACGACATCTTTAAATCTCATGGTATCAGCAGCTGAATTGCATTATCCCGTCTTTTGCGCATTGATTAAATTTGTCAAGATCCTTTCTCATATGCCACAATTATTACTGAATAAAGATGCTATTCAGTCTTTATCTAAAGTACGCCACCGACGCAGAGGAAATCTGTTGCAACAATTATTTTCGGGTCCAATAAGTGATGGCAATCTCTACGCTACCATCCGTCTCCTACTTAACGCTGGATGTGACCCAAATGCTATTGATGAATATGGGAGCATTGGGAGCACTCCTCTTCACTTTCTAGCCCAACTCGACGAACGATATTGGTTTAGCACTCTGGACGTTATTATCCAGCTACTGCTTGATTTTGGAGCCCAGCTGGGTCAAAAGAACGCATATGGTAGAACGGCAGTAGACTTGTGGAAACAGACGAATGGGAGACTTCGTAGTCGTAATGAGGACAAGGACCAAGGAATCGTCGGCTTGAAACTACCCGACTGGTGCACTGGACTTCCGAGATTAACGTGCCTGAGTGCACGAGTAATCCGTCGCGATAGGATCCCGTATTTAAAACTGCCTGCTTCTCTTATTTCCATGATAGAGAAGCATAAAATTACTCAATAGTACATTAGTACGTTCATTTGCCCACGTCTCTTTCTCTTCTTTTTCTCTTTCTTGTTTCCACCGTACCGTGGGTAATCTGTCGTCTGCCGTGAAGTAATAATAATAACTAAATGCAGAAATGTATTCATGTATTGAAATACGAAATATATGGACATATGGTATATATCTAAGTTTTTAATACACTAAATACCAATCTGGATGTTAAATTATTCTTTTTTTTATAAAAAAATTATTGTATTTAAAAATATTTATACAAATATTTCTTTTAAGTTTGATTCGTAGTTAATCGGATGAGAAAGCTAGAACGTTTATGTAAGGTAGCGCTATTATTGGGACGGTACTGCTGCCGTACTGCCAATAATGAAGTGTGAGTGCTTACTACGGTTGTAGGTTACTAGGTTACCTAGTTACTATGAGAGATGCATACGTCATATAAATACACGAGTGATAATTTCGATGATTGAATTTTTTTCATTTTAAAAAGTGTGTCGATTTGCCTACATAAATGTTGTTTAAAATATGTATTATGCAAATGAGTATGGGCAACAAGAAAATGAAAATAAGTAGGCCTAATATCGTTTTTTATCCGTTTTTTAAAATTTATTGTCAAATTGAATCATCTTTCTTCGCTTTTCTTCTATTAATTTTGTCTAGAGCCCACAGTTGAAAAACAAACTGCAGCGAGTGTACTCCCGAGCGGTCCCAATGCGATGTAAATCGCGATTTAATCCGGTGGAAAAACTTAGAGTGAGGGAAACAACTGGTTGAAAAAACCAGTTAAAACAGGCCTTGTTTAAGAAATCTACCCCCCTAAAAAACGGACTTGAAAAAATTTGAAAAAAAATTTCTCCCATTTGCACTGAAACCGGGAAGATTAAAAACTGGAAAAAAAACCCGGATGATATCTTCGATTAAAACTAGATTATTTCTCCGTTAAAAATTAGTTTATTTCTCGATTAAAGGCCAAATGAAACGGGAGTTTGCACCTGGAATTTAACAGGATGTGAATTAATAATATTAATTTTAATTCAATTCTCTTAAGTCAGGTTTTTATTGTTTTTTGATACAGTGATCCTAAAGTACATCAACGCAATGCTTTTCAATGACCACTTATGATGGTCTCATGATCGGCACCAAGTGTTTCCCAATCTCAGCAATTCGTTACATAGACGGATTAATGAAATTATCCGTAAGTTAGCAACTTGCGCGTTTATAAAGAACCATGAAGATATATGCACTAAGTGTAAAACATGTAGTAGTAAGTAACTGAATGATTGAGAAAATATTTGTAATGGAAGCTTCGTTATTCAAAATGAAATATTGTTTATATGAGATAAATAGTACTTCGTATAAGAATATAGTTCATTAGCTATTATTTTTATTACTTTAGCGGGGTGAAAAATTATCAATAAATACTGCTGATTTTTATTAATAAATTGGGGTTTTAGTTCATTTTCCCTAGGTTTTTAGGAGTACACTGGTTTTAACAGGATTTATTACTAGATTTTTAAACTCTATTCTAGCCGAGATGTTTTGAACAGGAAACCAAGTCAGAAACATCTGGAAAAAACTGGGAATTTAACTGGTTGAATACAAGTTGTTAAAACGGCGTCCACGTAAAAGCGGCCGTTTTTTATCAATAAGGTTGCTGCGGAACATCTCTTTTTGTGGAGTTTCGTATTAATAAACAGATTAGGTTAAAAATTATACCAAAAAATAGAGAAAAAAATTCTGCGTCTGATAGAGTGAGTCGTAATATTTTAAAATCATCAAGAACCTTATGAAAGATAAAATTGTAAAAGAGCTATAGTATTTCTCCCTACGGGCATCATTTAGTCGAGATTTTTCTTTCTTTCTCCCGTCTGACCTTGCTAAAATAAAATAAAAACGTCCTCAAGCCCTTTAATTTTTTTTTGTTATCTATAACATCATTTGATCGAATTTTTAATAACATAACGGGAATCGCCTCATCGAGACAATTACGAAGGTTTTTTAAAATTTTGCAGTACGATAATCGGTACAAATTCAAGAATTTACTTCGCGTAGTAACCAAAACGGCTGCTTTTACGTGGACGCCGTGTTTTAAAAGCTAACGTATTTTAAAATTTATAATTCAGTTTGAAACAACTAAAAAACAACTAGTTTTTTAAGGGGTGAACCCAACGCAAATAATTTACACAGCACCGGGACTGCTCGGGTTTAAAACATCTCAAATAAACTGAGAATTTAATTGGTGGAATACAAGTTTTTCTAACTTGGGTTTCCAAAATTTCACTCAGTTTGACACATCTCAAAAACAACTGGGTTTTTTTGAGTGTGTACACAACCCATCTCATTTACACCGCGCTGGGACTGCTCGGGCTCGAAAAATATAATATGAAACAGAAGTATTGATAGAACTACCACGGTCAGTGTTTCCTATCTTTTCAAAAAGATAAGATAAGATAAGATACTTTTGGTATCCTTTCGGTATTTTTTATCTGGACCAAAAAAATAAGAAAATAAGGTATCTTTAACTGACCGGATCCAGATACTCTAAAAGATACTTTTTGCAATACTATCTAGCAGTAGACTTAAGAAAATTCAAGAAAATTTTAGAACGGATTCAACTTTCGACAGTGTACAATTTAAAAATCAAGAAACTTGATTGGGAAGTAAAGAAAACCACTGGTATTCGTGTTTTTGGCTTCAATACGTGATATTATCTCGATTTTTAAGCAAAATTGTGTACTCTTAAACTCATTTAATAAAAAGAGTATCTTATCTGAAAATATCTTTATCTGGACCTAATTTTAAAAATATAATGAGTAACTTTATCTTTTGTGATCCAAAAAAATTAATTAATTTTGTATCTGTATCTTCAGCCTATAAAAAAAAAAGATAGTTAACACTGACCACGGTACTGTTTCAGTTCGTCGTCCGTCCTTTCTGCTGAAATTTAATAAAGGCTAATGACTTATAGGATATATACTTAATGACATTCGGGGTAGTTCTGTGAATTTGCCTGCATTCCGATGTGGGGCTTCATCCTTGACCGAACCGACTCCAGAACGTTTCTTCCAATTCGTATTTTCTTTGAAGCCAGTCGAGAAGTAAACTTGCTGAGGTTCAGAACCTATCGTATAAAATGTGTAAGCATATTTAACAGCTAAATTACACGATCTTTTCAATCAAGCAAACATAATTTCCATTCAAAGTTGAATCAAAAAATCATATTCCCGATTCGGGAAGAATTACGAAAGAAGTCGCAATAATTACGCCGATCAGGGAATCATGGGCTGGAAGCTACCGGACTGGTGCACCAAGACTACTTAATTGACGTGCCTATTAGCGCTATAGAGTATAGAGTAATCCGTGTATAGACTTCCCAATTTGGAATTGCCTGCTTCTCTTATCTCCATGGTAGAAAAGAATAGCCTACACCCTTACTCAATATTGAAAGAACCCTTCTTCCCATTTTGATCAAATACCAAATTCAGTTTCTTTTTCTTCTTGCACAATTTGATATTTGTAAATGTAATACCGTAAAACCGGGTAACTTAAGACAAAATGGCCTATTTTTTTACAGTTTTTAAGCAATAACGCCCTCCCAAAGAAAAATTTCAAAAAAGTAGAAATACCTATTGAAGAGTTTTACATTCTGAACACGATGGTATTTTTGATTTTACTCAATTTGGTGAACCCATATTTTATGAAAATTCCTGGAAAATGCTGTCTGAAGTTTCCCGACGGGTCGGGTAACTTAGGACAAATTAAATATTACGTCGATTTTACGTAACACCAAATATGTATTCGGGATATCTGAGATTTGCCCTAGTTTTGGCAGCCTCTCAGCTTTTAAATGACACCAAAAAAGTGGAATTTCGTCAACTATCAGAGGCGACAGCAATCAAAGAAAAAAAGTATGTCCAAAGTTACCCGGAAATACGGACTTAAATGAAACTTCCCCATTTAAAACGCATTGTCCAAAGTTACCCTCTTTGTCTCAAGTTACCCGGTTTTACGGTATTAATGTAATGAATACAAAGAATTTTGAAATGTTCAAATTGATCATAATATCAATCTGGTTTAAAGTTGATAATTTTCTCAAACACGAAGAATTGATGTAATTGGTATTACTTCGATTTGGCGCGTATTTAAAATTTGGTCATCGAATTGGTTATCGAAATGGTTATCGAATTACGAGTTAATAGTATTAACTCGTAATTCGATTGAACCCCAAACCAAAAGGGTTCCTTACGGACACCTTGTATGCGATTACCCAGTAAACATTCCATCCTCTTTTCTTTTAATTTACATCGCCAAAACAGCTGTATCGATATTCCATAGTCGAATATATGTAATGGGAGGGTTCTATGAGTTCAGCTGCAGTCCGATGTGGTGATTCACCCTCGATCGAACCGACTCTATTAAAAAGTTTCTTCTCCATTTATTTTGTTCTTGAAAGCCAGTCGAGTTGCAAACTTGCTAAGAGTGAGTTCACTTATTTGAGTGAACCAAGAATTCGAGAAGTAAGAAGCTGATTCTGATTTCTGGTGACAGTATCTCGTTAAAAGTGTGCACCCTCCTCTGCGTACTTATTGTGTCGTCGGCCTGCTATTAAATCATCCGATTGTTGAGTTAAATCTCTACTATATATATCAAGAACTCAGACTCTAAAAGATTTATCTTCTCTGTTTATTATCATATAAGAGGTATTTTCCACAAATATAAACCATTTGAAAACCTTATGATCTCTTTCAAGAACTTGTACATCGTAATGTATATAAAATACTATTTTTCTTTAAATAATAAATATCAGATGAATTATAGCGAGTTACTTCCTATTTGGAAGAAGGATGACTGTGGAGCTGTTGCCGTAACTGACCTCATAAACAACCGCGGTACGGACTTTCTCCAACGGGATCCATTTGTGAACGAAACAGTTCTGCACTACTGGGCGGGTACACCTTTTAAAGAAGATAGCTCTCATCGTCAAGAGGATTCATTGGCAGTTGTAAAGCTGCTGGTAGAAAAAGGTTCTGATCTACTAGCCATCAATAGTCGTGGTTTTACGCCTCTTCTAGAAGCTGCAACTGGCCGCACCGGTGTACGATCTAACCTGGAGGTTTTAGATTTCCTGCTTGAAAGAGACGAATACAGTCGAACAGAGAAAGTAGAGGCTTTGGAACTGGCCGGTGCAGTGATCCTCGGTAATCTGAAAAATGCTTCGAACTTTCAAAAGGCCCTTGACTATTGGCGTAAAGCTCTTCAGCTCCGCCAAATGGATGTAGAAGGATCCGGACTTATTCAAAAGACTATATTGAATCTGAAAAGCGTACGGACTACTGAATGGATCACCTCAGCGGAACTAGAAGACGTCATCGATCATCCAAATAAATATGTGATCCATTCATTTCTCGTTCGTTACAGGATCTTTTTGTACAAAAGTTGGAAAGCAATGATACCTCTGTTTCAGTTTTATACCTGGGATTCGAATAACATAATCTGGCAGTTAAGAAATGAGAGAAGATTTGTAGACATCTTTGACATTCTTTGGGGCTTGCTGGAGATATTCTGCCGGTTTTACTCTGGTGAAAATTCAGCACTTAATTGGATGGCAAAAAAGGTTATAAAAAGACTTGTCTGGGCGTTTTCACGACTTGAAAAGGATTCTCCTGACTTCTGGAACGAGGAAATCATCAAGACATCGTTAGATCTCATAGAATCAGCAACTAGATCACACCGCATCGATTTGTACCCTTTGATTCAATTTGTAGAGAGCCTTTTTCGTCTACCTCCAACATTGAAGAAAAGTGCTTTGGAGACCATATCTGAATTGCGCGATCATTGCGGGCGAAACCTTCTACACGTCGCATTTTTCCCCCGTCAAGTAAAAAATCTCTACGACACGATCGTCCGTAAAGAATTCAGACGGGAAAACGGCAGTTGAACTGTGGATGCAACAGGGAGAGATAAGACAACAATACCATCTTCATGTTGGTGAAAGTAGCGAAAAGAACGATTTACCCAACTGGTTCAGTTCTGAGATCCCGAAGTTATCACTTCTTAGCGCCAGAATAATCCGTTGTTACAGAATCCCATATTTGGTCATGCCTGTCACTCTAATATCCTCGATAGAGAAGCACCAAATAAAATAACTAAATATGCATAAGACAAGTACCCTACGTCAACATACACGTATATAATCCTTTTTTTAAATAAATAGGCATATATTTCATAATAGTTAGTCCGAATCCTCTCCTTTAAAAAAAACGTTGAACAAAACTTCCCACTGTTAATTTATCACAGTGTAGATGAGACAATAAACTATACAAGTAAACGACAATACGAGACTTGTTTTTTTTTTTTAAGCTTCCTAGTTCACAAAATACCTTCATTTTAGATGAAACCGTTTTCTTTTGATTCAATTTTCAGTGTTATTGTTTTTTCTCTCTTTTACTTATATCTTCAATTAAATGACTAAATATGCATAAGACAAGTACCCTATGTCAACATACACGTGTAAAATATTTTTTTAATAGACATATATTTTCATAATAGTTTGTCCGAATCCTCTCCTTTAAAAAATGTTGAACAAAACTCCCCACTGTTGATTCATCGGAGTGTTGGTGAGACAAAGCTATACAAGTAAACGACAATACGAGACTTCTTTATTAAAATATAATGCCAACAAAAAGACGTACCGGTAATAAATTAACGCCTCTTTTCTATTGCCGAAATTGAACGAAGATAATGACATACGATGTAATTGGAAGAGCAGTGCTGCGAATATAAGTGCACTAATGTAAAATTTAAATCTTTTAAAAATGAAAAGCACAATCAAGCTTCCTAGTTTTCTTATGATTTCCACATTCCAGTAGGCAACGCTGATTGGTATTCCTCTAATGAATTCTTGGAGGCCATAATTAATATGAAAATCGCAGTGCTTCTTATAATTTTCTTCTTTTTCTTCATCTCTTAACAGTAAATCTCTTGATAGTAAATGCTCCCATGGTGAATCGTATACAATATCTAATAGACCTATTTTTCTGGAATCTCAATAGCCGCAAAATTGGGGCCCAAACCAACGGGTTCCTTATAGACACCTTATACAAATACCAAAACAACATTCAATCCTCATTTCTTTTGAAATATGTCGCCCAAAAAGCTGCACCTTGAGTCGTTTATGTATACGGTATCGAAAGGTTTGTGTATTTTATCTGCGCAGCAGAGGTCAGATGATGAGGTGATTCACCCTTGACCGATCATCCGACTCTAAAACGGTTCTTCCCCGATTAGCATTTTCGTTATTCGTTGATATCAGTCGAGTTACAAACTTGCTAAGAGTGAGTTTACTTATTCGACTGTTCCTAGAAAGCGAGAAGTAAGAATCATCCTCCACTGCTGCGTGCTTGAGTCGTTGACCTGCTATTAAATCATATGATTGTTGAGCTATTATAGAATAAATTCAGACTCTAGTACGGTAGTCTGAATATCTATATCTTATTATTGCTTAATTTTCCTGCAAGCGGTATTTTTCACAGATATAAACCATTTGAAAACGTTACTTTTATGAACTGTAGTTTATATTGTGATTTATAATATTTTCTTTCTTTACAAAAAAGTTTGGTACATATTTCAGATACCCAATATTCATTTTTTTTAGTTATTTGTGTCATGAGTTTTTAAGTATTTACATGGCCGCTTATTCATAAATCCGACTGCGCAAATATTTTGCTTCAATAGTTTTCTATATTTCAAATGTATTAAGTAGTAGGTCAAGAGGTCAGTGATTCTTTCTGCGAAACTGTCTTACCATATCTATCCCGAAATTGTCCTGTTTATAAATGAAAGATGACTATAACCTGATGAACCAGTTTTACCTGGTTCGATCTGTTCATAAACTGATATGAACTAATGGAGCAATTTTAAAAATAACCAAGCCTGCTATTTAACTATTTTCATTTTTACTTTTGAGATTATTCATTAAGACGTAATTTATGTAATTCGACGTATAATGTTAACGCTAATTAACCAATATATACTCCAGCTTACCCTTAACATAACGTTTAATACCCTATCGTGTCAATATTCTAGTCTTGCAGATCAATCCCTCCTTTGAGTGTGTTGAATTTCAATAGATCAGCGGCTAATAACGCTTACCATCGCACATTTCACCTGCAACCAATTTCTTTTCTCTTTCTGCCTTTCTCTCTCTCCTGGTTTTATCCAAACCAATAGCGCTATTTTCTTTACATAGTAGTTAACAGCCGATGAGATCAACACTTACCAACGGATCTCCCTCTCAAAGATATCTACGGTATGTTTTAAGTCAACAACAGAACAACTCAAGTAAAGTACTTCTAATCAAAACTAAAATGAACCAATTTTTTCATTTAAAGTAATGGATTTTTAGTCCAATTTCTGTGTATTTAACCTGTATTCTGAATCATTATCAGGGTTCATCCTCGATCAATTATTAGCAACAATCTTCATAACACACACATTTTGAAACGAAATCATCTCCCCTAAATACAGAAACATTACATCTAGTGCATCCCTACGAATGGATTTAGTGTAGCAGGTATGTCTCCATCCGCGTGAGGCACATCATTCAAACGAATCGCCTTAGCACTCAAGCAGGACAATGAACGAGTGGTGCGGCACCAATCGGGCCGAGCCATCCATCTGGCTTCGTCATCTTCATCCCGGTCGTCTTCCATCTCATTGTATTCGATCCAGATGTCAGCAGCCGTATTTCCAGAGTTGTTTACCCGGTCTAGATGAGCTCCTGATTCCAACAGCAAACGGGCAGCAGGATCCAGCAACTTCCGGGGCAATTGAGCAACGATATGAAGAGGGGCGTTGCCATCTTCGTCAACTGCATTTGGGTCGGCTCCGGCATCCAGTAGTAGACGGATGGTATCGAAATGATGCATGTTCCCCTCATCTTGGCAGGCCGTGTGAAGCAGACGAGTTCCGAATTTTTCGGGTTTGTTTCGATGGACCACCTGGAACAACCATTTCATAGTCTTGTGGTTCTGCATCTCGGGAAAAGCGACCAACGTTTTGACTACTTGGAAGGGTATGCCCATGCAGCATCCATTGGCGTTGAAATTGTTTTCGCGATCATCCAAATGGTACTGGTCCGTTGCCATAATAAGTTGAATCGAAGTATTGGCCGTTTCGTTGTTCCAGAGTGCGTGACCTTCTCTTTCAAGAGTTGATAAGGTATTGGTGAGATAATAGGCGACTTGGACCGTCCATTCCCAAAGTCCCTTTTGGTGTCGATCAAAAAGGCGGATCGTATCCAGTAAGGCCCATACAATATCTAGAATCAAATCGTGTCTCTCTTCTCCATGCTCAATGCCTTCCATAACCATACCCTGGAAATACAGATAGATTAATGATTCGACGGCTGCCCAGCTCTTTCCTGAGAAGATTCTCAATCTCACAAGAAGAGACTGAATCTCGTATTCCAATGGTTGCTCAATGAGTTCTTCAAGTTGAGTAAGGGTGGTCCATTCGACTTTTCCTCCGCTTAACCGCACCAATGGAGTCTTGATGATCGGACCGGATTCTTCGGTATCAATTTGACGGAGATGTAGCGCACGTCGCCAGTAGTCGAGGGCTTTGGGAAGTAGTTCGTCATCTGCAGCACAATTGCCAAGGATAGCTGCACCGGCTACCTCCAAGGCCTCAATCTTCTTTTCACGGGTGACGTCATCTCTCTCCAGAAGGTAATCCAGAACTGCCAAGTTGGGACGGATGTTGAAGTCGGTGCTGTTCGCTGCTCTGATGATGGGTGAAAAACCTCGGTTGTCCTGGGCATGTAGAAGATCAGCGTCTTTGCTTAGTAGCAGTTTGACGATGGACAGGGATTCTTCTTCGGTGGAGCTGGAAGGAAGACCAGCCCAGTAGTGGAGCACTGTTCCAACTCCGTATGGCAATGGATCGGGCAGCTTCAAGTCCAATCCATAATTGATGAGAGCAGCGGTAGCGTCCATACGACACATAGGTTGCTTCCATATAGGGTACCCGTCCGAGGGTCTTAAGGAACTAGATGCTACATCAGCCCCAAATTCCAGTAGAGAGCAGACTATGGCATTTGTTTCAGCACGTCTTTCTTCATGAAACTGTCCCGAATCTTGTAAGACAGCTCCGTAAAGAGGAGTGAGGCCGTCGTATTCTGGCTTAGCTAGATTGGATGTTTTAGCGTTGACATCAGCTCCTTTTTCTAATAGGTAACGGACGATTTTGCTGTGTCCGTTGTATGCAGCGACGAAAATGGGTGTGGCGCTGTCTATCTGCCGTGCCCTCAAAAAGAATCGGGATGGATGTAGGTAGTAGGTTGCAGCAGCCCGAACGTCGACTCCCCAACACTCGACGATGTGCTTGACTGTGTCGAAATTGCCGTAGTGGCAGGCCAGTAGTAAGGGAGTGCTGCCTTCTAGCGTTCCTCTGAAGATAAACTCTTTTAGTGGAGGATGAGAACAGCTATTAGCTGAAATGTGATCGTCTATTGCGGAAACGTGACCTAATCCCAATGGTTCATCCAATTTTAAAAACGTGTGTGGATTAAGAGGACATTGTCCATCCATCTTGAAGATCTTTTAATCAAAGATAAAATTCATTATAAATATGTTTTATTTACTCAAAAAAGTGGTATGAATACCTGTCACTGCTGTTGTATATGTAGTACCTTGCTTTTAATAAAACCTAGCAGGTTACTGGTGTGGGTTAAATGTTGCTGGAGTTTGATGAGTTGGATCAAGTCTGATGTCAACCAATGATTTTTATAGAGATGTTAAAATAACCTGGTTTTTAAAAAAGTCACTGTTAAATTAAGGATGTTAAATTATATTGTTAAGTAGACTAATACCAGGGGAAATGAGGACAGGATGGATATTACAGTTGTGTGGAAAATAATACAGTTATTGTTGAATTGACAATAACCTGCCAATAAATTTTTAAATTGATGATTAACGCAAGTTTATATACATAATCGGATAAATGGGCATATGCAACTAGCAACTACCACAGAAATACACTCATGATGTAAATAAATTGGTTTACCTATTTAACTATAGCAGGATACCAGATAGAAATAAACGAATAAGATACCTGTTATAGTACGGTAGTTCCTTATTACGGCTTATTACAGCTAGACTTGAAATGTGCAATTAAACTTGGAGAAAATTTGGAAAAGTCACTTCAAAAAGCATGAAAGACTTTTCATCCTCTCGAATACATACGAACACATCTCGTTTTGACATCTGAAGCAGACGCAATTTTTTTTATTTCTTCGTTTTTTTTGTAACCTTGGTTACGGACTATAATACCCCGGCAGGCCCCGGTATGACCGATATGACCTTGGCCGCCCGTAAATCCGTGATAACATAATTTTGCATATTTTATAAACTAATCAGCGATGACGAGGGATTACGGTACTTACTTTCATGACTAACAAGTAAATATATTGTTGACGATTACCTAGACCAATTCAAAATATTCCAAGAAGAAGAAAAATATGAAAAACGGTCCTCGTCCATATTGCGGTTTCTTGAATTCTTCCGGATCAACAGATCAACAGCCGTTTTACCAACTGCGTTCTTTAGGCTCAGCTGGGCTCCAAAGTCCAGTAGTAAAACGACAATCATGTCCAAATCGCCAAGCCAATATCTTTTATCGATTTGTGTTAGAAGGTGAAGAGGTGCGTTTCCATTTTTATCGATAGCGTTGGGGTCGCATCCAGTGTTAAGAAGGAGACGTACGGTAGCGTAGAGATTGACATCAGATGTTGCAACAAAAATCGCTTCGTGCAGCAGGTTTTTTTTCATGTCGGTCGCGCACTTTAGATAAGGTCTCAATGGCAAATTTTTTTAACAACAATGGTGGTAGATTAGAAAGGATCCTTACAAATGGAAGTACGTGGCACAAGACGAGGCAATTAAATCCAATTGCTGATGCTATGAAATATAACGACTTCTTAACTATTTCCAGGCCATCAAATATTGTATAGCATCCCAATGCTTGGAGGAAAAGATCCTCAACCGAACGAAAAACGATTGAATCACGATTTATCTGGATAATCGATGACGTATTCTAAATCCGCTGACGTGTTCCACTCGATGGTTTTTACGTTCTTCAGATTCAATCGACGCTTTTCGATAATTTCTGAATTATCTACTTCCGTTTGACAGTGGAGATGAAGAGCTTTACGCCAATAGTCATAGGCCTTGTCAAATAGAGAAGCATTTTTTGTAGTTTGTAGGATCACTGCTCCGGCCAGTTCTATGGCATCTATTTTCTCCGTTCGGCTGTATTCTTTGCTTTCAAGTAGGAAATCCAACACCTTTATAGGTTGGAAAGACCACGACAAGGACCATTTGCAGCTTCGATGAGAGGTGTAAAGCCACAATTATCTAAGGCTAGTAGATCAGCACCTTTTTCAACGAGGAGTGCGACCTCGAGTGCGACAACTCTCAATCCATCCTCTTGGTAGGAGATGCGATCATTCATGTCAATATTACAAAGGTTAGGTCCACCAGGCCAGTAGTGCAGAACTGTTAGATTGAACATCGAGGACCGTTTCGTCAAGTCCATACTTTGGTTAATGAGTTGAACTATGACATCGACTCTTGTCCAAATAAGAGGATCCATCTGAAATGATTATATTTTTTGAAATGGATGGAAAATGTTAATAATCACAATACACAAATGATAGAGAAAGAGAAGTTGTTGACAAAAATATTTGAAACGTAATAAAAATACCCTAAGCCCTAAGCCGTTCTGATCTACGCGAAAACAAAGTTTCTCAGCGGAAGATGAGTAGAATTGTCAAACAACTAGTAGGGGTAGTTACACTTGATAGGGATTCCCGCGACTTCTGGACGGAAGAAATCATTCCGCGACTTCTGGACGGAAGAAATCATCAAGACGTCGTTAGATCTCCTAGCATCAGTAACTAATTTTCATCACCTCGTCTTGTTCTACTTGCTTCAATTTGTAGAAATCTTATTTAATTTGCCAAAATTCATCTTCAAACACAATTGAAGATTTGGCAGATGTAGAGAGAACGAGGATATCCCATAATATGATGACGCTTATTACTCGACAAAGTAATACAATAATTATTTTTTGTTTTGTTTTTAAGGAAAAGATAACGAACATTTTCCCCATTAGGTGAATCTATTGGCATGGGGACAATAGCCACCCCTCGACCGTTGCTACCCACTTTTCCGACATTTGCTACCCAGACAGTAGCTACCCCGACTGTAGCTACTTTTGTTGCCGACAATTGCTACCCTGACAGTAGCTACCCCGACTGTGGGCTACCTTGGTTTACGACAATAGCTACCCCGACATTAGCTACCCCTCAATATTATAGCAAACGTCGGAAACGAGAGTAGCAACTGTCGAGGGGTGGCTACTGTCAGTTACCCAATCTATCTACAAGAAGGACGACACATTTCATTTCATGAGACGTCTGGACGCTTCATTTGCGGAAGGCTACAGTTGCCATCAAGGTGAGCACCTCGCTCTCTTATTGGTAAATTTGTATTTTAATTGAAAATATTGCGTAGTTTTAAAACATTTCTGTTTAAAACTTGTATAATGTAACAGCCGGTTTCATATTTTTATTTTTGTTGGTCGAATGGTGGAGTTATTGACCTATATAACACCGATTAAACATGTATAGATGGCTCAAAAAAACCCGCAATCGATTGATCTTACATCGATTTGGATGCAACTGTTTTTTTTTTGTGCACACTTAATGAAATCAAATTTGTTCTATATTCTCTTTTTTGCTCGCTGTCCTCTTTTTTCTACAACACTGCCTCTGTTAATGAATTTCAAAATCTTGCCAGTAAAAAAAATTATAGAATTTTAAAAAATTATAAAAAAACTTTCGTCAACGATATTTCATACCCTACAATTTACTTGGATCATGAAAGTAAACTTAATAACACCATAATTTCTGGTTATTTTTTAAATAATAAATGATAAAATGATAAGTAATTTAAAAGAAAGTTAAAGCTTATCTTCTTATTCTGCCCTTTCTATTGTAAATATAGAAAAGATCGAGCATTACAAAGATGCTTCGTTTAGGACTCGGACATGGAGATTTAGGCGGCGGCCAACTCTGGCGGCCAAGCATTGGAGCTGCGGGACACCCTCGTTCAAACATTCGGGACGATCATCAGGAATCGGTATAGGGCAAAGCTCGTCCAAATACAATACATCAGTTTCTTGATCGTCCAATTCATTAGCTCGTTGATCAAATTTTTCCTTTCGTCTGCTCGTCCTTTCTTCCATATTTTTGCGCCAAATATCAGCGGCCGTCTTGCCCTCGCAATTGGCACGATCTAAATGGGCACCGTGATTCACGAGTAGACGACCAACTGCTTTGTACTGCTGATTCAAACTCATGTTGCTGGCCCAAATGCATTTGGGCATCCGTCGAACTCGATCGAACGAAAAACGATTGGATCACGAATTTATCTGGATGTTTGATAACCTTTTCGAGTTCCGCTAATGTATTCCATTCGGTTGTTTTTACGTTCCTCAGATTCAATCGAGGCTTTTCAATAAAACCGGAATCGTCTACTTCCAGTTGACGGCGAAGATGAAGACTTTTGCGCCAATAGTCAAAGGCTTTGGGAAACAGTGAAGCATTTTTAGTAGTTTGGAGTATCCCTGCTCCGGCCAGCTCTATGGCTTCTATTTTTTCAGCTCGGCTGTATTCTTTCCTCTCAAGTAGAAAATCTAAAACCACCAGGTTGGGAAGTTCACCACGATGAGAACCATTCGCAGCTTTGAGGAGAGGTGTAAAACCCCAGCTATTCAAGGCTAGCAGATCAGCATCTTTTTCAATGAGGAGTTTAACGACTCTCAGTTAATCCACTGGATGGGGACTCCAATCATCCCTGGTGATGTTACAACAGTTATGTCCACCAGCCCAGTGGTGCAATACTGTTTCGTTATGGAATGAGGACCGCTTGGTAAAGTCCATTCCTTGGTTTATGAGTTTGGTTACGGCATTGGCATACATCCATTCCTCGACCAAATAGGAGGATTCATCTGAAATAATTTTTTTTTTTTATGCCAAAGAGAACTGTTAAATGTCATAATACTTCGAAAATAAAAGTAAGTTTTGAAACGGTTCGATTTTGTAGAAAAATAGCCTATTACCTCTTTGTTTAGGAAAAAAAGCGACGAGATGGATGGTTTTAAATCTTTCATAGTCTGAATCCCTTATATTGTTGAACTCATCAATCAGCAAGGAGGTTGATTTCGACACAAATACACAGTGTTGGAGGAATCCTTTTAAAAGGCACTATCACAAGAAGCAGCCTCTTACCTATCGAGACTCGGGAATAACTGAACTCGTCACTTTGATATTCCCTCTTGACTCATCTGGTTTCAAAGAAAATACGAAATGGGGGAAGAAACGTTTGAGTGTCGCTTCAATCCAGGGCACCACATATCGGACCTTCATGTATAGAACACTTTCATATGTTTAGGACAGATGCAGCTATATTTTTAATGACTAGGTAAACTGGTAAAGACCATGAAAGCACCTCATATTAAGATATTTACTATTAAGAGATGCTGAAGATAGAGAAGAAGGTAATACGAAGCATTCGGCTTCTTATTATATTAACTATTTCTTAGAATCCATTAGATAAATGCCAAATGTCGTCTATTGGAAATTCAAAGAACTAAGAAGCTAAACATTGCTCTTCACTTTTAGAAGTAAATTTTACACTGACGCAATTTTTAAAATTCGCAGCGTTATTTTTATGCAATTACGAATTTTTATTAACCTTCAATTTAATTTTTGTCGAAAGAGCGATGGATGACGAACTCATACAATGGTACTATTAAATGCTATTTTATAATGTATTCTAAGAGCGCGAATGTAAAATTTTAAAAATGTTGAAGTGAACTGTGAATCTTTAATATTTAGCTTTCAATCATTATCTTATGCCTTAAAACAATTACAATAGGGACAATCGGCGACGCTTGTCATTTATTTATATAAATGGATTCTTAAAAGAGGTAATTAACAGGAAACATCTTAGCAGTAAATCTCCATAGAGTGCTTTTATGACATTTAACTAAAAAAAATTGCTGAATCTATTCAATATACATCTAGCCGCTTCAACTTTCAAATAAAGGGGTTCTTTCGATGATTCAGTTGGGCTCCAAATCCAGCAGCAACGAAAATACAAATTAGTGGAACGAACGTTTTAAAGTTGGTTTGGTTAAGGATGAATCAAAACATCGCGAATCTCTGCAGGCAAGTTCATAGAACCCTCCCACATACCTGCTACGACTATTTTTGCTAAATATTTCATAGGAAAGATTACTTGGGTGTAATTATCGCTTCTAAGAATCCGTTACTGTAGACAAGCGTCGCCTATTGTATTCTAATTGTAAATCGTAAAAAACCTACGTACCGGAAATAAATAATAATGCTTTTCATTTTAAGATTTAAATTTTACATTTTAGCGCACTTAAATGTGCAGCATTGTTTTTGGTACTACACGTAATGACGTTTTTTACACAATTCGCTGAAAAATAACTGCAGGTAGGCCTACGGGAATTATAGTCGTATATATTTGGAAAGTTGTATCAGATATCAATCGCCTTCAGCAGAGGTCCCATGTGAACCTACCAAACTGACTGTGAAACGTTTGTTTCCTCGATCATTTTGGCATTTTGTTGAATCTTGAAGACAGTCGAGTTCCAAACGTTCAAAGTGCGAGTTCAGTTATTCGCCTTTTCAGCATAGAAATAAGAAGATAAAATGCAGTGAGCAAAAAATAAGTAATGCTATAATAAACAGTGTGAAAGTTAATTGCGGCCATTTTCCACTGTTGCTGTGTCGTCAACCTGCTATTAGAACATCAGTTGATTCATGAGTCATATCTGTTCATGGATAGGTATACACAATTACACATGGAACATTCAGTTTCAATATAAATCTCTTCGCTTCATCCTTTAAATATGGGGTATATGTCTCAAAAAATTGTAACTATATTTAGAAAATGTTATCTTCTCTTTCACAAATTGTGTATTTATTGTGATTTTTTACATTTTCTTTTCGTTATAGTTATCGAAATAGTTACCTATTTCAGATGGATGAATTACCCTATTGGATGGTGAATACCCCTATTTGGACCAAGCAGGATAAGTGTCAAGCTGATGCCGTAACTGAACTAATAAACAATGGTATGGATTTAACTCAGCGTGAACCATTTCGGAACAGAACAGTTCTGCACTACTGGGCCGGCAATCGTTATGACGATGATTACAACTCACATCAAATAAAGGATTCACTGGCAGTTGTAAAGCTGCTCGTAGAAAAAGGGGCTGATCTTCTAGCCCTAGATGGTTGGGGATTTACACCTCTTCTTAATGCTGCAGTTGGACGTAATGGTGACTCACCTAACCTGGAAGTTTTAGATTTTCTACTTGAGAGAGAAGAATACAGCCGAGCGGACAAGATCGAAGCCATGGAACTGGCCGGAGCAGTGATTCTCAATCATGAGAAAAATGCATCATTATTTCACAAGGCCTTTGGTTATTGGCGCAAAGCTCTTCATCTCCGTAACATGAAAGTAGACGATTCTGGTTATATTGAAAAGACTCCACTGAATCTGAAGAACGCGCAGATCACCGAATGGAACACATCAGCGGAACTAGAAGACGTAATCGATCATCCTGATAAATTTATGATCCAATCGTTTCTCGTTCGATTGAGGATCTTTTCTACCAAGAATTGGGGCGCTATTGATTATCTGCTCTCGTCTGATCTTCTAGATATTTGTTGGGGGGAACTGCAGAACCGGCTCAGATTTGTCGAACTGTTTGACATCGTTTGGGTCACTTTAGAGACCCTGTTCAGCCGATCGGATCTACGTGAAAATAAAGACGCCCGGTGGAAGATTGGAAGAGTTGTCTATAGACTAATAGATGTACTAACGTTCATTGATAAGAATTCTCCTGACTTCTGGACTGGAGAAATCATCAAGACTTCGTTAGATCTCATAGTATCAGCGACTGAATTTTGTGGCGTCGTCTATTTGGGCTACTTTATTCCATTGGTAAGGATTCTTTCTCATCATCCCCAACGTTTACTGAATAAAGATGCTATGGAGACTTTATCTAAAGTACGCGACCATCGTGGACGAAACCTGCTGGACGAAGCATTTTATGTTGCAACATCTGATGCCAATCTCTACGATACCGTCCGTCTCTTACTTTACGCTGGATGCGACCCCAACGCTGTCGATAGAAATGGAAACGCACTCCTTCACATTGTAGCACAAATCGATCAACGATATTTGAAAGGGGATCTGAATGCAATTGCCGTTTTACTGCTGGATTTTGGAGCCCAACTGAATAGAAAGAACAAAGTTGGTAAAACGGCTGTTGACTTGTTGATCCGGAAGAATGAAAGAAACTATATAATGGAACAGCTAAACATCAGCTGGAATCTTCCTGACTGGTGCACTGAACTTCCGTCATTGACATGCCTGAGCGCCAGAGTAATCCGTTCCAACAGAATCCCGTACTTTGAAGTGCCTTCTACCCTCATTCCAATGATAGAAAAGCATAAAATCCCTCAACAGTAGAATCAACTATTCCCATAATTTCGATTAAATGTTTGATTTAGTTTTATTTTCTTCTTCTTACATATCTTTTTTCTTAAAAAGCTATGAATATGTCGAGGAATACATCGAGTTTTGAATGTTCTCATTCATTATAATTTCAATCTGGTTGAAAGCTAGTTATAAAATTGAATTTAAGAAAAGCATCGGTATAGATATAAAGACACGCTTCTTGATATAAAAGTTGGCGATTAAGCGGGTGCTTTCATGCTTTGTAAATGATTCTGTTGACGTATTTAATGCGGAAATCATCAAGACGACGTTGGATCTCATAACATCAGCTACCCGATCATATGGTATCTATTTGTGCTACATGATTCACCTTTTCAAGATCCTTTCTCACCTACCACAACGGTTACTGAATAAAGGTATGGTGGAGGTGTTATTTAAATTGCGCGACCAACGCGGACGAAACCTGCAGCACAAAGCATGTGTTTCTGCATATTATATTTATGGCAGTAGAGATAGCAATCTCTACGCTACCGTCCGTGTTCTACTCAATGCTGGATGTGATCCATACGCTTTGGACGCAGATGGCAACGCACCTGTTCACTGTCTATCACCTCTCTAACTCAGCGAACGAATACTGAACGATTCGATGACCATCACTGCTAGATTATTGCTGGATTTTGGAGCCGAGCTAAGTCGAAAGAATGCAGATGGGAAAACGGCTGTTTACTTTTGGATTCAGCAGAATGAGAGAAAGCGACGACGTATTGATCACAGCTGGAAGTTACCCGACTGGTGCAGTGAGCTTCCGACATTGACGTCACTGAGTGCTAGAGTTATCCGTTGCAATAGAATTCCATATTTTAAATTGCCTGCTACTCTTATCCCAATGATAGAGAAGCATAAAATAACTACTGACTCAGGTACTTTTTTTGGGTGATAAAGTACCTGAGTCAGTATCATGATGATTCATGATGGTACTGAATTGCAAAAAAAGACCTCCACGCACTTTAAAGTACCAAAATAAAGTACCCGATCTCCACTGTGTAGTTGATTGCTAACCAGTAGCCTACTCTAGAATTATTTATTCTGATAAATTCCTACATCCTTGAATTGGTCTAGTCGATTGAGTTACAATCGAAAGTCAAACTATTATAAGTTGAAGAATATTCGTATTAAAAAGTGACAAGCCGATCATTCTATAGGTATATACCCCGATATCCTTTTCTTGTTTGTTGATTCATTCTTTTAATGTTAAATTATTTTTTTGTAAAACAGTAAAAAATGGAGCAGCTTTGGGACAGTTATAAACAAAAAGCTTTATGTATTTTAGTATGTTTCTGCATTATGTTCGATAGTATTCGAATACTTTCGAATTTACTGACAGCAAGGGCATCAAATAAGAAAGAAAACAAAAACAAGCAAAACTGAATTCGACACCAAATCACAAAGAGACGAATAGTACTATTGAGTTACTTTATGCTTCTCTATCATAGAAATAAGAGTAGCAGGCAGTTGCAAATGGGGGATTCTATTTCGACGGATTACTCTAGCACTCAGTGACGTCAATGTCGGGAGCTCAGTGCACCAGTTCGGTAGCTTCCAGCCAATAACTCCCTGTACCATATTACGGGGGTTTTCCTTCTTCCCGATTAACACGTCAACAGCTGTTTTGCCATCTGCGTTCTTACGACTAAGTTCGGTTCCAAAATCCAGTAGTAAAACGGCACTGATGTTAAGATGACGAAACTTAAATTTCTGATCGAATTGCTGGGCGACATAGTGAAGAGGTGTGTTTCCATCTTCGTCGATAGCATTGGGATCGCATCCAGCGTAAAGTAAGAGACTTACTGTAGAGTAGAGATTGACATCAGGCATAAAAATGTCGAAAACCGCAATGTGCAGTAGGTTTTGTCCGTGTTGGTCGCGCACTTTTGACAAGGTCTCCATAATATCATTATTTAGCAAACATTGTGGTAGATGACGAAGGATCCTTACAAATCGAAACAAGTACCTATATTGAATCAAGGAAGTGAGACCACTTGCTGATATTATGAGATCTAACGATGTCTTGATGGTTTCTGCAGTCAAGATTTCGAAAGAATCTCTAGAACAGCACGAAAATACATCTATTAGGTTATCAAGAGCACTACATATCTTCCTCTGGACATCTCTGTTCGAAAGTAGATCAAAACGGTTGAGTAAAGTCTCTAACATGGCCCAAATAATTTCAATGATCTTGATAAATCTTCGTCAATTCTGCTTAAAGTAGTCATGCAGAATAGCAGAGTCGAAAAGAAAATCAATAGCCCCCCATTTCTTGGAGGAAAAGATTCTCAATCGAACGAGAAATGATTGAATCATGAATTTCTCTGGATCCTCTATGACGTTTTCCAGTTCCGCTGATGTATTCCATTCGGTGGTCTGTACGTTCTTCAGATTCAATCGAGGCTTTTCGATAAAACCCGAACCGTCTACTTCGATTTGACGGCGGAGATGAAGAGCTTTGCGCCAATAGTCAAAGGCTTTGGGAAATAGTGAAGCATTTTTTGTAGTTTGGAGGATTACCGCTCTGGCCAGTTCCATTGCTTCTATTTTTTTCGCTCGGCTGTATTCTTCCCTCTCAAGTAGAAAATCGAGGACCTTCAAGTTGGGAAGTTCGCTAAGATGAGACCCATTGGCAGCGTCAAGGAGATGCGTAAACCCCCAATTATTCAAGACCAGTAGATCGGCACCTTCTTTGAGTTTTACGATCTCCAGTGAATCTCCTGGACGGGAGCTCCAAACATTCCTTTCAATATTACCAAAGTAACTTTCACCAGCCCAGTTGTGCAGCCGTGTTTCGTTATAGAATGGATATCGCCGGATCAAGTCCAATCCTTGGTTCATGAGTTCAGTTATACAGCATCGGCATTACACCTAAAATGATAGATCCATCTTGAAGAATAATTTTTTTTTAACAGAAAGAAAGTGTTAAAAATCACAATAAGCATTTCCTGAAAGAGTAAATAACATTTTTAAACGGTTCAATTTTCAAGAAAAATGGGTAGCCTACTTTTGAAAGGAAATGAAGTAACGAGATGTCTATTAAATCTTGTAGATTCTGAATCCTCTATTATATGATAGAGACTAGAGATATGTTAGCTCATCAATCTTTAGGGGGTCAGCGACACAAATGCACGGTGGAAAAGGCACTGTGACTAGAATCAGCTTCTTACCTATCGAGACTCACGAATAACTGAACTCGAAGAAAATATACGAAATAGCGTTTTGGAGTTGGTGAAGAATGAAAGGACCTTTATACATCCACAACTATATAGATCCAGGTATTTTTACTTAATGTTTCAAGTGAGTAGGTAAAGGTTGTACGGCTGAACCATGAGAGCACCTCCTATTAAGAGATTTACTGTAAATAAATGAAGAAAGAGAAGAAGATAATATGACCTACTACGCTTCTCGCATTAATTATTACTTCTTAGAATCCATTAAATAAATGCCAAGGAAATTCAAAGAACTAGAAAACCAACTAATACTCTTCATTATCAGATTAATATTTTACATTAGTAAACTATTGCACTTTTACAATGCGTGGCATTAACCGGCATCTTGCGATTACGCGTAAGTAACCTTCATTTAATTTTTGAAGAAGGACGGCTAACGATAAGTAGCTTCTATTTCATGAATCTATGCCACAAGTAAAAGACGAGACATTTGTGGTGGCAATTGCTGATCTTTTATTAATGGTCGATTAGCTAGAATCAGCTGCTGTGTAGCAATAACAAAAAGGGCCAGAAATATTATAGCATTTTATAATTATGAACAGGGTGTAAGATATTGTGCATTACGTAGATTATTTGCACGTATATAGAAAATTTCCATCCCAATGTGTTACATCGACTTTGATCGCCCAAAATAATTATCTGCGACACATTAGCGACGCCAAGCGATTATTTATGTCCGTGAGTGTGTTATGTAAAATGTACATATTAATTGCGATGATTAGGTATCAAGACCCATCCTGCAATGTTCCAGAAAAATAAATAAAGGATTGCTGTATCAATATTTTGCCGTTTTGCCATCATTATTATCATTATTTAAATTAAAGTAAAAAAAAAAATACGTTAAATCACGAAGGAACAAATGTGGATTATAATATATGTAGACGACTACTATTCTTGTTCAGATTTCGAACCGAGCTGCCGCTCAATTGCCCCGTACTTTAACGGATCATCATCAGCAAGATGTTGATCGTCGCTCATCGATTAGCTGCCACAATATCTTGCTGCCATTATGCCAACATTATCCATAAATTGATTTAAGGTTTAAGCGGATTCAAGTTCTGTTTAGCCGCGTGAAATGACAAACAATATTAAGCTTTCTAGAAATCTCTAATGCCTTACAATTACAACCGATTACAATAGGCGACGCTTGGCATTTATCTACAGTAATGGATTCGTAGAAGTGGTAATTAAAAGCAAACGTATTTACAGTAAATCTCTTAATAAAGATTGATCTCATGGAATTATACATGCATACAATAATGTTTTTTTCCATTTAGCAAAATAGCTGCATCTATAGGCGTAGGTGTGTGGGATGGTTCTATGAATTTGCTTGCAGCAGAGGTCCGATGTGGTGATTCACCCTTGATTGAACCAACGTTTCCTCCCTATTTGGCGATTTCGTATTTTTGTAGAAACCAGTCGAGTCGATAAAGAAGAGTGACGAGTTCAGTGATTCGCGTGTTCCGATGAATAACTTATGGTTTGTAATCTTATTAGGGACAGTGCCTTGAAAAAGTGTTCATCCTGCACGGTGCATTTTTGTCGTTGACCTGCACCATAGGGTTCAGACTCCGGAAGTCTGAAATTTTATTTCGTCGCCATATTTCTTAAAAAAAGGTATTTTTCTATCTTCTCTTTCACGAAGTATACATAAAGAGTATTTTTTGTGGTTGAAATACTGTCGTTCTATTTGATAGAGAGCTGTTTCAGATGGATCCTTCTATTTGGACGAAGGACGGGTGTGGTGTTGATGCGTTAGCTAAACTAATAAACCAAGGTATGGACTTGACGCAGCGGTGTTCGTTCCTGAACCGCACAATTCTACACTATTGGGCTGCTGGTCATTACCATTGTAAAATTCCAATGGCTGATATCACTTCTCATCAAGAAGATTCACTGGCAGTAGTCAAACTGCTCATTGAAAAAGGTGCTGATCTGCTGGCCCTTGATAGGTGGGGTTTAACGCCTCTTCTAGCAGCTGCGATCGGCCATTATCGTGGCGATCGTCTCAACTTAAAGATCTTGGATTTCCTACTTGAGAGGGAAGAATACAGCCGAATGGAGAAAATAGAAGCCATGAAGCTGGCCGGAGCAGAGATCCTCAAAAATACGAAAAATGCTTCACTATTTCCTAAAGCCTTTGACTATTGGCGGAAAGCTCTTCATCTCCTCCCTCAAATAGAAGTAGACGATTCAGGTTACATCGAAAAGGCTCGATTGAATTTGAAGAACGTACAGACCACCGAATGGAAAACATTAGCAGAACTAGAAGACATCATCGAAAATCCAGATAATTTCCTGATCCAGTCGTTTCTCGTTCGATTGAGGATCTTTTCTTCCAAGAAATGGGGTACTACAAGTTATCTGCTCTGGATTGATCTAATGAATTCCTGTCTCAGTCAACTGCGGCATCAACGGAAATTTGTCGATATTTTTGACATCTTATGGGCCATATTGGAGACTCTGCTCAGCCATTCTGGTGGTAATGAAAAGAAAGACACTCAATGGCTAACCACTAGAGTTGTCGAAGAACTAATCGACGTATTTACGTACCTGAAAATAGATTCTTCCGAAATATTGACAGAAAGAATTATCACGACCTCGTTAGATCTCATAATATCAGCAATTGAGATAAATTGCTTTGTCTTGTGGGACTTGATCCGATTTTTAGCTATCCTTTCTCATCTGCCGCAATTTGTACTGAATAAAGATAGCATGGAGAACTTATCTAAAGTGCGCGACCAACACGGACGAAACCTGCTGCACAAATCAGTTTTAAGTGCAATATCAGATGTTAATAACTACGCTACCGTCCGTCTTCTACTGAACGCTGGATGCGACCCCAATCACGCTATTGATCAAGATGGGAACACACCTCTTCACTTTCTAGCAAAAGTCTACCAACGATATTGGTTTGACGATGATCGTCGGAATACCATTGCCGTTTTACTGCTGGATTTTGGAGCCCAGCGGAGCCTAAAGAACGCCGATGGTAAAACGGCTGTTGACTTGTTGATCCAGAAGAATTTTAGTAACCGTAATTTGGATGAGGACCAGGAAGTGATCGGCTTGAAACTACCGAACTGGTGCACTGAGCTTCCTAGATTGACATGCCTGAGCGCTAGAGTAATCCGCCGCAACAGAATCCCATACTTGGAATTGCCTGCTACCTTTATTCCTATGATAGAGAAACATAAACCAATTCACTAATAATAGCATCGTTGACTCCCTATTGATTTGTTGTCAATAACGATTTCTTCTTTTTTCTCAGTAAAAGATAGTGAATCGATTGGTACGTAATATGAAAATGCAGAAGCATATTTTTTTTATTCTTTCCAATAATTTTGAGGTATTTGAATTTCCGGATACCAGAAAACACTTCTTATTACTTGGATTCATAATTTATTTCGTAATATCATCATCACAACAGCTGATAGTTTGTTGGTTCTATTTTCGCCTTTTTTTTTACCATGTCGTGAATATTTTGATTGAGAACTTATCACATAGTGAAATGTGTAATAAATCTTCTCTTTTTGGCTTGGGAGATAAAAGTTATTTGTTTCATGTTGTACCTTTCAGGATCTTAATGAAGCTGAATCATTCTCTCCTACACTTTTTAAAACAAATTCTTCCTCGCTTAAAATTTCATTATGCGGATGCAATCTAAATGTATTGGATTGTCAGGCTGCTTTTTTCTGCATCTTTTACAAAATGAGCTACGCTTTCTAGGAGAGTGAAAGGGGTTATATATAATAAGGCTATACGAGAATAACAAATAATTATATCAAGGATCCTTTACCTTTTCTCAACAGTACGGTAGGTAGTCTAGAAATATTTCAATCGAGGTGGTTTCTTTTATTTTTTATATTTGAAAATGAATAGACTCAATAAGGTGTAGCCCTTATCGTCTTTTTCTCCTTCTTTTCAGAGAAGAGCAAGGTTTCGTAATTTGTAAAAAAGCGAAGCTGCTATTTGCTTCGATTTGCTGTAAGTTTATGGAACTTAGGGGCCTTTCTAGTTATCTGTATGGTACTGTATTAGTGAGGAGGGTCGATGATGTAGCATAGCTATATATAATGGTGGTTCCTCATTGCCGTTCTATATAATCAAACCATCGATATCTCAATCTTAGTTTATTTATTTATTATTATTTTCTACTAGGTCAAATAATTTGTAGAGATTTTAAGTTTTCGTATAGAAAAAATAAATCCTTCCTAGACGAATCTTCGACATTTGACGAGCGGTGCATTCGTAAACCGTTATCCCGAAGATACAACTAATTCCAGTCCGGTTCAAATTAAAAAAATTAATAATAATATTCAATGACGATGAGTGATTACTTACTTTCATGAATAATAAGTAAATGTATTTTTGACGATTACCTAGACCAATTCAAAATATTCCAAGAAGAGGAAAAAGATGAAACATGATATGCAATCTTAAGTTATTGATTCTTATTTTACTCGTTTCCCCTTTTCGTTTATTTGGTTAAAAAAAATGTAGGTTATATTATTTCCGAGACTCTTATTAAAATTATAGACGAACGTTCACAGTAAGAAGGTATAAAAGAAAAAAACGATTTAAAAAAATGTTGGTGTAAAATTTTGCCTTAATCATTCTAAACGAACTATTACTATCATCTTAATAATTTATTCTTCATTTCATGGTTCTAAAGTGACTACAACGGTACCTACTTATCTTTACCGGCTTTATCTACAAATAGCGAAACCCGAATACTAATTTGTTATTTCCTTCATTCTCATATGTAGGTTCAGGTGACAATTAAAAAATAGTCTGCATCCGCAGTTCGATATAATAAATAACATTTTTAAAAATCTTTGTATTAAAAAAAAATATAGATTTTAGATGGACACTAAAAAATAATTTCTCGTACAACAAAATACAGTAGGGACGACCAGAAAGCACTAATGCGCTTTTTTATGTTGTTCTATTAAAGAAAAAAGAGTAGCAGGCAAATCCAAATGTGGGATTCTATAACGACGAATTACTCTGGCACTCAGTGACACCAATGTCGGGAGCTCAGTGCACCAGTTGGGTAGTTTCTGGCCGATGATTCCCTGGTCCTTGTCCATATTGTGGTTTCTTGAATTCTTACGGATCAACAGGTCAACAGCCGTTTTACCAACTGCGTTCTTTAGGCTCAGCTGGGCTCCAAAGTCCAGAAGTAAAACGGCAATGATATCCAGATCGCCAAACCAATATCTTTTATCGGTTTGTGTTAGAAAGTGAAGAGGTGCGTTTCCATTTATATCGATAGCGTTGGGGTCGCATTCAGCGTTAAGTAGGAGCCGGACGGTAGCGTAGAGATTGGCATCATATGTTCCAATAATAATTGCTTCGTGCAGCAGGTTTTTTCCGTGTTGATCGCGCACTTTGGATAAGGTCTCGATAGCAAATTTATTTAACGACAATTGTGGTTGATTTGAAAGGACCCTTACAAACGGAAGTAAGTGGCACAAGACGAGGCAATTAAATTCAGTTGCTGATGCTATGAAATATAATGACTTCTTTATGATTTCTTCAATCAAGATTTCGGAAGAATCTTTATTAAAGTGCGAAAATACCTGTATTAGCTTTTCGACAACTTCACCAATCTTCCATTGAGCGTCTCTGTTTTCACGTAGATCAGTACGGGTGAGCAGAGTCTCCAAAGTGGCCCAAATAATGTCAAAAATCTCGAAATATCGAAGCTGTAGTTGCAGTTCCCAGCAATAATCTTCCAGAAAGGACAAAATCTGAATATTCGTAGCGCCCCAACTCTTCGATGAAATGATCCTCAAACGAACGAAAAACGATTGAATCAATAATTTGTCGGGATGCTCGATGATGTATCATTCCAATTCCATTGATGAGTTCCATTCGATGGTTTTTACGTTCTTTAGATTCAATCGAGGCTTTTCGATAATACCTGAATTATCTACTTCGATTTGACGGTGGAGATGACGAGCTTTGCGCCAATACTCACAGGCATTGGGAAATAGTGAAGCATTTTTGTTTTGTTTGGAGGATCACTGCTCCGGCCAGCTCCATAGCTTCGATTTTTTCCTCTCGATTGTATTCTTCTCTTTCGAGTAGAAAATCCAACACCTTCAGGTTGGGAAGACCACGATAAGGACCATTCGCAGCTGCGAGAATAAGCGTAAAACCCCAATTATTGACAACTAGCAGATCAGCACCTTTTTCAATGAGCAGTTTGACGACTCTCAATGAATCTTCTTGGTAGAAGATGCGATCATTCGTGTTGGCAACATTACAAAAGTTAAGTCCACCAGCCCAGTAGTGGAGAATTGTTAGATTGAACATCGAGAAGGCCAATCGCCACTTCATAGAACACTCGCATAGTCCCATGGTACCTACGACTATCGATGCAGCTATTTTTACTAAACGTTTCAAAAGAAAAAAGAAGGGAATGTTTATTGATTGTATACCAGGAGAGCACTTCTTGTGGTTTACATTTTCTAAATTTTACATTTAGAAAATATTATCTTCTTCAAACAGTATATTGTTATTCTTTTTTCTTGGTTATTTTAGATTGATCCTCCTATTTGGGCGAAGAATGATCGCCTGAGTGACAGAGTAATCCGTTGCAACCGACTTCCATATTTGGAATCGCCTGCTACTCTTATCGACTTTTATCTCAGTGATAGAGAACCACAAACTGACTCAATAAAAGCACCACTCTTCCCTTTGATAAGATGTCAGATTTTGTTTTGTTTTCTTCTTCTTTACTCTTGTGCGCACTGTCGGTAAAGTCGAAAGATATAAAAATCAAGGGGTGGGCTATACAGTAATAAAAAAGCACGCAGAAAACTGAAATACAAATAATTTTGCAAATACTGTATGTTCTTATTTTTAATACTTTTTCTCTTCCTGGGGTACAAAAACTACTTAGAACTGTACTTAGAACCGTTTTCGTTCCATTTGCACCGATTCGATTCACCTTAGCCTATCGAAGCGACTCTCGAACGTTTCCCCCCAATTTTTGCATTTTTTTGTTAATCTTTAAATCAGTCGAGTTCTAAACGCAAAAATTGCGAGTTCGCTTATTCATATCTGTTTCAGGAAAATCATCATCGACCTGCTATTAAAACATCTTTTTGATGACTGAGTCATATCTGAAGAATACATACAGAAAATGCAGTTTGTTTACACATATCATTGCTTCATCTTTTGAAACAAGTACGTTTAAAATATTCTAACCATTAAGAAAATGCTACCGGTATCCTCTCTTTCACTAATTTTGTCGGTACAAGCGTGAGTAATTGATCCAGCGGGAACCGTTTCAGAATGGAGCAGCGTTCTGCGCTACAGCAATTGGATTACATTGCGTCGATTTTCCCCGATTGATTCAACTTGTTGACATTTTTTCAAATTACCTTTTATAAACTGCTTTGTACCTGGTTGTACCTTTTTGGTCAATGAATCTTCATTTTAACAATGATGCGCATGTAGGTCCTAATGTAGAGTTTAAAAAAAATGCTTTAAAATTTAAGGACGTATTCAGTCAGATAATTCTCTCGCGTTTTGTCACATAGCAGGCGATATTACGTTTATCAAATAGATTCTTAGAATGCGTAGGGCTTTTCATCTTCATATATTTATTTCCTTCAACTTAAAAACTTAAGCTTAACACATAAGACAAGTAAATTCACCAAGATGTCCACTTTACAGTCTAAACAATTTTAATTCTAGCAAACAATGAAATAATTTGAATTACACGTACATGCAGATAAAAAAAAAAAAAACTTTCACCGATTTCTATAGAAACAAGGGTTTCGTATTTCGCAGAAAACATCTGCAGGTATATAAGTAGAAGTTCTTTCAATCGCCTTCAGCAGCCAGAAAAGAGCCGATGATGTGGTGATTCGCCATAAATCATAATAACGGACCGACTCCTAAACGTTTCTTCGCAATCTTGTAGGCCTATTCTCTTTGAAACTTGAAACCAGTCGAGGCTGGAACTTGCTAAGAGTGAGTTTACATATTTTTTGTTTTCATAAGTTAGTAGTGACAGAGCCTTATAAGAAAGTTTCCATCTAAGTGTGTGTCTTATCTCATCTATCATAGATGAGAAAAGAGCTCGAAGTATAGAATTTTTCTAATGAATTGTAAAAAACTATAATTTATAATATAGGAGGTGCGCAATGCTTCATATTTTCTTTTCCTCTCTCTTCATCCCTTAACAGTAAATATCGTCTTAATTGGTTCTCTCATGACTCACGGTATAGTTTTTACTCATTTTATACATTTAGTAAAAAAATAGTTGTATCAACGTATAGGCTACAGTAGGGATGTTATATAGAAGAATATCTGATATAGTAAATTCACCCGACATTGAACCGACTAAAAAACATTTGTTCCCTACATCCCCATTTCGTACTTTCATTGAAGACAGTTGAGTCGCGAGTTCAGCAGATATTCGCGAGTCTCGACGATACAGCTAATTTGCTGCTTGCCTGCTTTTTGATAGTGTCTTGTTAAATGCGTCCATCCTCCACTGTGCATTTGTGTCGTCGACCAGATCGACCTCCAAATAAAAACATCTGATTTATGAGTTAATATATCTCTGTACTTATAGCAGGACTTAGACTCTGGCAGTTTAAATATCTACCTCGTCGCATTATTTCCACACACACACACAAAAAGAGGTCGGCTATTTTTCTAAGAATTAGAACCGTTTTAAAAACTCATATTTTCTTTCACAACTTATATATATTCGTTGTAATTTAAAAATAGGTATGGATCCTCCTATTTGGATGGAGGTTGGCTATGATGCCGATGCCATAACTAAACTCATAAACCAAGGTATGGACTTGACCCAGCGGGAACCATTCTTCAATAAAACAGTTCTGCACCATTGGGCTGGTGGACATTACTTTCCTAATAATACCATGGATGATGGCATCTCGTCCTACCAAGCAGATTCACTGGAAGTAGTCAAACTCCTCATTGAAAAAGGTGCTGATATGCTAGCTTTGGATAATTGGGATTTTACACCTCTTCTCGTTGCTGCAAATGGTCCTTTTCGGAGTGATCTTCCAAACCTAAAGGTGTTAGATTTTCTACTTGAGAGGGAAGAATACAGTCGTGCAGAAAAAATAGAAGCCATGGAGCTGGCCGGAGCAGTGATCCTCAAAAATACAAAAAATGCTCCACTATTTCACAAAGGGTTCGACTATTGGCGCAAAACTTTTCATCTCCGCAGTCTAATGGAAGTAGACGATTCAGGTTTTATCGAAAAACCTCGATTGAATCTTAAAATCACACGTATTACCGAATGGGACACCTCAGCGGAATTAGAAGACGTCATCGAGCGTCCAGATAAATTCGCAATCCAATCGTTTCTCGTTCGATTGAGAATCTTTTCCTCGAAGAAATGGGGTGCTATAAATTCTCTGTTTGAATCTGCTTTTCGGGTTAAATTTTTATGGCATCATTGGAATCAAGTATATACATTTGTTGAGACTATTGACATTTTATTAGTCATCTTGGAGACTCTGCTCATCCATTCTGATCTAACAACTGACGACGCACAGTGGAAGATAATCAGAGTTGTCGGGAACCTAATAGATGTGTTTACGTTCCTTGATAGGGTTTTTCCCGACTTCTGGACTGAGGAAATCATCACAACGTCGTTAAATCTCATAGTATCAGCAACTGAAAGTAATTGTCCCGTCTTGTGCTACTTGATTCGAATTGTAAGAATCCTATCTCATCTGCCGCAATATTTGCTGACAAAAGATACCATGGAGACCTTATCTAAAGTGCGGGACCAACGCGGACATAATCTGCTGCACAAAGCCATAAATAATTATGCTGCTTTAATTGATCTTGAGTCGATCCGTCTCCTACTTATCGCTGGATGTGATCCAAATGCTATTGATGAATATGGAAACTCACCTCTTCACTTTCTTGCAAAACTCGACGAGCGATATTACTTCCACCATCTAGACATCATTGCTGATTTACTTCTTGATTTTGGAGCCCAGCCAAGCCTGAAGAACGCAGATGGTAAAACGGCTGTTGACTTGTGGATCAAGGAGACAGAGAGACATCGTTATTACAATGAAAAACTACCAATCTGGTGCACTGAGCTTCCGACATTGACGTGCCTGAGTGGTAGAGTAATCCGTCGTTACAGAATTCCGTATTTAAAATTACCTAATTCTCTTATTTCCTTCATAGAAAAACATAAAATAACTCAATAGTCTTCTATTATTTGAGATTTGATGACAAATTTAGTGTTTTTTTCTTCTTCTTGTATTTTCTAGCTGTCAGCAATTGGATGGTTTCCGAATCAAAGACTTCGATCATAATGAAGAAACAGAAATACAAAGATTTTTTTTACTATATCTGATTTTTGGTCAATAAATCTTCCAACCAATAAGTTGCACTAGCTGGAGCAGAATAGTTCGTATTGTACATCTACCATACCGTGCTAGTTCATCATTTTACCATCTCAAGAATAACTCGCATTTTTTAGACTTTAATCTAATTCAAAATGCAGTTCAGACAAATAATTACACCAAGTGATGTCCATTCAACATGTCTAAACAGTTAAATCTTAAAAGACTTAGGGCTATAGCATCCTTTGTATAACAAAAAGAGAGAAAGAAGCTTCCCATCTATTTTCTTTAAACATATATAAATAAATTACACACGCGACCTTTTCAATCAAGCAAACACAGTTTATATTCAGAGTTAGATAAATGCAGCGATTCATAAAACGCGATTCAAAAAGCGCCAATGTAAAATTTAAATCATAAACTGAAAAATATTATTTGGCTCTCGAATTATCTTATGCTTTCTTATAGAGGACACTTGGTTTTTATCAACAATAGGAAAAGCGCAGGGCTTCTCATTATCTTTTTCTCTCGCTTGATCTCTTATTAGCATTAAATCTTACAAAGTGCTGCTCTTATTGTATCTACTTAATATATAGGTATAGGTCTTCTCTATTCTTCCGATCAATCGGTTTCTACGAATTTACCTGCGGCAGATCCGATATAGTTATTTACCCTTAACGATCCCAAAACGTTTGTTCCTCTCTTTGAATTTTCATTGAAAACTGTTGAGTCGAGAGAGAAGGGTAACGAGCTATTCAGTTATTTGCGAGACTCAACAATCAACATAGGTAAGAAGCTGCTTCTTGTTGTTCCTCTTGTGTCGTCGACCACCTCGACCAGCTAATAAAAGCATCTGATTGATCAGTTAATGTTTTCTACAACAAGAACTACAAGAGGATTCAGACAGTTGAAGTATCTGTCTCGTCGCTTTATTTCCTAAAAAAAAAAGGTAGGCTATTTTCTAAAAATAGTAATAAACGCTTTTAAATTTTACATTTGCTCTCACAACCCTTATACGTTAAATTATGACTTTCAGATATGAATTCTCCTGTTTGGACGGAGGTTGGGTGTGCCGATGCCATAATAGAACTAATCAACCAAGGTATGAGCTAGACGCGGCGGTCCTTATACTTCAACGAAACAGTTCTCCACTACTGGGCGGGTGGACATTAATTTTAGAATATTGCCATGATTGATGGCATCTCCAACCAAGATGATTCACTGAGAGTCGTCAAACTTCTGATAAAAAAAGGTGCTGATCTGCTAGCCTTGGATAATTGGGATTTTACACCTCTCCTCGTTGCTGCAAATGGTCCTCATCGTGGTGATCTTCCCAACTTGAAGGTGTTAGATTTTCTACTTGAGAGGGAAGAATACAGTCGTGTAGAAAAAATAGAAGCCATGGAGCTGGCCGGAGCAGTGATCCTCAAAAATGTAAAAAATGCTTCCCTATTTCACAAAGCCTTTGACTATTGGCGCAAAACTGTTCATCTCCGCCGTCAAATGGAAGCAGACCATTCAGGTTTTATCGAAAAGCCTCAGTTGAATTTGAAGAACGTACAAACAACCGAATAGAACACCTTAGCAGAACTAGAAGACGTAATCGAAGAGAAAGATACATTCGTGATTCAATCGTTTCTTGTTCGGTTGAGGATGTTTTCCTCAAAGGGATGGAGCGCTACAAATTCACTGTTCGGATCTGACATTCTGGATTTCTTTATCCTGAAACTGCAGCAGCAGCTTAGATTAGTCGAGATTTTTTACATCATTTGGGCCATGTTGGAGACTCTACTCGTCAGCCGTTCTGATCTACGTAATAATGAAGACGCTCAGTGTAAGATGGGTAGAGTTGTACAAAAACTAATATATGTACTTACGTGCCTTGAAAAAGAATCACCTAACTGCTGGACTGCTGAGGTAATCATCACGACGTCGTTAGATCTCATAGCATCAGCAACTGAATTTCATTTCCCCATCTTGCGCTCCTTGGTTCCATTTGCAAAGATCCTTTCCCATCTGAAAAAAAACCATCTTAATGAATAAGAATAAAGATCCTTTCGAGGCTTTATCTAAAGTAGGCCTACGTTACTCAGGCGGAGAAAACCTGTTGCACAAGGCAATTCGTGGTGCAATAAATAATGCGAATAATCTCTACACTACCGTCCGTCTCTTACTTTACACCGGATGCGACCCCAACGCTATCGACTTAGATGGAAACGCACCTCTCCACTTTCTAGCTCGAATAATCAACGAACAATATTGGTAATGGTGATTTTAACACTATTGCCGTTTTACTCCTTGATTTTGGAGCCCAACTGAGTCGAAAGAACGCAGATGGCAAAACAGCGGTTGACTTGTTGATCTGGAAGAATGAAAGGTACCGCAATATGGACGCGGGCCTTCCGGACTGGTTTATTAGTGAGCTTCCTAGATTGACGTGCCTGAGCGCCAGAGTAATCCGTCGCAAGAGAATTCCACATTTTTAATTGCTTGCTAGTCTTATCAAAATGATAGACAAGCATAAAAGTATTGAATAACTTACCGCAATATATAAAACCGAAAATGTGTCATGTAAACGGTATCGTGAATGTTTTGGTTCAGAATCTATCGCGCGAAATCCATAAATATGATCAACAAATAAATTACGCACAACCTTTCCAATCATCAAGCAATCACAATTTATATTTTTATATGTTAGATAGATGCAGTACTTAATCGCGAAAATCGATAGTATTGCCAAAAATTTTAAGAGGCCATCAGATTCGAAACCATAGCTGTGCTGAAACTGAAGGGCATCTGGGCGACGAATGATACTTTCTTTGCCACAGCAGGGCTTAATAATAACTTACCAGCCTATCTATGCTTAGAAAATGTATAAAAATGTTTTACGTAAATTATGTATGCACTGGATATATGTATCCAGTTCCTTTCCTCACGCTGCCCACTTCTCCTGGTTCTATCAAAACAACAATATTTTCTTCACGTTCACAGAAGTAAACAGTTCATAGAATAAAGAGTACCGTACTCAATCCCTCAAAGATGCCGATGTTTCAATTCAACTACTATAGTACTATACTTAAACTACTAGGCCAATTCAAAATCCAAAATAAACCCCCACTTTTTTCGTCCTTCGGAAATTATTAGCATAAAACTTTAAAGGGAAATATTGCTACACAGTACACACAATTAGAAACAAAACCATATATGCCAAATGCAGGACAATTCTATTTTAGGTTATCTCGGAAATTGACGTTTATTTAGACCAAATTAATCAATCTAGTGGAAAGAGGAATAATGAAAGATAATTTATATAATTATATAATAGTATATAATATTATATAATCATATTTTGCTTTGATAGATCCCGTCAGCGCCCGCAACAAAAAATATATAAATAAATAAAAAAATAAAAATTAACGATTCTTATCCGATAGGTTCGCTCAATCAAAATATTCACAAGGTACCGTTCACGAATAATTTTGTAAAGAACCAAAAAAATAGCTATTACGAACAAATAAGTGTTACGAACGAATAGATATTATTTCGACTATATCACTGTCCCTTGAATAGATAGTCGGTTTGGTAGGATAAAATAGTCACATCGGTCCTCTATGCTGCAGCCGAATTGATCGAACCCTATTGTTATCTACGACTATCTGCATTAATAATAATACCTACAGTTGTCTGTGAAACACAAAACCGTTGTTTTAAAAGAAGAAATAGGGATTTTTTTTCGTTATACTAATAAGAGTGGAAGACTCACACTCTACTGCCGTACTGCAAGAATCAATCGATCACTAGAGATATTCTGTGTGGCAGTTATTTTTTGTTTGTTTTACAATCCTATTGCATCGTACATTCGTATAGGCTACTGCTTTTTGAAATTGACAAGTGTAAGTTATCGTCAACTTACTACGCTAAGTAACCTAGCTTACCGCCAAACCAATGTAATTACAATACATGCGATTCTTAGCACCTATACTTCGTTGGTGTTTTTAAAATAAATTCTAACGAAACTATTCAATTGGATTTATATTATGATGAATTAAAAACAATTTAAAAACATTTGTATTCATATATCATTGTGTGAGAAGAAGAAGAAATAAAAACTAAATTTGACATTTTATCAAAAAGGAAAGAGTTATTGTTCTATGGTTCAATATTTTTATGCTTTTCTATCATCGGGATAAGATTAGCAGGTAATCTCAAATATGGAATTCTGTTGCCACGGATTAGTCTTGCGCTCAGGCACGTCAATCTAGGAAGTTCACTACACCAGTCGGCGACTGGATCCCATCGATAGCGGATGAATCCCTGTTCCGGGTCCTCATTTCGGTTCCTTTGATTCTTCCGGATCAACAAGTCAACAGCTGTTTTGCCATCTGCATTCTTTTGGCTCAGTTGGGCCCCAAAATCCAGCAGTAAAACAGCAATGAGGTTCAGATCACTAACACAATATCGTTCGTCGATTTGTATAAGAAAGTGAAGAGGTGTGTTCCCATTTGTATCTTTAGCGTTGGGGTCGCATCCAGCATAAAGTAGGAGACGAGTGATAGCGTAGATATTTGCATGAGATGACGCAACACGAATTGCTTCGTGCAGAAGGTTTCGTCCGTGTTTGTCGCGCACTTTAGATAAGGGCTCGATAGCATCCGTATTCAGTAACCTTCGTGGCAGATGAGAAAGGTTCCTTACTATTCGAATCAAGTTGCATGTGACGAGTTCGTAATATTCAGTTGCCGATGCTATGAGATCTAATGACGACTTGATCATTTCTTTAATCCAGATTTCCGAACAATTCTTACTGAGGCGCAAAAATACGCCTGTTAGTTTTTCGACAATTCTATCTATCATCTTCTGGGCGTCTTTGTTTTCACGTAGATCAAGACGGCTGAGAAGAGTGGCCAACATGGCCCAGATGATGTAAAAGATCTCGACCGATTTATAATGATGCTGCAGTTCCCTGAAACAATAATCCAGTAGGTCAGACGAGATCACAAAATCTATAGCGTCCCAACTCTTGGAGGATAAGATCCTCAACCGGACGAGATACGATTGCATCACAAATTTGTCGGGATGACTGATGACGTCTTCTAGCTCTGCTGATGTATTCCTTTCGGTGATGTGTACATTCTTCAGATTCAACCGTGGTTTTTCGATAAAACTGGATCCTTCACTATTCATTTGACGGAGCTCAAGAGCTTTGCGCCAATAGTCAAAGGCTTTGGGAAATAGTGAAGCATTTTTCCTATATTGGAGAATCACTGCTCCGACCAGTTCCAAGGCTTCTATTTTCTCTGCTCGGCTGTATTCGTCCCTTTCAAGTAGAAAGTCAAACACCTTTAAATTGGGAAGACCACGATGAGGACCACTTGCAGCTTCGATGAGAGGCGTAAAACCCCAGTTATCCAGGGCTAGAAGATTAGCACCTTTGTTAACGAGGAGTTTGACGACACTCAGTGAACCTTCTTGATAGGAGATAGAATGATCCTTTGCAAAATTGCAGAAGTTAATTCCACCAGCCCAGTAGTGTAGAACTGTTTTGTTGAAGAATGAGGTCCGCTGCGTCAAGTCCATACCCTTGTTGATTAGTTTAGTTATGACATCATCGGCATTACACCCATCCCTCGCCCAAATAGGAGTTTTCATCTGAAATAATTATTTTTCAAAACAGAAGAAAAAGGTTTAAAATACGACAATATACACACATAGGGAAAGAGAATATAAAGATAACTTTTTTTTCCAAAAATTACCTTTTAAAAAAATATACTGTAATGAGTAATGACTATATGGGTATACAGAATCTGAATTCGTTTTTTTTTTATCGTAGAGATATGACTCACATATCAAATGTTTTATTAGCACACGAATCCTTTTACAAAGCACTGTCACAATAAGAGGTGGCTACTTAAAATCGGAACTCGCGCGTTAACTTGACGTCGTCACTCCTCTCACTCGACTCGACTGGTTTCAAAGAAAATACGAAATAGGGAACAAACGTTTTAGAGTCGGTTTGGTCGATAAGGGTCAATCTTCAACACTCCCATGGTACTTCTAGATGAAGCTTTTCTAATAAACGTTTAAAAAGAGCCCTTTTTAAAAATAAATATATATTTGTTGAATGCTTCTTAGAATCCATGAGATAAATGCCAAGCGTCATACATTGGAAATTCAAAAAACTGCATGAAGCTTAATAATAATGCTCTTTATTTGAAGATTTAAATTTTACTTACTTGAGTTTACGATTATACTTGAGATTACGATGTCATTAACCCAGTTATTCGCACTACCGTTGCCTAAGTTATTCGCGCCTCTCGATAGGTACTAAAGCTTTTTTGATAGTGTCTTGTTGCAGGTGTTCGTCGGCCTACACTTTGTATGTATTTGTTCCGTCGGAATTTTTAAAAGAGTCTGCAAAGAAGAGTCACAAGAAGTACCCTAACTGAACTTGATACCGTTATGATAATGGTTTCTCAGAAATCTTAATTAATAGAATTTGTTATCGTCTACTTTTGCTTAATCTCTTAACAGGAAATCTTGATGAGTCGATTGTTCTCCATTGCGTCAAAACGTTTGTCATTTTGCCCTTTTCACATCTTCTTTGAAAGCAGTTGAGTCGAGAGAAAAGAGTGACGGGTTCAGTTATTCGTTCCTCATCTTAAAACCGGTAGGTAAGAAAGCTTCTTGGGACAATTGGCCTTTTTTAAAGTATATTTCGAGGGGTTGTCGACTCCCTCCAAAGGGTGTACGAGAATTCTCGAATTTCGATGGAATTCTCGAATTTTTTTGAATTTTTCTGAATTTTTTCGGGCTCTTATGGAAATTCCTGTAGGAATTTTTGCATAGAATTCCAGGGTGTACGAGAATTTTTTGAGTCGAAAACCCCTCGGTATATTTACCCTCCACTGTTATTTGTGCTGTCGATCTGCTAATTTAAAAAATTGTTTCTGAGTTATATCTTTAAAATATTGAGTATTCAAATTTGGCAAGATTATAATCTTAGGTATCTATCTCATCGCTTAATTTCTGTAAAAAAGAAGTCCCCATACTATTTAAAATATATATAAGTTTGAACTTTGAGCCGGTTTATAACTTATTATCTTTTCTTTCAAAACCTATACATAATTGCATATAGTGATTGTTAACAAGAGTTATGATTTCAGGTATGGAACGACTTATTTGGACAGAGGCTGAGTGTGATGCCGATGCCGTAATCAAACTCATAAACCAAGGTATGGACTTGACTCAGCGGGCACCATTCTTCAACGAAACAGTTCTGCACTACTGGGCTGGTGTACTTTACTTTAGTAAATCTCCCACGAATGATGATATCTCCTACCAAGAAGATTCACTGAGAGTCGTCAAACTACTTATTGAAAAAGGTGCTGACCTGCTAGCCTTGGATGATCGGGGTTTTACGCCTCTCCTCGTTGCTGCAAATCGACCTTATTGTGGTCTTTCCATCAATTTAAAGGTGTTGGACTTTCTACTTGCAAGGAAAGAATACAGCCGAGCAGAGAAAATAGAAGCCATGGAACTCGTCGGAGCAGTGATCCTCCAAGACAACAAAAATGCCTCCCTATTTCACATAGCCTTTGACTATTGGCGCAAATCTCTTCATCTCCGCAGTCAGATGGAAGAAGATGATTCAGGTTTTATCGGAAAACCTCGGCTGAATCTGAAGAACGTACAAACCATCGAATGGAACACATCAGCAGAACTAGAAGACGTCATCGAACATCCTGATAAATTCATTATCCAGTCGTTTTTCGTTCGATTAAGGATCTTTTCCTCCAAGAAAGGGGCCGTTATTGGATTTCAGTTCGGGTGTTATACTCTGGATGATGTTATCCGGGAACTGCTACATCAGCTTAGATTTGTCGAAATTTTTGATACCATTTGGGCCATGTTGGGGACTCAGCTCAGCCGTCCTGATCTACGAGAAAACGAAAGTGCTCAATGGAAAATCGGTGACGTTGTAGAAAAATTAATAGAAGTATTTACGAGCCTTGATAGGAATTTCCCCGATTTCGTCCGGACTAAGGAAATCATTACGACGTCTTTAGATCTCTTAGCATCAGCAGCTAAATTTGATTTACCTGTTTTGGGCAACTTGATTCGATTTGTTAGGATCCTTTCTCATCTACCACAATTGTTGCTGGATAAATCTATGGAGGCGACGTTATCCAAAGCGTGCGACCGACGCGGACGAAGCCTGTTGCACCAAGCAATCTATGATGGAACATCTGATGCCAATCTCCACGCCACCGTTCGTCTTCTACTTAACGCTAAATGCGACCCCAACGCTATCGACGAATTTGGAGACACTCCTCTTCACTATTTAGCACGTATCGACGAACAATATTTTTTTGACGATCGTATAAATACTGTTGCCGTTTTACTGCTGGATTTTGGAGCCAAGCTGAGTCAAAAAAACAAAGCTGGAAAAACGGCTGTTGACTGGTTGATCTGGAAGAATGATAGAAATCGTATTATGGACGAGGACCAGGGAACCATCGGCTGGAAACTTCCCGATTGGCACACTGAGCTTCCGACATTGACGACACTGAGTGCCAGAGTAATCCGTTGCAAGAGAATCCCATACCAGGCATTACCTGCAAGTCTTATCACGATGATAGAGAAGCATAAACTACAGTAACTCATTGATAGCAACGTTTGCTCTACATTGATTTGTTGTCAAAGTTTGTATTCTTATCACTTCTTTCATAGTCGAATGTAATCGAATCAATTAGTAATATGATATGCAGCAGGGCATGGTGAAATACATTTTTTTCAAGTTCCTTCCATCAAATTTGAATTATTTTTTCAATGTAAGTTTTCGTATATCAGAAAAATAATTTACTTTGATATTGATTTATTGGTTCTTTTTCCGCGTTTTCCCATTTCGTCATGAACGGCCGGGAATATTTTGGTTCAGGACGTCATAGTTCTTCTCTTTTTAGCTTGGGATTTAGATTATTCTTTTTTTTTTTTTTACCTTTTTTGTCTATAAATCTTTCACTTGATAGTGATGCGCATTTCAGTGCTAATTTAATGTTTGCAGTTAAGGGAATTATTCTGCTTGATTGGTTTCTTTATTATTAGGCTATTTATTACAACTATACTGCCCCAAAGTCCGAACAATGAAAAAGATTTACTAATAAGATTTTTTTTTCAGCGTACCGTACTAATCAAATTTTTCTTCCATTCAGTTCGTTTTTCATTCTAGCTCTAAAGCTAAAAATTACCATTACATAGATCAATTGAACAACTTTTTTTGGATAATGAGGAATAATGAAAGATGGTGTATAAAGATGATTAATCTCAATCACTTTTCTTTCGATGTCCCGTCAGCCCCCGCAAAAAAAAGAGATTATTCTTATCCGATAGGTTTGCTAAATTTGAATATTTACTATCAGGTACTGTTCACGACAAATACGGAAAAGGACCAAAGAATAGCTGTTACGAACGAGTGAATATTATTTCGGCTTCACTGTTACTTGAATAGAGTCGAGGGCAAATATTTCAATTATGAAAATCTGCTGCGACGGAGGACTCTTGCGCTCAGGCACGTCAATCTAGGAAGCCCTCCCAATAACCATGAGATATGTTTCAATACTATAACTGAAGTAGGCCTAGTTGTTACACAATATCGAAGCCCCTGTGGGTGACCCTTAAATGACTACTGTTTTCAAGAATTCTAGGCTAAGTAGTCAGATTAAATGAAATTCACGGAAAGTTAAAGGAAGACTATATTATCTGTCTCATTATAATAATAAAAGGAATGAAGAATAATCTTAAATATTGATTGATGCTCTACTTTACAGCTAATATCAAAGATTCAACTTAATGCCAACAACCTTGATCGAATTGGCATATAATGTCGAGGAGACTCTTTGAAACATCACACTTGTCATTCACCTAAGAGTCTAGCAAGAAGTATTTTCCTGAGCAATAAAAAAAATCTTTGAAAAATGACTACAAGGTAAACTTACTCATTCATTGCTTTCTTTGTTTTACCAATATTTTTAATGTTTTACTAATGTTATTTCATTTTGACAGAACTGTTATCGTCGTCTTGGTTGCGTCACTCGTGAGTAGTCAAGGAGCATCTATTTATTCTCCCCTCGAAGATCAGTTCGAAGACCGCCAATTTCTCGGTTTTCATTATGGTTTCGTACCATTAGTGCGCTGCTCTCAAGATTACTTAGCCACCCCACCAGCTGCTCCCTATGCAACAGTGCCCTTAGCCAGTCAATCGCCCATCAATATCAACCCAGAAATAGTGGTTCCCGCACCTGAAATGGCTGCCCTGACTTTTACGAACTATGGGACTGAATACCCACAGAAATTCAGTTTGGAATCCACAGATGACGATTTAACAGTAGTGATGCGGTTTCAGGCGAATGAAAGAAATTATCCTTTCCCATCATTTACCTACGGGAGGTTGAACCACACCTTCATCCTTGAAAAGACTCATTACCATTTAGGACACGACGAGTTTCACAAGGTCTACTACAACTCGAAATACGACAACTTTGACGAAGCCACGAAGCATCGAGACGGGATCGCTGTCCTCTTCGTCTTCGTGAAGATTCCATTCAAGCAAGACAATGATCCTTTCCGGTTTGCCAATAAAATCTTTCATCCGGAGTGTATAAATGTTACGTTCCTTAGTAAACCATTATCATTAGAAGACCTTCTTCCGAACGAGGCGGACAACTTGAACCACTACTTTGGATCTCTTACGGCGCCTCATTTCAATGAGGTTGTTACCTGGACCTTCTTGGAAAATCATATTGCTCTGTTTCTGAACGGCAGCACATGAACAAGTTCCGTGCTTCTTCGATGAGGAAGGACGTCTTAAATAAGATAATTTGTAACCCTTTGTAATCTCTTTATGACCGACTCTTTATGACCGACCATATACCTTCGGAATATGATATCATTTTCTTCATGCAAATGTTAGAACAATAAAATCGCAAAAATAAAATCAATTTTATTTTGAATATATTTTTTAAATTGAATATGACTGGAAAGCAGTAAATTGTAGTTGTAAATTAATAGGATGTATTAGAGAAAAAAAAACTAAACAGAAACTAAACTCGGTTTCGATAAAATAAACTTCAAAGTTGGGCGGTGGCGACGCGCTCAATCTGCCATGATATTGTGAAAATTATTTATTGGGGTAAGCAATTATTATCCTCTTTACTAACGATTCAGTTCAGATTTCTACCCAATTGAGCGGCAACGACATCCGCGCCAGTGCCGTACCAGCCAGCTGTGTCCGCCCCAGCTTATCCTTCGGCGAGTGTCCCATCAGAACCGGTGGCAGCAGCAACTAATTCTTATAATAACTACTACCTCGACCTGGATGAAGATGACGAAGCCAGATGGAATGTCCGACCCGATTGGTGCCGCGCAACTCGTTCGTTGTCTTGCTTGAGTGCCATGGTGATTATTTCTAATGAGGTGCCTTACTCGGTCGTAGGGAACGAGGGATGCGTTAAGATTTAATGTTTCTCCTGATGTGATGAATTTATTTCACAATAAATTTTTGACTTTTTTTTTTCTTTTACAAAGTTTTCTGCTTACGATTGCTGAGCGATAAACCCTGTTTAATACCTGAACACACAGGTGAAATACACAGAAACTTAACTCATATCAATAATTTTCATGGAAAAAGGAGTGGTTAATTAAATTTTTTTTTAGAACGAGTAGTTAACTAAAGAGTAGTTGAACTAAAGCATAGAACTCTTTGAGGGCTTGCTTATCCGCGTTGCTTACTGTTCATCTTATGGGCTGGTAATTTATATGTGAAGAAAATATAGCTAGGATAGTTTTTTAAATACAACCAGGAAAGAGGGGCAACAAAAGAAAAGAAACCGATTGCAGCTGCGGTGTGTGATGTTAAGCGTTATTTTTTGCTGATCTTTTAGAATTAAACGCACACAGCGAGTTATAGGTTTTTAACTGATGTATGTCTGGAATATTGACACGTTAGGCCATATGTTATACGCATGGAATTTTTTGTTTTCATACAATTTGTCCCATCGTCTTTTAAAGAAGTAAGTCTCTTAAAGAATATTATCTCGTATATTCCATGTTTGACGCGCACTTTAGATAAGGACTCGATAGCTTTTGTATTTGGTAACCTTTAATAGTAGATGAGAAAGGTTCCTAACCAAACGGATTAATAAGTTGCACGTGACGAGTTCATGTTAAGATGCCGTAATAACTATGAGATCATCTCGCAGTGAACCTTCTTGGTAGGAGATACAACGATCCTTGGCAAATTTACAGAAGTGAATTCTACCAGCCGTGTAGTGGAGAACTGTTTCGTTGAAGTAGGAAATCCGCTGCGTCAAGTCCATACCTTGGTTTATTAGTGCTATTACGGCATTGGCATCACACCCATTCTTCGTCCAAACAGGACAATCTATCTAAAATAATTTTCCGATCATTATCCTTCCCTCTTAAAAAAATTGAGCGAAGGTTAAAGACGCGTAATCGCAAGAACCGGTTAATGCTGAGCATTAAAGTGCACTAAGTAATGTAAAATGTAAATCTGAAAATGAAGAGTATTATTTAGCTTTCTAGTTCTTTGATTTTCTTGTTATTTATCTAATGGATACTAAGAAGCAATAATTAATAGGAGAAGCGCAGAGCTTCGTATTAGCTTCTTCTCGCTCTTCATCTCTCAAAAGTAAATCTCTTAATACAGTAGGAGGTATACTCTCGTGGTCATTATAAACTACTCATGTAAAACATTTGTAGAATTAGCTGCATCTATAGTCTTAGATATGCTACATGAAGGCGTGTTCTATATATAATGAAGGTTCGATCATTCGATGTAGTGGTTCCCCCTTGACTGAACGTCTGAATCGACTCTGTCTCAAACTAGTTTTCAGTTGATTCGAGAGAGTTATTGAGTCTCAATAGTTAAAAAGCTGCAGCACTCTTGTGATAGTGCATTTTAAAAGGTATTTTAAACCACTGTCTATATTTTGTCGTCGACCTGCTAGTGTTTGGTGAGTTATTGTACCTACACAATAATATAGAGAATTCAGACTCGAAAAGTCTTAATATTTATCTTGCCGATTTATTTCCTTAAAAAAGAGCTGGGAAATCGAACCGTTTAAAAACTTTATTTTCTTTTCAAGGTACTGCATATTGTGATTTTTAAGATTATCTTTTTGCATGAAAAACAATTATTACTTCAGATGGATTCACCTATTTGGATGAAGGTTGGGTGTGATGCCGAGTGTATAACTAAACTAATCAACAAAGGTATGGACTTGACACAGCGGTCCTCATTCTTCAACGAAACAGTTCTCCACTACTGGGCTGGAGGACTTAACTTTAGTAATGTTGCTGTTAATGATGGCGTCTCCTACCAAGAAGATTTACTGAGAGTCGTCAAACTACTCATTGAAAAAGGTGCTGATCTACTAGCCTTGGATAATTGGGGCTTTACGCCACTCCTCCAAGCAGCGAATGGCGGTTCTTATCGTGGTGATCTTCCAAACCTGGCGGTGCTAAATTTTCTACTTAAAAGGGAAGAATACAGCCGAGCGGACAAAATCGAAGCTATGGAACTCGCCGGAGCAGTGATCCTCCAAAATACGAAACATGCTTCACTATTTCATATCGCCTTTGACTATTGGCGGAAAGCTCTTCAGCTCCGTCATATGGAAGTGGAAGGCTCCGGTTTTATCGAAAAGCCTCAATTAAATCTGAAGAACATACAGACCACCGAATGGAATACATCAGCGGAACTAGAAGACATAATCGAACATCCAGATAAATTTGTGATCCAATCGTTTCTCGTTCGATTGAGGATCTGTTTTTCAAAGAAATGGGGTGCTATGAATATTTTTATCTTGTATCTCTTGGATGATTATTTTTGGGAACCTCATCAGCATCAGTTAAGTTTTCTCGAAATTTTTGACATTATTTGGGCCCTGTTAGAGACACTTTTCCGTCGTTCTGATCTACGTGAAAACAAAGCCGTCCAGTGGAAGATGCGTAGTATTTTCGAAAAACTAATACAGGTGTTTTCGTGCCTTACAAAGGATTCTTCTGAAATCCAGATTGATGGAATCATCAAGAAGTCGTTTTATTTCATAGCATCAGCTACGGAATTTTGCCCCATATTTAGCTACTTGGTTCCATTTGTAAGGATCCTTTCTAAACTACCACAATTGTTGCTGAATAAATGTACCTTGGAGATGTTATCTAAAGTGCGCGATCAACATGGACGAAACCTGCTGCACGAAGCGATTTTTGGTGCTACATTAGATGACGATCTCTACGCTACCGTCCGTTTCCTACTTTACGCTGGATGTCATCCCAACGTTATCGATAAAAATGGATACACATCTCTTCACTGTCTATCACATCTCAATCAACAATATTTTAAAGGTGACCTGAATACTATTGCCGTTTTACTGCTTGATTTTGGAGCCCAACTGAGTCGAAAGAACGTTTATGGTAAAACGGCTGTTGACTTGTTGATCCGGAACATGAAACAAGAGATCATCGGCTGGAAGCTACCCGACTGGTGCACTGAACTTTCGACATTAACGTGCCTGAGCGCCAGAGTAATCCGTCGCAACCGAATTCCGTACTTGGAATTACCTGCTACTCTCATCCCCATGATAGAAAAGCATAAAATCACCAAACAATAGAACAATTCTTTCCTTTTCGATAACATGTCAAGTACTTTTCTTCTTATATAATTTTTAAGTTATATGTATTGTATGACTACAACGAATTTTGAAATGTCCTCATTCATCATAATAAAATCTGGTTGAATGTTGGTTTGAAAACTGATCCTAGTGAAAAAAAAACCAACGAAGTAGGAAGTAGAATTGCGGTTATTGGTATAATATGGATTTGGCGCAAGGTTACTTAAGTTAGTTAAAGCTAGTTAAATTAAATCTACACATTTCGCTATTATCGACTAACACAACAAACTGTTGGCGGTGAATTAATACATAAAGACCAAAAATTTCACCGCCCCAAACCGGCCGAGATGGCAAATGCCCCAGCCTGATGATATTTGATTACCTCCTTGAGAAGGACAACTACAGCTAAGCGGAGAAAATAGAAGCCATGGAACTGGCCGGCGCTATCATCCTCAGCAATAAAAAAAGTGCTTCGCAATGCCGCAAAGCCTTTAACTTTGTCGCAAAGCTCTGACAACTCCGTCAAAGGGATGCAGGAGAATTCGGTCTTATCCAGAAAATATTATCAAATCTGAAGAGCGTACGAACCATCTTATTAATCACTTCAGCAGAACTGAAACACGTAATCGAGTAACCAGAGACATACGAGATTCATTTCTCGTCCGAATATTGAGGATCATTTCCTTAAAAAAATTGGAAAGCACTTCAGTCACTTCTTTGGTTTTTTCTTCCAAATAAATTTTTCAATTAAATATGGGAACAGAGTACATGCGTCGAGATTTTCGACATCATTTGGGCTATGTTAGAGACACTCTGCAGTTTGAATCCTCGCGAAAACCCCGATATTGAATGGATAGTAGGTCGAGTTATCGTTAAACGAGGGATTCTCCCGAGTTCTGTGGAAAATCTTTATATGGTATCGATTTGTACTACTGGATTGAACTTTTAAAGATCCTTTCTCTTTTGCCACACCCGTTACTGAATAAGGGAACAATCGAGCCCAAATAAATTGCGTGACCAACGAAGGGTACGAAACCTTCTGCACAAAGCATGTATTTCTGGAGCACTTATACATCGTAATCGAGATGGAAATCTTTTCGCTGCCCTCCGCATCCTACTAAATGATGTATGCGATCCCAATAACGCTATCGATGTATAAATGGGAACGTTCCTCTTCCTCGACGAACGGATGCTGAACGATTCCTTAACCATCAATGCTAGGTTATTGCTGGATTTTTAAATCGAGCTCAGTCGAAAGAATGCCGATGGGAAAACAGCTCTTTTTATTTTTGGATTCAGCAGAATGGGAGAAAGCGGCAACGTAGTGATGACGAACACCGAGAAATCATCGACTGGAAGCCACCAGACTGGTGCTGTAAGTTACCAACATTGACGTCCTTGTGTACCAGAGTTATCCGTCGATACCACGTTTGGTATTGCCTGCTAATCTTAAAATCCAATCATAGAGAAGCATAAAATAGCTTAATCGGTGCTGTTCTCCCCTTTTTGATTTGGTGTCAAATTAACTAATTAAGTTAACAAATTAAGTAATTCGAGTTTTTATTTCTGATTTCTTTTTGTGGTTATTGTCAATAAATTCGAAAGATGATTAAATGTAGCCAAATTAATATGTTAGAAAAAAGGTTAAATACGTACAAAGAACTTTGGTATTTTCAAAAACTAATTTGGGTGTTAATAATTAGGTCTTCTTACTTTCTTATTCCAGACAAAATATTACCGCATAGTTTTTTTAAGTTGGATTCATTAAAAGAAGTGGAGTGCCATTTATTATCTTCTACTCTCGGTTGATCTCTTAACATTAAATCTCAATAAGTGTTTGTTCCTCATTGCCAAAACGTTTGTTCCCCATTTCGTATTTTCTTTGATAAGTTGGGACTAGAGAAAAGAGTGACGGTTGCAGTTATTCGCACCTCTAAAATAGATAAAAAAGATACTTGTGACAATCGCCTTGTTAAAAGTGTTCACCCTCGCCTGTTATTAGTGCTCTCGATTATTCTTCTTAACACGTTTGATTGATGAGTTATTACTCCTTATTACATTATTGAGTAGGCCTATTTAAGTTTCAGCATATCCATCTCATTGCTTATTTACTTCTAAAAAAAGGGAGTTTCCTATAAATTTATGAATTTGAGCCGGTTTAAAACTTAATATTTTCTTTCACAACCTATACATAGTTACCTATAATGATTGTTAACAAGTGTTATGGTTTAAGGTATGGAACCTCCTATTTGGAAAGTGGCTGGGTGTGATGCCAATGCCATAACTAAACTCATCAACCAAGGTGTAGACTTGACCCAGCGGGAACCATTCTTCAACGAAACAGTTCTGCACTATACTGGGCTGGTAAACTATACTTTACTAAATTTCTCATGATGAAGGTTGGGTATGATACTGATTGTATAAAACTAAACTTATATTAAAACTAAAGGTATGAACTTGACGCAGCGGTCCTCATACTATAACGAAACAGTTCTGCACTATTGGACTGGAGGACCTAACTTTAGTAATGTAGTAATCTCCTACCAAGAAGATTTACTGAGAGTCGTCAAACTGCTCATTGAAAAAGCAGGTGCTGATCTGCTAGCCTTGGATAATCGGGGTTTTACACCTCTTCTCAAAACTGCAAATGGATCTTATCATTATCCACCCAACCTGGAGGTGTTGCATTTTCTACTTGACAGGAAAGAATACAGCCGAGCGGAGAAAATAGAAGCCATGGAGCTGGCCGGAGCAGTTATCCTCGAAAATAAGAAACATACTTCCCTATTTCGCGTAGCCTTTGATTATTGGCGCAAAGCTCTTCATCTTCGCAGCCCAAAAGAAGTAGACGATTCAGGTTTCATCGAAAAGCCTCGATTGAATCTGAATAACGTACAAACAACCGAATGGAACACAAAAGCGGAACTAGAAGACGTCATCGGTCATCCAGATAAATTCATTATCCAATCCTTTTTCGTTCGATTGAGGATCTTTTCTTCCAAGAAATGGGGCGCTATTAATGTTCTAGTCGGGTCTGCTATTCTGGATCCCTTTTTAAATCAATTTTCTGGTAGATCTGCTGAGGTTTTTGACATTCTTTGGGCCATGTTGGAGACTCTACTGAGCCGCCCTGATCTACGAGAAAACGAATGTGCTCAATGGAAAATCGGTGAAGTTGTAAAAAAGTTAATCGAAGTATATACGCGCCTTGATGGGGATTTTCCAGACTTCTGGACTGAGGAAATCATTACGACGTCGTTAGATCTCATAGTATCAGCAGCTGAATTTAATTGCCCTATTTTGGGCCACTTGGTTCCATTTGTAAAGATCCTTTCTCATCTACCACAACTGTTGCAGAATAAATTTATGGAGACGACGTTATTCAAAATGCGCGACCAACGCGGACGAAACCTACTGCACGAAGCAATCGTTAAGGGAAGATGTGATGCCAATCTCCACACTACAGTTCGTCTTCTACTTAACGCTGGATGCGACCCCAACGCTATCGACGAATATGGAAACGCTCCTCTTCACTTTTTAGCAGATATCGTCCAACGATATTGGGTTGATGAGCGTGTGAATACTGTTGCCGTTTTACTGCTCGATTTTGGAGCCCAACTGAATCGAAAAAACAGAGCTGGAAAAACGGCTGTTGACTTGTTGATCCAGAAGAATGAAAGTATTCTTATTAAGAACGAGTACCACGGAATCATCGGCTGGAAGCTCCCCGATTGGTACACTGAACTTCCGACATTGACGACACTGAGCGCCAGAGTAATCCAAAGCAACCGACTTCCATACTTGAAATTGCTTCCTAATCTTATCTCTTTGATAGAGAAGCATAAAGTAACGCAATAATATAGCACGTACCATTATTTCCTTCTTTGAGAAGTTTTCAAATTTAGTTTTCTTCGTTTTCTTGTGCGCATTGTCATCCGATTCGAAAGTTTAAAATACACAGATGTCGCATAAATGTAAAGGATAAAAAAAATGTTCATATGTTTGATATTGTAGTTTACAAAACCGAAGTACTAAGAATCGCGTTTGCTCCACTCTCCAAATGTCGAATGCGTCCAAATTGTGAGTTTTGTTTGCCTGGTTATGCATACTTGCTCGCTCATAGCCAAATTTTTAAACAATGATTTAAACGCAAGAATAATGGGTTCCCCTATAATGTGACTAAGTTAAAGTTTACTAAATTAAATTTACAGTTGCCTATAAATTTAAACTTTTCGCTTTCTACTATTAAAGATTAGTGTGTGCGGTGAGATAATAGGTATAGAGACAAGAAAATTTAGATCGACTCAACATTCCTAATAATGATGGGATCCGTAGTGAAATAAAAACCAAATGGCCAAAAAAAAACTTATCCCTTTTTTTTCTTTTGAAACAATAGTTTAGTATTTCGCAAAAAAAGCTGTATTTATTATAATCGTAAATATGAGGGAGGGTTGTATTAATTTTCTGCAGTAAATGAGGGCCGATGTTAGACTTAACGTTTTATTATCCAATTTGGAATTTTATATTTATATATATATATGTTTTTGAACTTTGTCACTTCATCTTGTAACAGAATATGTTTCTATAAATGTAAACCATTAATTAGAGAAGGTCGTCTCCTCATAAATTGCTTTAAAGACCAAGTCCATGTGACCATATTGAACATTTTTTTTCTTTTGGGTGAAAATAAATTATAGACTTCAGTAACCTATGAATAAATTCTTTTTTTTTTTCTAAACACAGTGTACAGAGGTAACTGTTCCAACGGATTTTTATTTAGCGTACAGAAGGAGTGTACAATCAATGCACAACAATGCAACCAATGCAAATCGTACTCGGTTTTAAAAAATATCCTAGCCCTTCCTTAATCAGACTCGAGGTCAGCTTCCTTACGTGACGCCAGGAAGATTGCGATCGACTTCAGCGCAGCAGCTTTACCCTCACGCTCCGAAGGCTCTTCACTCATAGTCCACGATTCGAAACCTTCTTCGGAAACGACGTCACCGTCGTATAGAGTCTCAAAGATCCCTTGAATAAGACCTGGATGTTAAAAAAAAATCATATTTTTATTGGAGTTTTTTAACAGTTGTGTAGAGATTACCTTTAGGGTGCTGTCGTTGCGTGACCAGCCTTTGAACGGCGAAAAGGAGCTGCAGCTCCCGATCAGCTTCATCTTCGACAAATCGCCGTAAGACCTCGGAATAGTCTTTCAGCAGAGCCCTGTTCAGTTTGCTGTCAGCACCGGTTCCTAAGAGAAAAGTTAAAGATTTTGACAATTCCACCAAAACAAGTGAGAAAGATTCCTACCGTCGATGCAACTCTCCATAATAGCGGTGGCCAAGGCACGAATGAAAGAGGAACTCCCAATTTCCAACGATTTGTTCTGCGAATTGGAAAACTCTTGAGTAAATTAAAGTTTTAGTAATACTTCTGATGAGATCCTACCAACTGTATCCAGTCACTGACTTCTTCCGTGGAACGTTTCGTTCCCTTCAGAAATTGCTCCAAACAGCGTTGAAATTCGGAATACAACATGGCAGAGACTGTCAAAGTAAATAAGGGTTTAACAAGAAGCCACAATGTAATCAGGCGGGAAAAAGTCTAGACCTTCCAAAAATAATTTCCCTGGAATGATACAACATTTAAAAAATCACAGCTAAAAGTTATATTACCTTTGAAGCGATAATCATAAAAAAAAAACTTGTCACTTGTTTACAAATAAAAACGGAGGACAGTTGTTAATGCGGATGAAAGGACTGTAACTCAGGGGCGATTAACTTCTGTATTATTATTCTCAAGATGATAGATGTGGATGTAAACGATATGATTCCTACAGTTACAAAATAGAGATGATTAGAATAGGGACTAGGCGCACAAAAGTGGGATGTATAATACCTTCAGAGTGTACACAATTGGGCAAACTCGTCGGGCAATCAAAAGAGGGTACAACCACACTCACTGGGCACACTAATTGTACCTATACATGAGAGAAAGATTAGGAAAATGGAAGCACGTAGAGACTTGCAAGGTAATATACCAGTAGGAGAGAACTTGCTCTCGGTATCTCAACAAGTACTACAGAATATGGAAGGCTACTACACACAACCTGGGGATCATAAATCACAAATATATAAGACTCTAGAAAGTAAATATATAAGTAGAAATACAATGAGATATACCACAGGTGTGACCAAGAAAGACGTGAGACAGCTAGACCAAATCTCTGACAGCTATCTAGTGCTGCAGCTAGGCTATACAGAAATACAAAACTATTAGAAAGGGCTGGGGAATCGACACAACAAGAGAATTATGCAAATACCTTTCTAAAAGCACTGAAATCGTAAGGCCGGAAATAATGAAACACAAACTAGAGGAATGCTAGACTCGAAGGCGTCGCTCTGCCCACGCAACTCGGGTAGCAACTTGAGCAAAACGAAATAATAGGGCTAATCAGTAACTCATCAAAGAGAGAGAAGACAAAACAAAGGAAACAAATGAATGACGGGGAGCACCAAAGGGCGGGAAATCAAATAAATAGTTCGGCTGCTATTCCGCCGGAACATCCTCCCCCGAGGCCGTAGTGACCGGGACGGGGCGCTCGGACTCTTCTTTCGGGTGCAGCAGGCAGAGTCGGTGAATCGGTCGAAGGTAGTCGCCGCGGTCGGTGCTGACGCGTACGACCCGGACCAGGCCGTCAGTGCCAGGAAAGGTCTCGATCACGCGTCCCATCTCCCATTTTCCTCGCTTCAGATTGGGATCGATGACGAGAACGACGTCTCCAATGGCGAAATTGCGCTGCTTGCTGCTCCACTTAGCTCTTGTAGCTTGAGACTGTAAATAACGGGTCTTCCAAAGGTCCCAGAATAAGTTGATGAATCTCTGCGAGTAACGATACGCCTGGCGAGGGTGTACTCCTTCAAAGTCACCGATGGGAACGTCAGCGGTAGAGGGCTTGTTCATGAAGTCATTTGGAGTAAGAGGGCGATAGTCATCAGGGTCGCTGCTGACGTAAGTGAGTGGACGCGCATTCAAAAGTCCCGCGACTTCGTAGAGGACGGTGCGCATGATCTCATCGGTTGGCAGGCGTCCTTGAAGTCCTTCTACTTCTAGGGCGCGGTAGAGCGCCTTCTTTGTGGAGCGTACCAAGCTCTCGTGAGCACCGCCGAAATGAGGTGCAGAAGGAGGTTGAAACTTCCAGTTGATGCCTTTCTCCGTGGTGAAATCTTGAAGATCTTTTGACTGGTTCAGCTGCTGGACGGCTTCGGTGAGCTCTCTTTCAGCACCGATAAAGTTGGTACCATTATCTGAGTGGACCGTGACTGGCTTACGATGACAGCTGATGAACCGACGGAGAACTAAAAGAAAGTCATCCGTGGATAAGGATTGAGAGAGGTCCAAGTAGACGGCGCGAGTTACTAGGCATGTAAAAAGCGCTCCGTACCGCTTGATGGTCTTGTTCCGACCATAACCGATCTCTAGTGGTCCAAAGTAATCGACAGCTGTGTGAGTGAAAGGTGGGGTGCAGTAGTCGAGTCGCTCTGCCGGTAGCTCCCCCATCAACTGCACAGCTGGCTTTGCGGTTTCCTTCTGGCATTGGATGCACTCACGACGGATTTTCTTCACCGCTTCGCGGCCTCGGATGATCCAAAAGTGCTGTTGAATATGGCTGAGAAGAAATTCAGTTCCGGCGTGATGGAGATGCTGGTGGAAGGCGATGATAATCTTCTTCGTAAGTGGGTGCTTGGGCGGCAGAAAAACCGGATGAAGGTTGTCGTAGGGCAAGCTGGCCTTTCCAATACGTCCTCCTAGGCGTAATAATCCATCCGCGCCAACTTGAGGTGTAAGCGAGAGGAGAGAGGATGAATATCGCACCGGTTTTCCATCCTTCAAGCGGGTGATATCGTCCGCAAATGACTCTTCTTGGCACTGTAAGATAAGAGCGATAAAGTCTGGTTCGAGTCGAGTAAGACTGGTAATCTGAGCAGGATCAATTGTGACTGTGGTCCAGTCAAACTCCTTAGCAATGTGAAGAACAGCAGCGCTGCGACTCTCATCCGGAACGGTCATCCACGGGAGATCCTTGGGCCAATCCTTCTCTTGGAGCTTAAGAAAGTCTGGACCATACTTGTACGACGATGGGATCTCTTCATCAGGTTCTAGCAGTGAACGAGTTGCTGCGTCGCTGCAATTCAATTTTCCAGGAACGAATCTCCACTCAGAAGTGTCAGTGAGAGTTTGAATCTCTCCGATGCGATGACTGACGAAGGGCTTGTAGTAAGATGATGAAGCGCGAACCCAGTTGCGCACGCAGCTGCTGTCCGTCCAATACTTCTTTTGGATTCCAGGTCGGTCAATGGCTGTCACAGCAAAGGTGGCAAGACGTGAACCGAGAAGAGCAGCATTCAACTCAAGTTTAGCCACTGAGATGGTCTTCTTGGGCGCCAACTTTGTCTTGCCAATAACAAAGCGGACTTCAATCCGTCCGTTTGTATAAAGATGACGTAGGTAGACTGAAGCAGCAAAAGCTTCTTCTGAAGCATCTGAAAATGTATGTAGCTCTGTAGAGATGATGGCTTCTTCATCTGGGAAGATACAACGAGGGATGCTAAAGTTGCTGAGACGTCGGAGAGCGTCGAACCATAAGTTCCACCAGATGCGATCCTCTTCGGTCACGTCATCATGCCACTGTAGACCTCGGATGCTCAATTCACGAATCTTGATCTTGGCTTTAACGACAAGTGGAGCAACAAGACCAAGGGGATCATAGACGCCGGCTACTTTGCTGACTAGACCGACTCTAGTATAAGCGATGTCCTCAATGGCTCCAACTGCGAACGTCAATACATCTTCTTCTGGTCGCCAATAGACGCCGAGGACCTTGGCTTCTGCGCTCTCTGATCCTAATGGGCAGCTTGGAGCTGAGGCATCGGCTTGGCTATCGGGCTTAGTAGCCATCATCCTGTTGAACTCGGGATGGTTTGAGACCCAGGAACGGAGATGAAATTCACCGGAAGAGAGGATCTCTTTCACATCTTTAGCGCGCTGAACGGCCTCAACAACAGTCCGGGCAGAATCCAAATAGTCATCAACATAGAGGTTGTTGCGGATGGCTGCAGCTGCTTCCGGCTTCTCCTTTCCTGCATCATCAGCTGCACGATGCGTAGTAGCGATGGCTATATAAGGCGAGCAACAGTCACCGAAAGTGAGACGATCCATCTGACAAACGTCAACAGTGGTTGATCCCTTTTCTTGCCACAAGAAACGGTGTAATTTGGCATCTTCGGGATAGAGGCGTATCTGACAGAACATAGCTTCAATGTCAGAAGAAAAGGCGACGTTTCCTAGGCGAAACTTGATCAAGACTCCAGGCAGTTGGTTCTGCAACTTGGGGCCGGCTAGTAGACCGTCGTTGAGGCATTTTCCTCGGTATCGAGCAGCAGAGTCAAAGACGACGCGAAGCTTCTTCTTATTGGAGCCGTAGATGGTCTTCTTATAGACACCATGATGAGGGAGATAGAAGGACGGTCCAGTAGCAGCTTCCTCCTTCGTCAACTTCCGAGCGTATCCTTTTTCAAAATACTTCTGCATAGTAGACCGATACTCTTCCTCGAACTCGGGGTCTTTCTCGAACCGCTTGTGTAGCCCGCGTAAGCGATGCTCGGCGAGCTGCATATTCTCTGGTAATGAGGGCTCTCCTTCCTTCCAGGCCAGCCGGACACGATATCCTCCACCAGGTAGCTTCTCCGTGCTCTCCTCTACTGACTTGATGGCACGATTGTCCTCGATAGAGCGTCCATCACCAGCAAACTCAGTTCCAAACGACTCGGTGTTGCAGAAGCGACGAAACTCTTCATCCAAATCGGCGAAGGGTTGAATAGAGCTGAAGATGGTGTGAGTGCGAGCGGTAGACTTCTTGTGGCCGACACCAATGACACCTCTTGCTATCCATCCGAGGTCGGTACGTGCCGCAACTGGCTCGTTGACTGAACCGACTCGAGACTCTAGAGCGGCCATCTTCCTGGCGTAGTCACAGCCCAAGAGTATGTCGATGGTCCCGCCGCTCCCCCGTAAAGGTAAATCAGAAAGATGACTCCACTTATGCTTCAGCTGACTCCAATCCGTAAATGGAACCGCGTTGGCTACGTGCGGAACGGAGTATCCGCGTAGCTCTACTTTATTGCCGTCAGGATCCAATATGGTGATGATGACTGCTTCAGAGTGGTAGCGAGACTGGATGCCACCAACTCCACTGATGTTCAGCATACACTTGCTTCCAGTAACTCCAAGTCGACGGAGAAAAGCTTCTCGTATCAAAGTGATGTCGCTGCACTCGTCGTACATGAGATTCGACTCAATGATTCTTTCATCGGTTGCAACTGCATCAATGTTGAGGACACCAACTGCTACTTTCTTGGTCGACTTGTTGAAAGAGCACGACGCAGTAGAACCTTTCACTTCTTTAGTAAAAGTAGGGGCAGGTGAAGAACTCGAGTCATGGAGGAGAAGATGATGCTTGAACTTGCAGTCCTTGTCCCCACATCCTTTTCCAGTGGCGCAGGTTCTAGTAGAGTGACCTGACTGAAGGCATAGATAGCATAGCCGGTGACGAGTGACGAACTCGAGGCGGTCGAGTTGCTTCATCTCCTTGAAAGATTTGCACTCGGGAAGCAGATGTCCGGCTTTCTCGCACTTGAAGCAGAAGTTGGCTGGTCGCTTGGGTGGAGCTTTGTGCTCTGACGGGACTCTAGCTGGTACCCTGACGACAGGATCGTCGTTCTCCTTTTCTACTTCACTGCTGGTCTTATGAGCTCTTCCTTGTTGCTGCTGCTGACGAGGTTTTCCCCTCTGAATGTTGCCACGATCCTGCGCAGCAGCGAGAGTAATGGGATTGAGGTAACCGGAGGCACGATCACACAACCAGGAACCAAATTGGTTTAAAGAGTAGAGAGGATCTTCTGGGCGATGAGTGCTGGTCCAGGCGATGCAGTCGACTGGTTCAAGCTTTAGGCAGATCTTCCCAATAATATCTTCGGTGCAGACACCGGTGAGTCGATTCAGGTCAAAGAGATGTGTCCGAATCTTCTCTGCGTATCGCTTGAATGAAGCTGGGTCTCCTTTACTGTAGTCGAGCTTGTCCAGCGCTTGCTTGTGCGCTTCTCGCATGACATCACGGCGACCGAAGGCCTGTTTGAGACGGCGTAGAGCTTCCTTGTAGGCGTCCTCACCTCCGCCGAGGCCATAGACTAGATCGCGGGCGTCACCTTTCAGCTTGCGCAGCAGGATCGCCAGCTTCTCTCCCGTTGTAAGACCCGATTGGTGGACGAGGACGTAAAATAAGTCCGACCAACGGAACCAATCCATCGCACGTCCGCTAAACTCTTCCATCTCGGACTGTACTGAAGAGCGTATGCGTCTCGACCAACCGGAAGAGTCTTCTCTGCCATCAATGTAAGTATCGATCCACTCATCTGGAGCGGGATCGTGATGAACAGCAGCGACCGTAGATGGGCGTAGAGGCCGAGGAGCAGCTAATACAAAGGGAGCAGCAGCAGGATCCATATGGTGCGGGTGTCTGCCCACAACAGGTCCATAGTGTAGCGGTGGTGCCGGTGGACGGCTGAAAGTTGATGGAAAGACGGGCGTGAAGGAAGGCGTCCCTGTTGCGTGGTGAGACGGGTGTGAGTACTCCTCTTTGAAGTATGGCGGTCCCGGAGGATCGTGAACATGGTAGCTGTGGCCAGGATGAACCAGTGCAGCGCTGGTCGGGACGTGCCAATCATGACGAGGTTCTTCTTCATAGGACAAGTGGCTGAGTGAAGGACCGAAATGTGACATGGATATAGGCGGAGCAGAAGAAGGTCGCACGGGTTGATGATGGACCGGAGGAGACCCAACTGGGACGCCAATGACTGATGAGGGCCGGTAACGATAGTGGCGATGCTCTTCCTCTTCTTGTGTGCGCTGCCAATCCGATACTTTCTCCATATAAGTTGAGGCGGGTCCTTGGCGACCGTAAGATGAATGCTCTTCCTTATAAAGGGATCGATGATGAGACTCTGTATCCACTTGCATCGCATTCACCCGTCGTGGACTTTGATAGGAAGAAGAAGAGCGTTCCGTCTCGTCGGAACTTGAGCACACAGAGCGTGTAGTGAATGACCGAGCTGGGCTGAGTTGGAGCTCTCTGAGAGCATCAGCGGCAGCATCAGCAGCATGCCGAGTCTCTGCTGCCCGTCGCTCTAGGACGTCCAATTGCTGAAGGCGCTGCTGCTGTTGACGGTGACTCTGAGCGCGAGAAGTGACGCTGATCGCAGCTTCATCATTCCAGAGGTGGAAGTACTGGTCCACACTGGCCTTGGTCTCCTCTACCAAGATAAAGAGCTCTCTCTGCTGCCGTCGCTCCTTCTTCATAGTGTCTCCGTCAACTGTATCGATCAGCTCGGCAGTTACTTTATCAGCTTCAGCGAGGGCGTCTGTAGCTCGGCCGAGTAGACCTTTCAGAAGGACTGGTGTAGAACCACGCTTAATGTGGTCGTACACAGAGGCAACTTCATCCTGGACGCTGTGGCGAAGTGAGTCAAGCTTCCTTCTCTGCAACGCACTAGGGGAGCCGAGACGAGCGAGAGCTGCATCCACATCAGGAAATGAAGTGCTAGAGCTGGGAGCCCTGGGTGGCTCTTCTCTCTTCTTGTTTTTGTTTCGACCCATGGCTAGAGATATTGAAGTGAAGGTCCAGGCATCCGGCTCGACGGACCAAAATGTTAATGCGGATGAAAGGACTGTAACTCAGGGTCGATTAACTTCTGTATTATTATTCTCAAGATGATAGATGTGGATGTAAACGATATGATTCCTACAGTTACAAAATAGAGATGATTAGAATAGGGACTAGGCGCACAAAAGTGGGATGTATAATACCTTCAGAGTGTACACAATTGGGCAAACTCGTCGGGCAATCAAAAGAGGGTACAACCACACTCACTGGGCACACTAATTGTACCTATACATGAGAGAAAGATTAGGAAAATGGAAGCACGTAGAGACTTGCAAGGTAATATACCAGTAGGAGAGAACTTGCTCTCGGTATCTCAACAAGTACTACAGAATATGGAAGGCTACTACACACAACCTGGGGATCATAAATCACAAATATATAAGACTCTAGAAAGTAAATATATAAGTAGAAATACAATGAGATATACCACAGGTGTGACCAAGAAAGACGTGAGACAGCTAGACCAAATCTCTGACAGCTATCTAGTGTTGCAGCTAGGCTATACAGAAATACAAAACTATTAGAAAGGGCTGGGGAATCGACACAACAAGAGAATTATGCAAATACCTTTCTAAAAGCACTGAAATCGTAAGGCCGGAAATAATGAAACACAAACTAGAGGAATGCTAGACTCGAAGGCGTCGCTCTGCCCACGCAACTCGGGTAGCAACTTGAGCAAAACGAAATAATAGGGCTAATCAGTAACTCATCAAAGAGAGAGAAGACAAAACAAAGGAAACAAATGAATGACGGGGAGCACCAAAGGGTGGGAAATCAAATAAATAGTTCGGCTGCTATTCCGCCGGAACAACAGTGGTTTACTAACCTCCCGTGACTACCTTAGAAAAAGAACTGATGGCTGCTGATCAGCTGATGCCTGAAGGGGATAGTACGAGTTGGTCCAAGGTCGCGATTTTCAAAAAAGAAAAAAAAGGTAGAGGGGGGAAAGTGTGTACCAAAATGACCGCCTACCAATGAGAATGGGCCAGTTGTCTTATGACTAAAATGTAATATCGATTGATTAAAAATTTTAATATGCAGTATAATATGTATAATACTGAATTGGTTTATTGATGTGGGTGGAACCTTAACGCTTTAATAAAGACGGGTTCGCCCTTTTGTATGTAAACAATATTGCCGATTGACTGATGAATGTTGGGGCCCACATAATAAAGTCTAGATAATTTGAATCGTGTAGGACGCGGATGTTGACCTGTGGATTCAGAAGTACGGAAGAAATCGTAATAGTGAGAACAAGGGCGGAAACTACTCGACTGGCGTGCACCGAGCTCCCGAAGTTGACGTGTCTTAGTCTTTTATAAAATCACATATTTCAAATTCCCTTTAACTTTTTTTTCATAAATAATGATACAAAAACATCTAATAGATCATAATATAGTTCTCTACAGATGTCCTCTTTTTTATTTAGTGTCAAATTTAGCTTTCTTTCGCTGCCATGTCCGCACATTTCAAACAGTTGATGGTGAATTCAAAATGTTATCAAATTAGTATAATAATTGTAATATTGCAGCATATCGTATTTTTATCTTCGTGTAAATTTGTAAGAATCTCCTTAGTGCCTATAGTCGTTAATGATACATCAATCATATAGTCGACTCTCGTTAAAGTTTAAATTCATACGTTTAGCAGTTAGCTAGAAACAATATAGCCAACACAACCTTCGTCTTGCACTTGCCATAAATTAAATTCATAGAATACATGATGTTTGAAAGAGTGCAAAATAAAACGAATTTATTACTTCGTTATCCGTTCCTCTATATCTGAAGAAGTGGAATTACAGGTCAATGACATGCGTAATCGCAAGAATAACACTGCTCATTTAAAGTACGCTAATGTAAAATTTAAATGTAAAAAAAATGAAGAGAATTATTTAGCTTCCTATGGTTTTCTTATGCTTAAAGATTACAAAAAGCAACGCTTGCCATTTATCTACAATAATGGTTCTTAGAAGATGGGAAATTAATAGGAAACGTCTTAATGAATAGTGATGTGATGGCAGTAAATCTCTTAATGAATAGTGATGTGATGGCATTACGCAATAAATCTTTTCTCTTGAACAATTAGTAAAAATAGCTGCATCTATAGTCGTTGTTGTTAATATGTGGGAGGGTTCTATGAATTGACCTACAGCAGAGTTCCAGTGTGTATTAACCGAACCAACTCCACAAAACTTTTCAAAATAGTTCAATTAAATTTTAAAATAGAAGCCATGGAACTGGCTGGGGCAGTGATCCTCCAACATGTCAAAAACGCTTCCATATTTATTCACATAGCCTTTGACTATTGGCGTAAAGCTCTTCAGCTCCGTCTCATGAAATTAGATGATTCCGGTTTTATCGAAAAGACTCGATTAAAATTGAAGAACACGCACATCATCGAATGGAACACTTCAGCGGACCTCAAAAACACCATCAAGCATCCCCAAAAATTGTGATCCAATCATTTCTCGTTCGGTTGAGGATCTATACATCCAAGATGAAGCGGGGTGCTATAGATTCTCTGTTCTCGTCTGCTTTCCTGGATAAATTTTTAAACCGAATTTGGCGGCAACGTAGATTTATTGAGACTTTGGAGTTTGGACATCATATGGGTCATTTTAGAGACCCTTATCAGCCGATCTGATCTACGTGAAAACATAATAAACACCGAGTGGGTGACAGAACGTTTCGTCAGAAAACTACTAGATGTACTTACGCGCCTTAAAGAGATTACCCCGACTTCTGGAGTGAGGAAATAATTACGACGTCGTTAGATCTTATAGTATCAGCAACAAAATTTCATGGGTACAATTTGATTCGATTTGTAAGAATCATTTCTCATCTGCCACAACGGTTACTGAATAAAGTGGCTATGGAGACGTTATATAGAGTGCGGGACCAACAAGGACGAAACCTGCTGCAAGAAGCAATAGATGTTGCAACATCTGATGCCAACCTCTACGCTACCGTCCGTTTCCTACTTAACGTTGGATGCGATCCGATTGCTTTCGATGAAGATGGAAACGCACCTCTTTACTTTTTAGCAAAACTCGACCGACGAGATTGGTTTGGCGATCGTCTGGATGCGATTGCCGTTTTACTTCTTGACTTTGGAGCCCAACTGAGCCTTAAGAACGTTGATGGCAAAACGGCTGTTGACTTGTTGTTCCAGAAGGCTGATGAAAACCGCAACCATCGGACGGACGAGGACCAGGGAATCATGAAACTACCTGACTGGTGTACTACTGAGTTATCGACACTGCAGTGCCTGAGCGCAAGAGTAATCCGTAGCAACCGAATCCCGTACTTGAAATTGCCTACTTCTCTTATCTCTTTGATAGCAAAACATAAACAAACTCAATAGTATATCATCCGTTCTTTCCGTACTTTTCTTCTTTGTTTTCCTTAGCCGAAAATAATCGAATCGATTGGTAATATGAGATGAAGTAATACAATGAAATACGTTATTTTAAATATTCATCCTATAAATTTTGAAGTTTTTTTTATAAAAAATTTTAATTTCCATGTTATGCAATAGCCAATAGCGGACTATGTGATTTGTTTTGGAACACCTTTCTTCAAGAGACTGCGCCCCGTTACAAAATTATGGTCAGAGACAGCGACAGAGACAGATCATAGAGCATAGAGTGAGGCCGTATGCCATCACTAAAGGGAAGAATGTAAGAGGATGAAATAAATAAAATGCCTCCATGATAAAATAAAAAAATGCTTTGCTCTTTAACGACGAATAAGATGAATAATGAAAAAGAGCATTAACACTGGATTTAAAAAAAATATTTTATAAGGATCTTATAACACAGTTAAGGTGCAGCTTTAAACACGAATATAAATCGCCTATTGTCTGTATTCTACTTACAAAATTTGTTATCAGTTCTTCTTCCTGCAAAAACTGAAAGAGGATTAATGAAATGCTTAATCGGTGTTTCGAATTTTCGAATTTTTAATCGAAAATTTCGGCAATTTCGATTCGGCAATTTTCGTTTCGGCAACTGCCGAAACCAAACTGAAAGTCACGTACCTCTAGGTCAAAATGTTTACTCTTTTTTATTTCAGACGCTATTACTATTCACGCGCTGATTGCTAAGCAGTAGCCTACTCTAGAATTATTTATGCTGGTAATTCCTACATCCTTGAATTGGTCTATTCGATTGAGTTACAATGGAAAGTCAAACTATACGATTATAAGTTGAAGAATATTAGTATTAAAAGTGACAAGCCGATCATTCTATAGGTATATACCCCCGATATCCTTTTCTTGTTTGTTAATTCATTCTTTTAGTTTTAAATTATGTTTTTGTAATACAGCAAAAATGGAGCAGCTTCGGGACAGTTACAAACAAAAAGCTTGACGTATTTTAATACAAGATTGGTGTGATTAAATATGCATTTTATTTTAGTATGTTTCTGCATTATGTTCGATGTTTTTCGAATACTTTCGAGTTTACTAGCAGCAAGGGCATCAAATAAGAAAGAAAAAGAAAAAAACAAGGAAAACTGAATTCGACACCAAATCACAAAGAGACGAATAGTACTATTGAGTTACTTTATGCTTCTCTATCATAGAAATAAGAGTAGCAGGCAGTTGCAAATGGGAGATTCTATTGCGACGGACTACTCTAGTACTAAGTGACGTCAATGTCGGGAGCTCAGTGCACCAGTCCGGTAGCTTCCAGCCAATAACTCTCTGTACCATATTACGGGGGTTTTCATTCTTCCCGATCAACACGTCAACAGCTGTTTTGCCATCTGCATTCTTACGACTAAGTTCGGTTCAGCAGTAAAACGGCACTGATGTTAAGATGACGAAACTTATATTTCTGATCGAATTGCTGGGCGACATAGTGAAGAGGTGTGTTTCCATCTTCGTCGATAGCATTGGGATCGCATCCAGCGTAAAGTAAGAGACTTACTGTAGAGTAGAGATTGACATCAGGCATAAAAGTGTCGAAAATCGCAATGTGCAGTAGGTTTCGTCCATGTTGGTCGCGCACTTTTGACAAGGTCTCCATGATATCATTATTTAGCAGACATTTTGGTAAATGAAGAAGAATCCTTAAAAATCGAAACAAGTACCTATATTGAATCAAGGAAGTGAGACCACTTGCTGATATTATGAGATCTAATGACGTCTTGATGGTTTCTGCAGTCAAGATTTCGAAAGAATCTCTAGAACAGCACGAAAATACATCTATTAGGTTATCAAGAGCACTACATATCTTCCTCTGGACATCTTCGTTCGTAAGTCGATCAGAACGGTTGAGAAAAGTCTCTAACATGGCCCAAATAATGTCAATGATCTTGATAAATCTTCGCCAATTCTGCTTAAAGTAGTCATGCAGAATAGCAGAGTCGAAAAGAAAATCAATAGCCCCCCATTTCTTGGAGGAAAAGATTCTCAATCGAACGAGAAATGATTGAATCATGAATTCCTCTGCATTCTCGATGACGTTTTCTAGTTCCGCTGATGTATTCCATTCGGTGGTCTGTACGTTCTTTAGATTCAATCGAGGCTTTCGATAAAACCCGAACCGTCTACTTCGATTTGACGGCGGAGATGAAGAGCTTTGCGCCAATAGTCAAAGGCTTTGGGAAATAGCGAAGCATTTTTTGTAGTTTGGAGGATTACCGCTCCGCCCAGTTCCATTGCTTCTATTTTTTTCGCTCGGCTGTATTCTTCCCTCTCAAGTAGAAAATCGAGGACCTTCAAGTTGGGAAGTTCGCTAAGATGAGACCCATTGGCAGCGTCAAGGAGATGCGTAAACCCCCAATTATTCAAGGCCAGTAGATCGGCACCTTCTTTGAGTTTTACGATCTCCAGTGAATCTCCTGGACGGGAGCTCCAAACATTCCTTTCAATATTACCAAAGTAACTTTCACCAGCCCAGTTGTGCAGCCGTGTTTCGTTATAGAATGGATATCGCCGGATCAAGTCCAATCCTTGGTTCATGAGTTCAGTTATACAGCATCGGCATTACACCTAAAATGATAGATCCATCTTGAAGAATAATTTTTTTTTAACAGAAAGAAAGTGTTAAAAATCACAATAAGCATTTCCTGAAAGAGTAAATAACATTTTTAAACGGTTCAATTTTCAAGAAAAATGGGTAGCCTACTTTTGAAAGGAAATGAAGTAACGAGATGTCTATTAAATCTTGTAGATTCTGAATCCTCTATTATATGATAGAGACTAGAGATATGTTAGCTCATCAATCTTTAGGGGGTCAGCGACACAAATGCACGGTGGAAAAGGCACTGTGACTAGAATCAGCTTCTTACCTATCGAGACTCACGAATAACTGAACTCGAAGAAAATATACGAAATAGCGTTTTGGAGTTGGTGAAGAATGAAAGGACCTTTATACATCCACAACTATATAGATCCAGGTATTTTTACTTAATGTTTCAAGTGAGTAGGTAAAGGTTGTACGGCTGAACCAGCATGAGAGCACCTCCTATTAAGAGATTTACTGTAAATAAATGAAGAAAGAGAAGAAGATAATGTGACCTACTACGCTTCTCGCATTAATTATTACTTCTTAGAATCCATTAAATAAATGCCAAGGAAATTTAAAGAACTAGAAATAGAAAACCAACTAATACTCTTCATTATCAGATTAATATTTTACATTAGTAAACTATTGCACTTTTACAATGCGTGGCATTAACCGGCATCTTGCGATTACGCGTAAGTAACCTTCATTTGATTTTTGGAAGAAGGACGGATAACGATAAGTAGCTTCTATTTCATGAATCTATGCCACAAGTAAAAGACGAGACAGTTGTGGTGGCAATGGCTGATCTTTTATTAATGGTCGATTAGCTAGAATCAGCTGCTGTGCAGCAATAACAAAAAAGGGCCAGAAATATATGGCATTTTATAATTATGAACAGGATGTAAGATATTGTGCATTACGTAGATTATTTGCACGTATATAGAAAATTTCCATCCCAATGTGTTACATCGACTTTGATCGCCCAAAATAATTATCTGCGACACATTAGCGACGCCAAGCGATTATTTATGTCCGTGAGTGTGTTATGTAAAATATACAGATTAATTGCGATGATTAGGTATCAAGATCCATCCTGTAATGTTCCAGAAAAATAAATAAAGGATTGCTGTATCAATATTTTGCCGTTTTGCCATCATTATTATCATTATTTAAATTAAAGTAAAAAAAAAATACGTTAAATCATGAAGGAACAAATGTGGATTATAATATATGTAGACGACTACTATTCTTGTTCAGATTTCGAACCGAGCTGCCGCTCAACTGCCCCGTACTTAAACGGATCACCATCAGCAAGATGTTGATCGTCGCTCATCGATTAGCTGCCACAATATCTTACTGCCATTGTGCCAACATTATCCATAAATTGATTTAAGGTTTAAGCGGATTCAAGTTCTGTTTAGCCGCGTGAAATGACAAACAATATTAAGCTTTCTAGAAATCTCTAATGCCTTACAATTACAACCGATTACAATAGGCGACGCTTGGCATTTATCTACAGTAATGGATTCGTAGAAGTGGTAATTAAAAGCAAACGTATTTACAGTAAATCTCTTAATAAAGATTGATCTCATGGAATTATACATGCATACAATAATGTTTTTTTTCCATTTAGCAAAATAGCTGCATCTATAGGCGTAGGTGTGTGGGATGGTTCTATGAATTTGCTTGCAGCAGAGGTCCGATGTGGTGATTCACCCTTGATTGAACCAACGTTTCCTCCCTATTTGGCGATTCGTATTTTTGTAGAAACCAGTCGAGTCGATAAAGAAGAGTGACGAGTTCAGTGATTTGCGTGTTCCGATGAATAACTTATGGTTTGTAATCTTATTAGTGACAGTGCCTTGAAAAAGTGTTCATCCTGCACGGTGAATTTTTGTCGTTGACCTGCACCTGCACTCAATATAGGGTTCAGACTCCGGAAGTCTGAAGTTTTATTTCGTCGCCATATTTCTTAAAAAAAGGTATCTTTCTATCTTCTCTTTCACGAAGTATACATAAAGAGTATTTTTTGTGGTTTAAATACAGTCGTTCTATTTGATAGAGAGCTGTTTCAGATGGATCCTTCTATTTGGACGAAGGACGGGTGTGGTATTGATGCGTTAGCTAAACTAATAAACCAAGGTATGGACTTGACGCAGCGGTGTTCGTTCCTGAACCGCACAATTCTACACTATTGGGCTGCTGGTCATTACCATTGTAAAATTCCAATGGCTGATATCACTTCTCATCAAGAAGATTCACTGGCAGTAGTCAAACTGCTCATTGAAAAAGGTGCTGATCTGCTGGCCCTTGATAGGTGGGGTTTAACGCCTCTTCTAGCAGCTGCGATCGGCCATTATCGTGGCGATCGTCTCAACTTAAAGATCTTGGATTTCCTACTTGAGAGGGAAGAATACAGCCGAATGGAGAAAATAGAAGCCATGAAGCTGGCCGGAGCAGAGATCCTCAAAAATACGAAAAATGCTTCACTATTTCCTAAAGCCTTTGACTATTGGCGAAAAGCTCTTCATCTCCGCCCTCAAATAGAAGTAGACGATTCAGGTTACATCGAAAAGCCTCGATTGAATTTGAAGAACGTACAGACCACCGAATGGAAAACATTAGCAGAACTAGAAGACATCATCGAAAATCCAGATAATTTCCTGATCCAGTCGTTTCTCGTTCGATTGAGGATCTTTTCTTCCAAGAAATGGGGTACTATAAGTTATCTGCTCTGGATTGATCTAATGAATGCATGTCTCAGGCAACTGCGGCATCAACGTAAATTTGTCGATATTTTTAACATCTTATGGGCCATGTTGGAGACTCTGCTCAGCCATTCTGATGGTAATGAAAAGAAAGACACTCAATGGCTAACCACTAGAGTTGTCGAAGAATTAATCGACGTATTTACGTACCTGAAAATAGATTCTTCCGGAATATTGACAGAAAAAATTATCACGACCTCGTTAGATCTCATAATATCAGCAATTGAGATAAATTGCTTTGTCTTGTGGGACTTGATTCGATTTTTAGCTATCCTTTCTCATCTGCCGCAATTTGTACTGAATAAAGATAGCATGGAGAACTTATCTAAAGTGCGCGACCAACACGGACGAAACCTGATGCACAAATCAGTTTTAAGTGCAATATCAGATGTTAATAACTACGCTACCGTCCGTCTTCTACTGAACGCTGGATGCGACCCCAATCACGCTATTGATCAAGATGGGAACACCCCTCTTCACTTTCTAGCAAAAGTCTACCAACGATATTGGTTTGACGATGATCGTTTGAATACCATTGCCGTTTTACTGCTGGATTTTGGAGCCCAGCTGAGCCTAAAGAACGCCGATGGTAAAACGGCTGTTGACTTGTTGATCCAGAAGAATTTTAGTAACCGTAATTTGGATGAGGACCAGGAAGTGATCGGCTTGAAACTACCGAACTGGTGCACTGAGCTTCCTAGATTGACATGCCTGAGCGCTAGAGTAATCCGCCGCAACAGAATCCCATACTTGGAATTGCCTGCTACCCTTATTCCTATGATAGAGAAACATAACCCAATTCACTAATAATAGCATCGTTGACTCCCTATTGATTTGTTGTCAATAATGATTTCTTCTTTTTTCTCAGTAAAAGGTAGTGAATCGATTGGTCCGTAATATGAAAATGCAGAAGCATATTTTTTTTATTCTTTCCAATAATTTTGAGGTATTTGAATTTCCGGATACCAGAAAACACTTCTTATTACTTGGATTCATAATTTATTTCGTAATATCATCATCGCAACAGCTGATAGTTTGTTGGTTCTATTTTCGCCTTTTTTTTACCATGTTGTGAATATTTTGATTGAGAACTTATCACATAGTGAAATGTGTAATAAATCTTCTCTTTTTGGCTTGGGAGATAAAAGTTATTTGTTTCATGTTGTACCTTTCAGGATCTTAATGAAGCTGAATCATTCTCTCCTACACTTCTTAAAATAAATTCTTCCTCGCTTAAAATTTCATTATGCGGATGCAATCTAAATGTATTGGATTGTCAGGCTGCTTTTTTCTGCATCTTTTACAAAATGAGCTACGCTTTCTAGGAGAGTGAAAGGGGTTATATATAATAAGGCTATACGAGAATAACAAATAATTATATCAAGGATCCTTTACTTTTTCTCAATAGTATACGGTAGGCAGTCTAGAAATATTTCAATCGAGATGGTTTCTTTTATTTTTTTATATTTGAAAATGAATAGACCCAATAAGGTGTAGCCCTGTTGTCTTTTTCTCCTTCTTTTCAGAAAAGAGCAAGGTTTCGTTAATTTGTAAAAAAAAGCTGCTATTTGCTTCGATTTGCTGTAAGTTTATGGAACTTAGGGGCCTTTCTAGTTATCTGTATGGTACTGTATTAGTGAGGAGGGTCGATGATGTAGCATAGCTATATATAATGGTGGTTCCTCATTGCCGTTCTATATAATCAAACCATCGATATCTCAATCTTAGTTTATTTATTTATTATTTTTTTCTACTAGGTCAAATAATTTGTAGAGATTTTAAGTTTTCGTATAGAAAAAATAAATCCTTCCTAGACGAATCTTCGACATTTGACGAGCGGTGCATTCGTAAACCGTTATCCCGAAGATACCACTAATTCCAGTCCGGTTCAAATTTAAAATAATAATAATAATATTCAATGACGATGAGTGATTACTTACTTTCATGAATAATAAGTAAATGTATTTTTGACGATTACCTAGACCAATTCAAAATATTCCAAGAAGAGGAAAAAGATGAAAAATGATATGCAATCTTAAGTTATTGATTCTTATTTTACTCGTTTCCCCTTTTCGTTTATTTGGTTAAAAAAATGTAGGTTATATTATTTCCGAGACTCTTATTAAAATTATAGACGAACGTTCACAGTAAGAAGGTATAAAAGAAAAAAACGATTTAAAAAAATGTTGGTGTAAAATTTTGCCTTAATCGTTCTAAACGAACTATTACTATCATCTTAATAATTTATTCTTCATTTCATGGTTCTAAAGTGACTACAACGGTACCTACTTATCTTTACCGGCTTTATCTACAAATAGCGAAACCCGAATACTAATTTGTTATTTCCTTCATTCTCATATGGAGGTTCAGCTTTCTCATCAAATAAATCATAAGATTCTATAACCCAGATCGGGGAGATCTATCGGAGAATTAAAAAATAGCCTGCATCCGCAGTTCGATATAATAAAGAACATTTTAAAAAATCTTTGTATTAAAACAAAATATGGATTTAAGATGGACACTAAAAAATAATTTCTCGTACAACAAAATACAGTAGGGACGACCAGAAAGCACTAATGCGCTTTTTTATGTTGTTCTATTAAAGAAAAAAGAGTAACAGGCAAATCCAAATGTGGGATTCTATAACGACGAATTACTCTGGCACTCAGGGAAACCAATGTCGGGAGCTCATTGCACCAGTTTGGTAGTTTCTGGCCTATGATTCCCTGGTCCTTGTCCATATTGTAGTTTCTTCAATTCTTACGGATCAACAGGTCAACAGCCGTTTTACCAACTGCGTTCTTTAGGCTCAGCTGGGCTCCAAAGTCCAGTAGTAAAACGACAATCATGTCCAGATCGCCAAGCCAATATCTTTTATCGATTTGTGATAGATAGTGAAGAGGTGCGTTTCCATTATTATCGATAGCGTTAGGGTCAGAGCCAGCATTAAGTAGGAAACGGACGGTAGCGTAGAGATTGGAATCATATGTTCCAACAATAATTGCTTCGTGCAGCAGGTTTTTTCCGTCTTGATCGCGCACTTTGGATAAGGTCTCGATAGCAAATTTATTCAAAGACAATTGTGGTTGATTAGAAAGGACCCTTACAAACGGAAGTAAGTGGCACAAGACGAGGCAATTAAATTCAGTTGCTGATGCTATGAAATATAATGACTTCTTGATGATTTCCTCATTCAAGATTTCGAAAAATTCCTTGTTAAGGTGCGAAAATATCTGTATTAGCTTTTCGACAACTTTACCAATCTTCCATTGAGCGTCTCTGTTTTCACGTAGATCAGTACGAGTGAGGAGAGTCTCCAAAATGGCCCAGATAATGTCAAAAATCTCGAAATATCTAAGCTGTAGTTGCAGTTCCCAGCAAAAATCCTCCAGGAAAGACAAGATCAGAATATTCATAGCGCCCCAACTCTTGGAGGAAAAGATCCTCAACCGAACGAAGAACGATTGAATCATGAATTTATCTGGATCCTCGATGACGTCTTCTAGTTCCGCTGATGTAGTCCATTCGGTGATCTGTACGTTCTTCAGATTCAATCGAGGCTTTTCGATAAAATCTGAATTATCTACTTCCATTTGACGGCGGAGATGAAGAGCTTTGCGCCAATACTCAAAGGCCTTAGGAAATAGAGAAACATTTTTTATAGTTTGGAGGATCACTGCTCCGGCCTGTTCCATGGCTTCTACTTTTTCCGCTCGACTGTATTCTTCCCTCTTCAGTAGAAAATCCAACACCTTGAGGTTGGGAAGACCACGATAAGGACCATTTGCAGCTTCAAGAAGAGGCGTAAAACCCCAACTATTGACAGCTAGCAGATCAGCACCTTTTTCAATGAGTAGTTTGACGATTCTCAACGAATCTTCTTGGTAGGAGATGCGATCATTCGTGTTGGCAACATTACAAAAGTTAAGTCCACCAGCCCAACAGTGGAGAACTGTTAGATTAAACATCGAGAACCGTTGCGTCAAGTCTATACCCTGGTTTATGAGTTTAATTATGACATCGACATCTGACACATCCCTCGTCCAAATAAGAAGATCCATCTGAAATTATTTTTTTCTTTTTCAAAAATACCAGAAATGTTAAAAATCACGCAATTTTCACACATAATAGTTAAAGAGAAGGTGTTGAAAAATATTAGTTATATAGTAAAAAAAAACTTTTTATTACGAAATATAGATATTCAAAATCTGATTCGCTTGATGTTATAGAGATATAACTCGTCGACAACACAAATTCACAGGGAAGGATGAACACCTTTTACAGCACACTATCGGAAGAAACAGCTATATTACTTATAAACCGGAACACGAAAATATCTTTATGTCATCACTTTTCTCTTACGACTCGACTGGTTTCAAAGAAATAACTATGAAATAGGAAACAACGTTTTAGAGTCGGTTTTGCCAAGGGGCAATCACCACTTCAAAGAACTATCCCTAAGTCCCATGGTACCTACGACTATCGATGCAGCTATTTTTAATAAACGTTTCAAAAGAAAATAGAAGGGAACGTTTATTGATTGATGTACAATTGTACTGTACATACCACGAGAGCACTCTTATGGTTTACATGTTCTAAAATTTATTTTAAAAATAGTATCTTCTTCAAACTGTGTTTTGTTACTTAAGACATTTTTCTTGGTTATTTTAGATGGATCCTTAGAGCAGGGCTTAGAGGATCGAGAACGGGAAAATCATCGACTGGAAATCTACGTCCGTTTTTTTGTCCAATACCGTTGTCACAATATCCATTCACACCGATTCAAGTTAGCCTATCGAACCGACTCTCGAAAGTCGGCCCCCCCCCCCCCCCCCCCCAAAAAAAAAAAAAAAAAAAATTTGCATTTTTTAAAAATCTGTAAATCATTCGAGCTCGAGTTCGCTTATTCATATCTGTTTCTGGAAAATCATCGAACTGAATAAAATTTTTGATGACTGAGTCATACCTGAAAAAAAACATATAGCAAATGCAGTTTGTATACACATCTCATTGCTTCATCTTTTGAAACAACGTTTAAAGTATTCTAACCATTAAGAAAATGTTAACGGTATCCTCTCTTTCACTAATTTTGTCGGCACAAGCGTGAGTACTTGATCCAGCGGGAACCGTTTCAGAATGGAGCAGCGTTCTGCCAGGGACCATGGTTCTGCGCTACAGCAACTGGATTACATTGCGTCGATTTGCCCCGATTGATTCAACTTGTTGACATTTTTTTCAAATTACCTTTTAAACTCTACATTAGGACCTACATGCGCATCATTGTTATAATGAAGATTCATTGACCAAAAAAGTACAACCAGGTACAAAGCAATGCTTTAAAATTAAAGAACGTATTCAGTCATATAGTTCTCCCGCGTTTTGTCGCATAGCAGGCGATAGTACGTTTATCAAACAGATTCTTAGAAGGCGTAGGGCTTTTCATCTTCATATATGTTTATTTTCTTCAACTTAAAAACTTAGCTTAAAGTTCAGACAAATAATTTCACAAAGATGTCCACTTTACAGTCTAAACAATTTCAATTCTAGCAAACAATGAAATAATTTGAATTACACACGCAGATAAAAAAAAAACTCTCACCGATTTCTATAGAAACAAGGGTTTCGTATTTCGCAGAAAACATCTGCAGGTATATAAGTAGAAGTTCTTTCAATCGCCTTCAGCAGCCAGAAAAGAGCCGATGATGTGGTGATTCGCCATAAATCATAATAACGGACCGACTCCTAAACGTTTCTTCGCAATCTTGTAGGCCTATTCTCTCTGAAACTTGAAACCAGTCGAGTCTGGAACTTGCTAAGAGTGAGTTTACATATTTTTTGTTTTCATAAGTTAGTAGTGACAGAGCCTTATAAGAAAGTTTCCATCTAAGTGTGTGTCTTATCTCATCTATCATAGATGAGAAAAGAGCTCGAAGTATAGAATTTTTCTACTGAATTGTAAAAAAGTATAATTTATAATATAGGAGGTGCGCAATGCTTCATATTTTCTTTTCCTCTCTCTTCATCCCTTAACAGTAAATCTCGTCTTAATTGGTTCTCTCATGACTCACGGTATAGTTTTTACTCATTTTATACATTTAGTAAAAAAATAGTTGTCATTTCATCAACGTATAGGCTACAGTAGGGATGTTATATAGAAGAATATCTGATATCGTAAATTCACCCGACATTGAACCGACTAAAAAACGTTTGTTCCCTACATCCCCATTTCGTACTTTCATTGAAGACAGTTGAGTCGCGAGTTCAGCAGATATTCGCGAGTCTCGACGATACAGCTAATTTGCTGCTTGCCTGCTTCTTTTGATAGTGTCTTGTTAAATGCGTCCATCCTCCACTGTGCATTTGTGTCGTCGACCAGATCGACCTCCAAATAAAAACATCTGATTTATGAGTTAATATATCTCTGTACTTATAGCAGGACTTAGACTCTGGCAGTTTAAATATCTACCTCGTCGCATTATTTCCACACACACACACAAAAAGAGGTCGGCTATTTTTCTAAGAATTAGAACCGTTTTAAAAACTCATATTTTCTTTCACAACTTATATATATTCGTTGTAATTTAAAAATAGGTATGGATCCTCCTACTTGGATGGAGGTTGGGTATGATGCCGATGCCATAACTAAACTCATAAACCAAGGTATGGACTTGACCCAGCGAGAACCATTCTTCAATAAAACAGTTCTGCACCATTGGGCTGGTGGACATTACTTTCCTAATAATACCATGGATGATGGCATCTCGTCCTACCAAGCAGATTCACTGGAAGTAGTCAAACTCCTCATTGAAAAAGGTGCTGATATGCTAGCTTTGGATAATTGGGATTTTACACCTCTTCTCGTTGCTGCAAATGGTCCTTTTCGGAGTGATCTTCCAAACCTAAAGGTGTTAGATTTTCTACTTGAGAGGGAAGAATACAGTCGTGCAGAAAAAATAGAAGCCATGGAGCTGGCCGGAGCAGTGATTCTCAAAAATACAAAAAATGCTCCACTATTTCACAAAGGGTTCGACTATTGGCGCAAAACTTTTCATCTCCGCAGTCTAATGGAAGTAGACGATTCAGGTTTTATCGAAAAACCTCGATTGAATCTTAAAATCACACGTATTACCGAATGGGACACCTCAGCGGAATTAGAAGACGTCATCGAGCGTCCAGATAAATTCGCAATCCAATCGTTTTTCGTTCGATTGAGAATCTTTTCCTCGAAGAAATGGGGCGCTATAAATTCTCTGTTTGAATCTGCTTTTCGGGTTAAATTTTTATGGCATCATTGGAATCAAGTATATAGATTTGTTGAGACTATTGACATCTTATTGGTCATCTTGGAGACTCTGCTCATCCATTCTGATCTAACAACTGACGACGCACAGTGGAAGATAATCAGAGTTGTCGGGAACCTAATAGATGTGTTTACGTTCCTTGATAGGGTTTTTCCCGACTTCTGGACTGAGGAAATCATCACAACGTCGTTAAATCTCATAGTATCAGCAACTGAAAGTAATTGTCCCGTCTTGTGCTACTTGATTCGGATTGTAAGAATCCTATCTCATCTGCCGCAATATTTGCTGACAAAAGATACCATGGAGACCTTATCTAAAGTGCGGGACCAACGCGGACATAATCTGCTGCACAAAGCTATAAATAATTATGCTGCTTTAATTGATCTTGAGTCGATCCGTTTCCTACTTATCGCTGGATGTGATCCAAATGCTATTGATGAATATGGAAACTCACCTCTTCACTTTCTTGCAAAACTCGACGAGCGATATTACTTCAACCATCTAGACATCATTGCTGATTTACTTCTTGATTTTGGAGCCCAGCAAAACCTGAAGAACGCAGATGGTAAAACGGCTGTTGACTTGTGGATCGAGGAGACAGAGAGACATCGTTATTACAATGAAAAACTACCAATCTGGTGCACTGAGCTTCCGACATTGACGTGCCTGAGTGGTAGAGTAATCCGTCGTTACAGAATTCCGTATTTAAAATTACCTAATTCTCTTATTTCCTTCATTGAGAAACATAAATTAACTTAATAGTCATCTATTATTTGTGATTTGATGTCAAATTTAGTGTTTTTTCTTCTTCTTGTATGTCCTAGATGTCAGGAATTCGATGGTTTCCGAATCAAAGACTATCGATCAAAATGAAGAAACAGAAATATATAGAATTTGTTTTTCACAATGGTCACCATTACTTGATTCCTTTTAAGTTATTTTCATCTTATTTTATAAAATTAAGAAATGAAATTTCTTCAGAATAAAATTTATGACTATTTTTGGTTTTTGGGTCAATAAATCTTCCGCACTCAATAAGTTGCGCTAGCTGGAGCAGTGTAGTACGTACTGTACATGAATATATATCATAGCGTCTGGTTCATCATTCTACCATCTCAACAATAACTTGCATTAAAAAAAACAAACTTAAATATTATATAGATGCAGCTCAGACAAATAATTACGCCAAGCGATGACCAATCAACATGTCTAAACAGTTAAATCTTGATAGACTACGAACTACGGCATCCTTTGTAAAACAAAAAGAGGGGAAAAAAACTTCCCATCTATTTTCTTTAGACATATATTATTAAATCACGCACGAGACCTTTTCAATCAAGTAAACTCAGTTTATATTCAGAGTTAGATAAATGCAGCGATTCATAAAACGCGATATAAAATTTTTAAAAATCTTAAACTGAAGAATATTATTTGGCTCTCGAATTATCTTATGCTTTCTTATAGACAACACTTAGTTTTTTTCAACAGTAATAATGGATTCTTAGAAAATATAACTTAATAGGAAAAGCGCAGAGCTTCTCATTATCTTTTTCTCTTGCTTGATCTCTTATTAGCAGTAAATCTTACCAAGTGGGCTGCTCTTATTGTATTTACCGGTACTTAATATATAGGTATAGGTCTTTTCTATTCTTCCGACCAATCGGTTTCTGCGAATTAACCTGCGGCAGAGATCCGATTTAAGTTATTCACCCTTAACCGACCCCAAAACGTTTGTTCCCGTCTTTGAATTTTCTTTAAAACCAGTTGAGTTGAGAGTCTGAGAGAGAAGGGTGACGAGTTATTCAGTTATTCGCGAGACTCAGTATAGGTAAAAAGCTGCTTCTTATATTGTTCCTCTTGTGTCGTCGACCACCTCGACCAACTAATAAAAACATCTGAGTGAACAGTTAATATTTTCTACAACAAGAACTACAAGAGGATTCAGGCAGTTGAAATATCTATTTCGTCGCTTTATTTTCTAAAAAAAAGGGGGTAGGCTATTTTCTAAGAATTCTAAACGCTTTTAAATTTTACATTTGCTCTTACAATCTTTATACTTTAAATTTTGATTTTCAACACATTTATGATTTCAGATATGAATTCTCCTGTTTGGACGGAGGTTGGGTGTGATGCCGATGCCATAATAGAACTAATTAACCAAGGTATGAGCTTGACGCGGCGGTCCTTATACTTCAACAAAACAGTTCTGCACAACTGGGCTGGTGGACATAACTATTAGAATATTGCCATGAATGATGGCATCTTCTACCAAGAAGATTCGCTGAGAGTCGTCAAACTTCTGATTAAAAAAGGTGCTGATCTGCTAAAAGGCCAAAAAATTAATCCTTTTTCTATCTTTTGGAACAAGAATTTAGTATTTCGCAAAACAAAGCTGTAGGTATTATAATCGTAAAAATGAGGTAGGGTTGCATCAATTGACTGCTTTACAATTGAATAAATTTGTCTGGTACCATTCGACGGTGAAATTGATGACGTAACTTCCAAGTAGAAAACTTGACACAACTTATATTTTCAAGTATTCTTCAATACATTGCGTTTGCTGGTAAAATCTATGTTGAACATCAACAACACGGAATATAGTACGGAAAGAAGCTTAAATCGTCAAGGAGTTCTACCAGTAAGTTCGATTTATATCTTAGGTGACAAGTCTGCTCTATTAAATTATAAATCGCCAAATCCATGTGACTATATTGAAAAACAATTTTCTTTTAGGTGAAAATAAATTATAGACTTCAGTAACCTATGAATAAATTCTCGGTTTTCTTTTCTGAACACAGTGGACAGAGGTAACTGTTCCAACGGATTTTATTTAGCGTACAGAGGGAGTGTACAATCAATACACAACAATGTAATTAATGCAAATCGTACTCGGTTAAAAAAAAAATCCTAACCCTTCCCTAATCAGACTCGAGGTCAGCTTCCTTACGTGACGCCAGGAAGATTGCGATCGACTTCAGCGCAGCAGCTTTACCCTCACGCTCCGAAGGCTCTTCACTCATAATCCACGATTCGAAACCTTCTTCGGAAACGACGTTACCGTCGTATAGAGTCTCAAAGATCCCTTGAATAAGACCTGGAAGTTAAAAAAAAAAAAATCCTTTTTTTTATTGGATTCTTCCAACAGTTGTATAGAGGTTACCTTTAGGATGCTGTCGTTGCGTGACCAGCCTTTGAACAGCGAAAAGGAGCTGCAGCTCCCGTTCAGCTTCATCTTCCACAAATCGCCGTAAGACCTCGGAATAGTCTTTCAGCAGAGCCCTGTTCAGTTTGCTGTCAGCACCGTTTTCTAAAAGAAAAGTTGAAGATTTTAACAATTCCGCCAAAAAAAAGAAAAAAGGCTCTTACCGTCGATACAACTCTCCATAATAGCGGTGGCCAAGGCACGAATGAAAGAGGAACTCCCAATTTCCAACGATTTGTTCTGCGAATTGGAAAACTCAGAAGTAAATTAAAGTTTTAGTAATACTTCTGATGAGATCCTACCAGCAGTATCCAATCAATGACTTCTTCCGTGGACCGCTTCGTTCCCTTCAGAAATTGTTCCAAGCAACGTTGAAATTCGGAATACAACATGGCAGAGACTGTCAAAGTAATGGGTTTAACAAGAAGCCACAATGTAATCAAGCGGGAAAAAGTATAGACCTTCCAAAAATAATTTCTCCGGAATGATACAACTTTTAAAAAATCACAGCTAAATGCTAAAATACCTTTGAAGCGATAATCATTAAAAAAAAAACTTGTCACTTGTTTACAAATAAAAACGGAGGACAGTGGTTTAACAACCTCCCGTGACTACGTTACAAGAAGAACTGCTTTGGGCTTCTGCTTCTGCATGTGATGAGGTTGGGGAAAGTATCGTACGAGCTAACCCAAGGTCGCGATTTGAAAAAAGGAAAAAAAAGGTAGGGAGGGGAAAAGTGTGTACCAAAATGGCCGCCGACCAATGAGAATGGGCCAGTTGTCTTAAGACTAAATGTGATATCAATTGATTAAAAATTTTAATATGCAGTATAATATGTAAAATATTGCATTAGTTTATTGAGGTGGATGAAACCTTGACGCCTCAATGAAGACGGGATCAACGTCGTTAGATCTCATAGTATCAACAACAAAATTTCATAAGTACAATTTGATTCGATTTTTAATAATCATTTCTCATCTGCCACAACGGTTACTGAATAAAGGTGCTATGGAGACGTTATCTAGAGTGCGGGACCAACAAGGACGAAACCTGCTGCACGAAGCAATAGATGTTGCAACATCTGATGATAACGTCTACGCTATCGTCCGTTTCCTGCTTAATGCTGGATGCGATCTGATTGCTGTCGATGAATTTGGAAACGCACCTCTTCACTTTCTAGCAAAACCGGACCAACGAGATTGGTTTGGTGATCGTCTGAATGCGATTGCCGGTTTACTGCTTGACTTTGGAGCCCAGCTGAGTCTAAAGAGCGTCGATGGCAAAACGGCTGTTGATTAACAATTAAATAATTGCCATTAACATGCAACTAAATTCGATATGTTAATCACCAATCAAACTGTTTGGACGCAGTGAAGCGGAGCAGAAGAAGGGAAAGGGTTTTGTTTCTGGACGCGGCTTTGAAGGTATATTCGTTACCGTAAGTGTGGTTTATTTATTTTGGAATATTTTTGGCTTGTTATATACTTGACGAATCTGCGGGAGCATAAGAAGCAGCAATAACTACACCAAACGCGTTGTCATCGTCCAATTAAAAAACCAACTTAACCTATATTTTTTTTAATAAATCAAAAACACATACTGAATTTCGTGCTGGTTCTAGATTGGGAAAATATCTTATTTTAATTTCTCTCCCCTTTCTCTATACTGTTAACTACTTAATCGCTGTTTGTTTTGATAATGAAGAGAAAAATTAGATCAATTGGTGAGATTAACTGCGAATTAAATCAATCAATCGATCTTTTATAATAGTTTTCACTATGATAAAATTGTCTATCGCAATACGGAAATTATGGATTCATTGACTCTTTTAGCTCGCTTTTAGCAATCGTGAACATTCGGGAAATTTTCCGTTGAACAAGTGAACAAACAATGAAAGGAAATATGAATAGAGCGAGGAATGAAGCCTCGTTTTTCAAATTATTTGTCCTTAAAAAATGTTAAGCTTGGTCCAAATAATCGTCAAAAATACATTACCATATTCACGGAAAAAAATAATCATTCTTCGTCATTGTAGTATATTTTTTTTATCCCAAAATATTTAGACTTAGGCTGCTAATAGATTCTCGGAACGATAAAGGTCATGGTCAGAGAGAAATACTACAGCATTGATTACCAAGAAATTGCGTTTGCTCCAAACGTTGACAATTCGTTTGCGCTGTTAAAATCATCCAAGTTTGAGTTGTGCCTTGAGAAACAGTTGCGAAGAGAAGTAGTGTGTCAGACTCGCACACGTTGATTGATCCCGATTACCATTTATACCAATCATATTTCAAAAGAACTTCCGGTACGACAGACTATTTTATATTTCTATTGGTTATTAGATTTTATATCCAAGGTATCCAATTCCTTTTTTTAAAGGCCTTTAGCAAGTTCTTAAGAATTTAACAATCAGGCTATCGCATTTAAACATATATTGTCATACGTAGCTTGGCTACCGTACTTTTGTTGGGTGAAAAGCCATGCTTGTCAAATAACGTGCTTAACTATGTTCTTTGTAGGCCACATAGTAAAATTTGTAACTTAATTCACTACAGTACTGTATTTCATATCATCAGCAGTCCAGTTTAGTAGTTCAACACACGAATTGTATGTTCTGAAAAATTATAGATTCTATATTCATCCATTTTTCAATGTAGTCCACTGCTTTGACAATTTAGATATTTTTTATTCTCTCATCACACTGTTTTTTGTTCGTTCAAAACAGATTCTTCAACTACAAACCAGCCCATCCACTGACCCACACACTCGCAAGCTACTTGTAAGTTTTTAAGCAAGGAACCAGCTATATAACAGTGAAGCTGATATAAGTGAGGTATAATACTGCTGTACTTATTTAAAATTAAGTCAAATAATTTGATTTATTGTGCATTCAATTATATTTTATTCAGAAAAATCATCAAGATGGACGGACCAATATGTCCTCTAAAGCCGGAAACGTTTTTAAAATTGGATCAACCTTTGGGATTACGTCATATAAGCGCGGTCGACGATCACATTTCAGCTAAAAACTGTCCTCATCCTCCACTGAAAGAATTCATCTTTAAAGGAACGCTAGAAGGCAGCACTCCCTTGCTACTGGCTTGCCACTACGGCCAATTCGGTTCGGTCAAGCACATCGTCGAGTGTTGGGGAGTCGACGTAAAGTCCGCTGCAACCTACTATCTACATCCATCCCGTTTCTTTATGAAGGCATGGAAGATAGACAGCGCTACACCCCTTTTCGTCGCTGCATTCAATGGGCACAGTAAAATCGTCCGCTACCTATTAGAAAAAGGAGCTGATGTCCATGTCAAAACATCTAATCCAGCTAAAAAAGAATATGACAGCCTCACTCCTCTATACGGAGCTGTCTCTGACCATAACTTTGCACCGGGACAGTCTCATGAAGAAAGATTATCCGAAACAAATGCCATAGTTCGCTCACTTCTGGAATTTGGTGCTGATGTGGCATGCGGTTCCTTCAGACCTTCAGATGGGTGCCCTATTTGGATGCATCGCTTGTGTGGTGTTGACGCTACCGCTGCACTCATCTACCATGGATTAGACTTAACAAAACACAGCCCATGCTCGCAGCAAACTTTATTACACCACTGGAC